>CM056612.1:9357447-9494434 GCA_029721355.1 Tegillarca granosa | reverse complement strand
TAGCACAAGTGATTACCCTGTTTGGGTCCCCAAAATTTACAGCTGTACCCAACTATATAATAAATCCTAATTAAGCTACCTGTATATATAGATACTTTGAAAACTAGTCTATATACATGCGTAATTACCTGTGAACTGGTGATGTGTAGTAATAATTAAGTAAATAAAGCCATACATTTATTTTTAGTCATTCTGTACATGTAGACATGTTTATAAAAATGTGTACAGAGAAAAAAACCCAGGTTCTCTGTTGTTTTCAAGCCCAAAAATGCTGATTTTTAAAACATTTGTGGATTTTTTTTGTGCTTTTTCAAACCATTTTATTGTGAATTTACTGATTTTTAGGATTCAGTGATGATTTAATTTTATTTGCATGTGCATATCATTCTCTTTTAGCTGAAACAGAAATGGACTCATTGGACTGATCATAATTGATAAAACTTATTGTTGATTTTTATGTTTCTTTAAATCGATATAGCTTCTCATTGATCAAATGTGATTAAAAGAACAATTTTTTTCTTTGATTGTTAATATGGTTTTATGATGGGGAAAGTCAAAATGAATATTCAACAATAATAGCAATTCAACATTATCTGATACCGTTAGTATTTTCCCCTTAGTGTTGTACAATTTTAACAACAGGATAATTTTAGCAATGGAAGTCTTCTGCCAATTACGCCAAGATAAAACTGACGCTAAATTTTCATGGTTTATAGTATCTTTTGCACAATTATATGCTTGACTGGAATTAAAACCAGAAGAAAGTGAATATTTACAAAAGGTTTGAACCCACAACCCCTCACATTAAGATACCACTTTGGTGGCTCAGTAGTAGAGCCTCTGCCTTGAGAAAGGTCAGAGGTTCAAATCCTGTTTGGTATATACATAGGAATTAAACATGTTTGATGCTGCTTTTTTCTGGCAAGCGTCATTTATGGGACTGCCAGTATTGACTAGTTTGCTTGTTGCCAGGATTATGTGATTGGGAAGTAGTTCACTTGTCTGCAGCATACTAAGTGAGCTAGCACTTATAAATAAGTCACAATAATACAATGCTGATCATAATATACTCTTGCTCATATCACATATCAACAACCTTGTTCTTAGTTAAATTCATAGAGATTGACAACCTTGCTCTCATTGTGAATAGGGGCCTCAGTGACCGAGTGGTTTAAAGAGCGCGCTTACGGATCACAGTGCCTCTCACCCACTGGGTTGGAATCCCACTTGGGACAGATTCTAGTATGAGATAGTTTGTCAGTTCGCTTGCCGAAGGTCGGTGGTTTTCTCTGGGCACTCTGGTTTCCTCCACTATTCCAGAACTGACTGCCTCAAAATAAGTGAAAGATTCCTGACTGGGGTGTAAAACACCATTACTCCACTCCACTCTCATTTTGAATAGCTGAAAAATTGTTGACGTCAGGTTAAACATTACAACCAACAAACCAACACTGACATCATGAGCCATCAATAGTGTACCGGTAATTATGTGTATTTGTTTGGATCGCCAAGCAGGGAGGGGGAGACTTCACCCTTGTAAAAGAAATAATCAAAAGGCCTTGATAATCTAAAAAAGATAATGATGATATTATGATGCTGATGATTTGTCCTTTTTTTTCAGGGAACGTGTGATGAACATCACGGCACGGGAAGCAAACATTCAACATTTAAAACCCAACACAGAATACATCTTTAGGATACGAGCTTACAATAGCTATGGACCAAGTGTGGCATTTGCTGAATCACGCATTACAACAGATCGTGATGGTAAGGCTTAAACTACATCGTAAAAGTGTTAAAAAAAAAAAATATATCAACACTTGAAATAACAAATAAAGACAATTTAATAACAATTTTAAATTTTCAATTTATTTATTTATTTATTTATTTATTTATTTATAATTTTTTTAATTTTGTAATTTTTTAGTATTTATGTATTTATTTTATTTATTTATTTATTTATTTATTTATTTATTATTATTTTAAAGTTTGTAATTTTTTTTTATTTATATATTTATTATTTTTTTATTTTTTATTTCTTGTTTATTTATTTATTTATTTATTTATTTATTTATTTATTTATTTATTATGGAGTTACATGTTCATTATGAAGATTTTTACAGATTAGCTGAAGACATTTTATCTAAATATGTTTTGATAATTATTTTCTTTATTATAAATGTTTTGATGAAAGATGTTGTCGTGCAAAATGTATACTTTTAGTGGTTTTAACCACTTAGCAACTGAAGCCCTAAGTACCTGTAAAACTATCAATGTTACCAGTGTCCATCTTGGTCAAGTGGTACCTGCCCACAGACCTGAGAGTTAGTGGTTTTGAACACTTGGCAACTGAAGCCCTATGAACTTGTAAAAGTATTGTTGCCAGTGTCCATCTTGGTGAAGTGGGACCTGCCCACAGACCTGTGCGTTAGTGACTTTGAACACTTGGCAACTGAAGCCCTATGAACTTGTAAAAGTATCGTTGCCAGTGTCCATCTTGGTGAAGTGGGACCTGCCCACAGACCTGTACGTTAGTGACTTTGAACACTTGGCAACTGAAGCCCTATGAACTTGTAAAAGTATCGTTGCCAGTGTCCATCTTGGTGAAGTGGGACCTGCCCACAGACCTGTTAGTTAGTGGTTTTAACCACTTGGCAACTGAAGCCCTATGAACTTGTAAAAGTATTGTTGCCAGTGTCCATCTTGGTGAAGTGGGACCTGCCCACAGACCTGTGCGTTAGTGACTTTGAACACTTGGCAACTGAAGCCCTATGATCTTGTAAAAGTATCGTTGCCAGTGTCCATCTTGGTGAAGTGGGACCTGCCCACAGACCTGTTAGTTAGTGGTTTTAACCACTTGGCAACTGAAGCCCTATGAACTTGTAAAAGTATTGTTGCCAGTGTCCATCTTGGTGAAGTGGGACCTGCCCACAGACCTGTTAGTTAGTGGCTTTGACCACTTGGCGACAAAAGCCTCAAGAATTTGAAAACAAAAATTGAATATTGTATTTTTTGTATGTTTTTAGTTGATGTACCAAGTCCAGCAATCAATGTAAGAGCCATACCAATGTCTCCAGATTCTATCTTGGTCCAGTGGGACCCGCCTCGGTATCCCAAAGGAACCATCGTTAAGTACTTGATTATATATTACGAAGTTGGGGCCAACGGCGAACACAGGGTAGAATCTCCAACATTATCATATATGTTAAATGGATTAGAGAAATATCGAGACTATAGCTTCAGAGTTGTGGCCTATAATGAAAATGGTGAAGGAATGAGCACCGAAGAGTTTGTGGCCAGAACCTTCTCAGATAGACCTGACGGTCCGCCGCAGAATTTCACTTTAGAAACCGCTAGTTCTACTGTAAGTGAATATTTATTTTTCTGTATATATCTGTATTTCTTGAATATTCTGCAATATTTATTTATTTATTTATTTATTTATTTATTTATTTATTTATTTATGACATATAAATCTTGTTTAAATACTGTTTTTGTGTATTTTAACAGCAAATACAAAACGACTGTTTTTCAGAATGTTTTACTTGCACAAATTTCAATAAAATGTTTTGATTGCTGTATAAAAATTGGGCTCATGGTGGCTAAGAGCTTGAAATTGTTGGCTTACAGAATACAGCTCCTTCATGTGGCTAAGTGCAGATTTCACATGGATAGGTCCTAATTTAGTAAAACCCTGCCAGTTTACTTGCTGAATTCACATGCATATGCAATTCAGAGTAAGAACTGTATGCTGTATTTTATTTTTACAGAGTATTATTGTACGTTGGGAACCTCCTGCTTTGGAATTACAAAATGGTGTGATCACAGGATACAAGATTCGCTACAGAAAGCGAGAGCGAAAAGGAGGAAGCACACAAACAACAGATGGAAACCGTCGTCTTTATGCCCTGACAGATCTGAAGAAGGATACAGAATATGAAGTTCGCATATCAGCATTAACAGTAAATGGAAGTGGTGTTGTCACCCCATGGCACAGAGCCACAACATACAGAGATGATTTGGATGGTATGCATAAAATTAGGTCATAGAAGGGATTATGAGTGAATGGAGTAATGGTGTTTTACGCCCCAGTCAAGATTTTTTCACTTATTTCGAGGCGGTCAGTTCTGGAATGGTGGAGGAAACCTGAGTACCTGGAAAAAACCACAGACCTTTGGCAAGCCAACTGACAAACTTTATCACACTAGGATCTGTCCTGAGTGGGATTTGAACCCAGGGGGTGAGAGACACTGTGAATGTAAGCATGCGCTTTAGACCACTTGGCCACCGAGGCCCCGATTATGGATAGGCATAATTGCAATGTTCTATTCCTTTTTTTCATGGACCTTTTGTTTCAAGAAGAAGCCTTGAAATTTGAAAAATGCTAACTTATCCGGTTCTTTTGCTCTTTGGAAAATCTCATAAGTCAAGGTGAAAAAATATAACAACCTATTTAGGAAAAATAATAGGCTTTTACTCAGATCTCCCCTCTGTAACTCAATGGGAGAGCATCCTGGTCTTTGGTGTGAGACCTGACTGGGTCATATATGATAAGGACTTCAGAATTGATATAGCTTCCTGCTTCAGTACTTGACATTTGTAGTAAAGAGTATCTCATGGTTCACGCATTGACAGGGGGAGTGGTATTGTTGTATGTAGGGGCCTCCGTGGCCAAGTGGTCTAAAGCGCATGCTTACGGATCACAGTGCCTCTCACCGCCTGGGTTCCGAATCCCACTCGGGACAGATCCTAGAGTGAGAAAGTTTTTCAGTTTGCTTGATAAAGGTTGTTGGTTGTCTCCGGGCCCTATAGTTTCCTCCACCATCCCCAGAACTGACCGCCTCGAACTAAGTGAATCTTGATGGGGCGTAAAACTCCATTACTCCACTCCACTCCACTCCACTCCACTCCACTCTTATATGTAGCTTACTGACTTTGTGCTTTAGAACTGTAACAAAAAATCATCCTTACAGGACAGACTATAAAACATAGTCTCACATCTTATACATACGCTTGTTCAAATATTAATCCTTGGAGATTGATAAACTTGCTCTTATAGAGAGGAGCCAAAAGTTGCTGATTTGATGTTAAACACCTTATTAGGGGCTTCAGTGGCTAAGTATTCTAAAACACCCCTTTATAGGTCACACCCCCTCCTTGTAAATCATTTGCCACTTGGGTCCAAAACCTTTTGGCTAGACCTAGTATGAGACTGGTTCTAATCCCTTTTTTGTTTGGGAAAGTTTGTCAATTTACTTGCCAATATGAATATATTTTAGAATGCTCTGGTTTTTTTTTTTTTTTTTTTTCTCCCCAACCTGGATATCCAGCACTAAATGTGAAAAAAAAAAAATCATGACTTTGGCAGTAATAACCCCACCACACTCTTTCTGATGTTGGTATTTCATTAAAAAAATTTATTACAGTATTTTAAAATTTTTGGATAATAAAGGTCAAGGTTCAAGATCATTCATCAAAAGGTCAATATAATAAGTAATTGATCAAAAGGTCAAGCTTTAAGACCATTCATCAAAAAGTCAATATGCTAGGTCATTGATAGAAAGGTCAAGGTTCTAGATCATTCTTCAAAATGTCAATATACTAAGTAATTGATAGAAAGGTCAAGCTTCAAGATCATTCAATAAAAGGTCAATATATTAGGTACTTAATCAAAAGGTCAAGGGTTCAAGATCATTCAACAAAAGGTCCATTACTTTAGGTAATTAATCGAAAAGTCAAGGTTGAATATCTTAAGCTGAGACTTTAGATCAGTCCGTTACTGAGGACCTATAAGTAAAAAATCTGTCTGTCTTGGACACATATATTTCAATTCATACTCTGTTTTTGAAAAGATTAGATAAAGCAAAATTTTTCTCATTTAAAAGTTGAAGAAATCCACAAAGCAAAATTGTTCGCATTTAAAAGTTGAAGAAATATCCAAAGCAAAATCATTCTCATTTAAAAGTTGAAGAAATATCCAAAGCAAAATCATTCTTATTTAAAAGTTGAAGAAATATCCAAAACAAAATCATTCTTATTTAAAAGTTGAAGAAATGTCCAAAGCAAAATCATTCTCATTTAAAAGTTGAAGAAATGTCCAAAGCAAAATCATTCTCATTTAAAAGTTGAAGAAATGTCCAAAGCAAAATCATTCTCATTTAAAAGTTGAAGAAATATCCAAAGCAAAATCATTCTCATTTAAAAGTTGAAGAAATGACCAAAGCAAAATCATTCTCATTTAAAAGTTGGAGAAAGCAAAATCATTCTCATTTAAAAGTTGAAGAAATGTCCAAAGCAAAATCATTCTCATTTAAAAGTTGAAGAAATGTCCAAAGCAAAATCATTCTCATTTAAAAGTTGGAGAAATGTCCAAAGCAAAATCATTCTCATTTAAAAGTTGAAGAAATGTCCAAAGCAAAATCATTCTCATTTAAAAGTTGAAGAAATGTCCAAAGCAAAATCATTCTCATTTAAAAGTTGAAGAAATGTCCAAAGCAAAATCATTCTCATTTAAAAGTTGAAGAAATATCCAAAGCAAAATCATTCTTATCCAAAGCAAAATCATTCTCATTTAAAAGTTGAAGAAATATCCAAAGCAAAATCATTCTCATTTAAAAGTTGAAGAAATATCCAAAGCAAAATCATTCTCAATTAAAAGTTGAAGAAATGACCAAAGCAAAATCATTCTCATTTAAAAGTAAGTTGAAGAAATGTCCAATATTTTCTTGGTAGTTTGAAAAACTAAAGAAAATTAACCTTGAGAATAAATAGATTGTGTGTTTGGTTTTGACTTAATTGGTAATGGAATTATGATTTCTTCAATGGCTCATTGATAGAGTGTCAATCTCGAGCTGATGATAGCTTTTAAACCCCCGGCCAGGTCATACTTAAGATCTTAAAATTTGAAATGCTGCTTTTTCATCTGGTAACAAATTGATCATTTGTATTGATATACTGTTTTGTAGAATCTGTTGTTCCACCACCTCCAAGGAAAGTTCGGGTAACACCTCACCATGACTCCATTCGTGTCTCCTGGTCGGCACCACCACCAGAGTCAAAGATACTGGTAAGAGGTTATACACTTGGCTATGGTAAAGGTGTGCCTGATGTATACAAGATTACACTGGATGCCGATGAGCATGTCTACACCATTAAAAATCTAAGTAAGTAAAAAGATACTACTCAGATACTAAGCGATATATAAAAAAGTTTGTATCATTTCACATACTTTCATTCGTGATATATATCGCTGAAAAATCATGCAGGTTAAAAAAGTCAAACTGCACATGACTGACTTTCTCATTTTCGCTTGCCAGGTAATGTCGTCTGCTAACTTTACAACATTGGGGAATAGACTGCGGTTCTAACAATAGCGATCTTACCTACAGCTAAATAGACTATTCTGAAATTTTCTACCCTAACCCGCATGATTATTACAGCGATATATTTATGATAGACATGTATCAGACAGTAAGTAAAAATCCAGTGATTTTGTCATGGCTGTTGAAGACTACCTTCTGCTTTTCAGATTTTGGACAATTTGGACTTTTTTATGCACTCAGAATGTTCATCGCAAAGATTTTATCTTGTGACAATGTCTTGACATTTTTTGTCGGCCAGGATAGTTTTAGACAACTGCATTTGACTTTAACTATTTGATTGTGTGTCACTTTCGGCTTTTTGAGGAATTTTAGTAGTCCAATTGGGGAAATTTTTGTCATATTCTTACAGGGGAAACTACCTTTGTTTGATAGAAATTTTAGTTAAACAAACCCACTGTAAATTATCCCAGAGCCTAATTTGTTCACAAGGGCATAACCTGACTCAGCTGGAAAATGAAGGCTTATTATACTAAAAAAAAAGGAAGAAGTCAGTTGCAAATTTTTTCCAAGAACATTGTACCACAAAAAGATTATTTTTAATCACCATATGAAAAAAAAGACTGTTTGTTAGAATTTCCATTAAAGTAATATTGATCACCATTTAAAAAAATGACGAAATGTATATGTTATTTCTTCTGTTGACACTTTCACTACTGAGTAAAATCTTGTGACAGGTTGTCATGGATGGGAGAAATTTGTCAAGTGCCCTCCACCATCCTGAATTGATTTTCCTGTAGCTCAAAAGGAGATACCCATTCCTAATGATGTTAGGTTGTCTGAAGCACTCAGATCACAGTTCTAACTGCCTAGATTTAGATCTTTATAGGACAGATTCTTGTGCGAGAAAGTTTGTCAGTTTGCTTGTTGAAGGTCGATGGTTTTCTCCAGTAACTCTGGTTTCCTTCACCATCCCAGAACTGAACATCTCAGTATATCCTTGACTGGGACATTAAACACTACAAATCTTCTTCACTTCAATCTGCTTGTGATGTTTCAGCTTTTTTTTTTTTTTTTTGCTGTGTGGTCAAACTTGTATGCTTTCGATCACAGTGCTTCATAAATCTGGGTGTGAATCTCCCTAGGGCAGATTCTGTTGTGAGAAAGTTTGTCAGTTCACTCGCTAACAGTTTGGTGTTTGTCATCAGGCATTTTGTTTTCCTGCACCATGCCCAGAACTGACCAAGTTAATAGAATCGTGAGTGGCGGCTCAACCATTATAACTCCACTTGACCAATGCTAATGATATTAGGTCCTTGTTTGCCAAGTTGTCAAAGTTATATGCTTTTGGAATCAGGCTTACTCTCACGACATATGTTTGAGTCCCACTTGGGCAAATTCTAGTGTAAGTAAGTTTGCCAGTTTCCTCTTTGGTAAAAAAATCAAAGGCCGGACTTTTTAATTACATCAGATTGGGTGGAATTTTTTTTTTTATCTTCCTACAAAATCAAAGATTTCGTTTGAGATTTACTAGCTAATTGATATTCCATTTAAGTAACCTGAATTCTCATGTAACCTGTTTTGGTTCTTTCTTTCCCAGAGCCTACCTCGGAGTATGTGATAACTGTAAGAGCCTTCAACAACCGCGGTGACGGAGAGATCAAGTATCAAACAGCAACTACCAGTAAACAAACAGGTATTTATTAGATAAAAAGACCACTCTTTAGCGATTGATGTTGGTAGATACAAAAAGATACTTCAGGGAGAAACAAGTTAAAATAGAAAGCTTTCCAAACATTCAGATAAGTCTCAAGATGTATGATGGAAATTTTTTTTTTTTCATTTTGTTATAAAATGTTTGTTTGTTTGTTTTTTTTTTTTTTTTTTTTTTTTTTTTTTTTTTTTTTTTTTTTTTTTTGGGGGGGGGGGGGGGTAAAAATTTTAATATGCATACTTTAAAGTACTGATGTTGTTATTATTATTGTTATTACATGTATTATTATTATTATTATTGTTGTTGTTGTTATCATTATTCTCTACTTTTGAATAGTTCCAGAACAGACAACGCCCATGATGCCTCCAGTTGGACTTAAAGCCATAGTTTTATCCTCAACAACTGTTGTGCTGATTTGGACTGATACTTCACTCGGTCAGAATCAAATAGTCATGGATAATCGATATTACACTGTTCGTTACAAGGCGTTACCTGGCAACAACAATCGTAAATTCAGATATAGCAATTCATCTGACTTAAATGCTCATATTGATGGCCTTAAACCATATACCAAGTATGAATTTTCTGTCAAGGTCATCAAAGGGCGACGACAAAGTACATGGAGTCTAAGTGTGATCAATACTACCCAAGAAGCAAGTAAGATCTGATTAAAATAGCTCTTGTACATCTTCATAGATTTATTGTTCCACAGTATGATGGAGAATCACTGTACATAGATTTATCATTCCTTAGATTGGCAGCGTATCATGTTCATAGATTTATTGTTCCACAACATGGTGGAGAATCGAATATAATGATTTATCATTTTTTTAATTAGCAGCTCATCATATACATAGCTTTATCATTCCACAATATGTTGGAGAATCATATATAATTATTTATTATTTCCTAGAATATCAGGGTATTACATTAAATTTATATCATTCCCAACATTGGAAAGGTATCATAAACAAAAATTAATTCCACTTTAACTTGACAAAGTATCGTTTTATGTTCTATTTTAGGCTCAGTTTTTATGGTAGAGAAAACCAAAATTTTCATTTACACAGGAAATGATTTTATTCTTCAGTTTGCCTGCTGGCTAATGAAATTTTCTTTGCATGTCCTAGTCTGGGATATGCTGTTGTCATGTGCATGTTGGGGACCCCAATTTCAAAGCATAAAATAATATATATATTTCTGACATTTTCCTTTTTTTTTTTTTCATAAAGAACCTGGGTCCAATCCTAGGGATTTAACACCTGTTGGAATGGAAGGAAAACCAACTGCTGTAACGCTAAACTGGCAACCCCCATCAAAACCAAATGGACAAATTACAGGTATAAACTACACGATGGCTTGATGAAATCAAGAAATTTGATTGTTCTTTCTGGCAAGTCTCAGAGTGTTTAACATTTTACCGTCTTTGATCATAATTAGAAGTTTAATTGCTTCTTACTATCTCTGGTTTTAATTATAAGATCTGGCCACAGTTTCACAGTCGTTTCTTACCTAAGATTCTCCTTAATGAAGATTTAGTAAATTTCAGCAATCCCTTTGGGAACTATGAATAAACATGTTTCACAAAACTAAATATGGATCGTATAAGCTTGAAGGATCTTCAAATTAACAATTAAAGTTGCTGAATATCTGAACAATTAACAAAATCATTACGGTTTCAAATACGACATATTCAAGTGAAGGAAGATCTTAGTTTAAAAATTGTGAAACGGGGGCCAGGGAGCTTAATTACTTTTTTCTCTCATTAAGGTTATTTATGAGATGGAGTCTTAATTAAGAACTAACAAACAAAAACAAAAAAAAACAGAGAAAAAAAAAACAAAAAAACAAAACAAAACAAAACAAACAAACAAAAAAAAAAGAAAGAAAATGCGTGTACCATTTAAAATTTTGTTTTAAAATTTGCCGTTAAGTAGATCCATACAATAAAGCCATGTAATAAAAATATAATTTGAATCTCTTTTTTTAGGATATTTGGTGTTTTATACAACAGATATGTCCAAGCAGGATTTTGATTGGGTGGTTGAAGGTGTACTGGGCGATGAGTTGTCTAAGACAATTTCTGGATTAACAGTAGACACAACATATTATTTCAAGGTTCAAGCCAGAAATAACCAGGGTTACGGGCCTGTATCAAATATCATCATATATAAAACACCGAAAGGTAAGGGAGGTTACTCTTTAGGAGATATATAAAATAGAACCATGGTTTTTTGTACAAAAGCCTCCTTTTCATATATGCCAGTTATATTTGCACACAGTACATCACTTTGACTAGTCACTATGGCAACACTATAAAATTCCCATAATTCTCAATCCTATTTATAATCCCTTCCTGCTTGTGTTGTAGTCATAGCAATCAGTTTATGTGAAGTAGGGATCACCAGCATATCATGTGGTATCCCATAATACTTGTGTGAAAATATTATGGATATCTTAATATACAACTTATCCATTTCGAAAATGTTAACAAAATTATTAATTCAGCTTCCTCACAGTTATAATGGCAGCTTTTTCTTTTTCTGAAATTTCCACACAATCATTATGGCAACTTATTGATTTTAGGAAACCATTTTACTAAGTCATTATGACAACTTTTTGTCGAGCCTGGCATTGCCATAAGGCAAGAATTAGGTGTTACTTTTACTGGTAGCGGCTACGGCTGTGTGTCAGAATGTGAAAGTTTATGTTAAAGTAAAAAATTAACCAGGCCAGATATTAAATTCCATGGAATTTTTTTTTTTTTTTTGTTTTATTTTTTTTTCGAAATGTTTCCCATAATCCTAATAGCAATTGATTCATTTTCCAGAATTTTTCCACAATCATTATTACAACTTATTCAATTTTCAGAAATTTTTTATGTCATCATTATGGCAACTTTTTTTTTTTCAAAATCTTCCACATACTTATCATGGCAGCTTTTCCATTCTTTAAAACAATCCACACAATCGTAGTGGTAATTTGTCGATTTTCCAAAATGTTCCTCACGATCATTATGGCAGCTTATTTCATTTTTGTAAAACATTCCACACAACCATTAAGTGATCACATGTTATGCTGGTGAAACCACACTTTCCCATGTTATGAATCTAAAACTCACAATGCATGGAATATCATATTCAAATCACCTTGTCCATGTATATATATTATGGGGTCAAAGTTTGCAGATATATATACATATACAGTGAAACTTCCATAAACCGACACTCCACGGGACAGAATTTAGTCAGTTACCGGATATGGCTATTATAATGTATTCATGTGTGTGCATTCAATCGTGTTTGTTAACACTTACATCGTGTAAAGTGATATTTTAAATGTTATTTATATTTTATTTTTATCTTAATAAACAAATTCATCAATAAAACAATGTGCATACATTGTCATCGTAGTTGTAATACGTAGTTCTTATCGTCTTCCAAGATCGGGCTCTGCTGACAGTACTCAAGTTTGTGTTATTTTATTTTATTTTTCTCGTCCGAGAAGAAGAGGTCATATCAATCATTCAGATTTTAAAAAAAAAACAAGGAAAAGAAAAAAAAAAAGAAAATACAACGTGATTTATTTAAGTTCAAAGCTGTATTGTTTTGAGAAAATCAGTTGCCTTGCATCTAAAAACATTATGCAGCTTTTCGGCATCCGACTTCTGTTTTTTAAATAAAAACAACGCACATTTTAATAAAACGTTTTAAACAGGTTTGTTTATTTTAAAATTACATACGATACAGATACATAATAATAATAATTATAATAAGTTAATGTATTTAGTAAACGTCGACCATAGGTAAACAGGTGTTATACATAGATATAGCCTGCGGTAATATGAGTTCTCATCACGTGCAGTCATTCTTGACCATTCAAACATTATTTGTTCCACAGGTAATGTCGGTATTCGGAAGTTTATTTACTGTTAAAGAAGCCGATTTGGGCTGTCAAATTATGTCGGTGTTCAGAATACGGAGGTGTCGGTTTTCGGAAGTTTTTATTACATGATTTATATAAGAATAAATCCGTCCAGGGCAGACAATGTCGGTTTATGGAGGTTGTCGGTATTTAGAGGTGTTGGTTTTGGGAAGTTTCACTGTATATATGTATATATCGACTCTTCTTCAATAATATTAAAATGCTTAGGGAATAAAATGATTTTTGTAGATAATCTCCACAGGGCATTTTTCTTTTTTAAGCCATACTCATTCACCTAAAGAATAACATTCATAGTTATTCAGAGTGGGAGGTTGGGGGTTCAAACCCCGGCTTGGTCTGACCAAGACTTAAAAATTGGTATTGACTGTTGTTTTGTCAATCACTTTGCATTTTGTCACGGGATCCTTCAGATGAGACCTTAAAAAACTGATACCCCATGTCCTGGCAGGCATGACATGTTAAAGAACGCTCTCTGCTCATTGCCCTAAGCATACTGCAAAGGTCAAAATTTCTGCCACTTCACCTATAGCTAGTGACATCTCAAAATACGTGAAATATTCTTGACTTGGACCTAAAACCCCATTAAATCAGTCAATCAATCATAGTTATTTGACATATAATCCCAAGTCTGAAGAATGATCTAATGTAATTTTCCATTACTACTCTGGGTGAGCTAAACTGTAAAAAGTAATTACGGGGAGGATAACCAGGGAAATAATCACTCCAAAATGAAGAAACCTTTTTATGGTATGTAGTTGCAATGGCCTACATTTGTGAGTTATGGTTCGTTACGTTAAAATTGGTGGCGCTGCTATCGATCCGGTCCATCCGTAGCCATTGTTTACACTGTAACTGAGGAGATTTTTCTATCAAAATGCCATATACATCTTATTGCGTACCTGGGTGTTCAAATAAAGGGGGGGCATTATTTCCCAAAGATATGAAACTAAGGAAAAAGTGGATATCTTCTATTCGCAGGAACTCTTCAGAACAAAAATATAAATTGTGGAAGACTAGCGTTGTTTGTAGGGAACATTTTTGCCCTCCGATTATGTCGGAAAAACCGTCTTTGGTACATCAAACTTCATAAATATATTTACATTGCTATTTTCATCAAATGCGAACAATTCTCATTCCAAATTACTTATACGCTATTGTAATTATAAATAGTGATAGATCATACACATATACTATCGCCAAGAGCTAGGCCGAGATGACTCGGATTTTCGAGAAATCCAGTTGTCATAAAACGTCAGATTTTCGGATTCAAGTAATGTTGACCTACATGTAACCCTTTGGCAAGCACCACCCTCTCGTAGCAGCTCGGTCCTTGTATTTTGCCCAAACAACATAAAAAATAATCCTTGGCGAGTTGGGTCAAAACAACCTCCAATTCAGGATCTATACAGAAACCATTAAAATCTTAGTTTTATATATGACTTCTGTTTCACATATGAAGTCAATGTAATAATAAGAATTGATTGCATTTGCTTTGTTTCAAAGTTTATTATTCTTATTTTTAATATAATTATTTTTCTTTAATGTTTGACAAAATTATATTCAGTCTGATGATATTATTCTTTAAATATGGCCCCTCATATTCATCTTTTTGTTATCCCATGCTGGTAAAGATGTTGAAATCTTGATGATGATGATGATGTTAATTCTTCTTTGTGATGATGATGATTTGTTTATTGTTTAACATTGCTTTAACAATTCTACAATCATGTCATGACATGCATGGTGCATGATTGAAGTGTCTTTTACTTGACAAGTGCAGACTGATGTTATCTTTATATTGCTGGTACACCGATACACAGTTTGGCAGATACATACTATATACCACCTGGTCACATTATACTGACACCGAGCCAACCAATAAAGGCCAATGGCAGGTGAAACCACTTTCTCACATATGAGCCCATATAAGGTATGAACCCACATTGGTGAGAGACAGTGGACTACAAGGCTAATGCTGAATACACTGAGCCACAAACACAAATAACAAAAAAAATGACACCTACTATTATTTAAATGACATTTTATTTACAATGGGTACAAGTAAAGAATATTTTGGTATATTACTTGATTTTAATACACAAATTGTTAAAGTGTACATGTACTTCACATTTAATTTAAAAAAGACTCTTGAATTTGTCAGAAAAAGTTTATTTTGTATGCATGTTATTTAGCCATTACTGTTGAACCAAAAGTCTACCGGTATACTTTTTCACAATACAAGAATGTGTGTTTACATTTTCATAGAATTCTCTTTAGAAGTTAAAAAATGTATTTAAATATGAACTTTTAAGAAAATTTTATTCTCTTAACAAATCTTTAATTCTTTCTAGAATTTATGTAATATTGAAGTGTTATTTTAAAACTTCCTTAGACATGTAGCTTTTAAAGAATGATTTTTTTCTACTTTTATTTTTAAAGACATTATGTCTTAATCCTCAATACAAGCATACCATTAAAAATGTATCAAGTCAATAATTTACCATTACTTCAAAATGAATATTTTTCATATCCCTTATAAAAAAATTTCTATAGTACAGCATTTTAAAAATATTTTTCATAAAACTCTACGAGTTTTGATACCATTTCATTAATGAAAGATTCATTTCTTTTAATATTTACAATTCTCATATCATTGAATGTATAGACAACTAAATCACATTCAGTTCCATTTGTAAAAGTTGACCTTGTATCTGATAGTAGTAATCATGTGTAGTACTGAGCTGTAGATCACCATCTTTGTTTTTTAAGAAAGGAACAGTACTTTCTGAAATCATGCTGTCTTTAGCACTATATGGGCATTTTAATCCACAAAGTTGTCAGAATTAGCAACTAAAGCATCAAGTGAAGCTGCAATATATGAATGTGTTTTGCTTACATGAATGCCACATGATTCTGTCACAACTTCAGTCTTATTGGAGTACTGATCCAAGACAACAGACTCATATTTTCTGCCATGAAGAAGTGGTGGGGTTGTTAATTTGCAAACAGTTATTTAACCAGATATTTAACCAAATTATTGAAATCAGTTCTGTAGGTTGCCTTGCAAATTTAACCAAGCAGTAGGCAAGCAGGTTGTGTCCTTAACTCATAATTAGGCATTAATGCTCAGCGACAGTGCCAAGCTGAGCAACTGAAACTAAAGGTTGTATTACTTTCCCCCCTTTAGTCTTACACTAGGTAAGCCAGTCTTTATTCTAACCCATTAAAGCCAAGTGCCAAGGCCAGCAGCAGAAACTTCAAATATTTTACAACTTAATTATTTTGTGGCCTGGTATTGAACCCAGATTTGCCATACATGAATATTTCTGATTAATATGTTATGTGCATTTACAACAAATGCTTTTTACAGCATGTTAAAATCTGTTAGACATAGTCACAAGTAAAGTTTGTCTGTTTGCTTGTAGCTCAGTGATTCTCTTTGGGCACTCTAGATTTCCTACACCATTCAAGAATCTGGACTTTGTCTTGCCTCTTGGGCATAAACACCACTGTTGTAACAATAAACTACACAAAAACCTACTACTGTTATTTAATGATAAAAAAATCACCAAAATATTATATGTAAATGATTATATAGACAGTTAAACTTAGCCTGTATTTTACTGTAGTGTAAAATGAAAGTAGAAAGATGCCTGCCAAGTCGGGAAATGTCGGCATTTTGTAACATAAATGACAAACGACTGTTAACACAGCCTATCGTTTAATTAAATGATTACCACAAATTCGCTTATAGCGTCAGTGCCATCGTATCGAATGATTTGAATCTTGGAAAAATATGTAGATCTATTTGTTATTGAGACCAAGCCCTATCAGACTTTTTGAATGAGGAAACTATTCGCGAATATGTACCTCTCTATTAACTCCGCTTTCCGACCTGAAACTCTCGCACCGCGCTTTTTAAGTTCTTCTTTGAGTGCAGAAAGATCCCACGATCCATAATCACCGAAGTTGCTAGCCATCATCACATTAAATATTATAATACAGCCTACGTTACGTACGTCAATATGATGGCGGTCGCAACAAGCTAGGACCGGATCGATTCGTACGCCACCTGTATTCAGGGGTACATAACCCACTATATAAAACGACAAATGTTTCCCATTGAAAATGGAGAATGTTTCATCCCTAAATCATGGGTAAAACAGCACAATCCAGTAATAACTAAGGTTTAGGATCTAATTCATTCTGCTTTGATTAATATTAATATCTTCATTGAACAATTGAACAACCACCGCAGTAGCTCAGTTGGTAGAATGCTTGCTCCGTATTTGGGAGGTCATGGGTAGGCGATGCATGATAAAGAACCCTGTTGTATAATGCCCTCAGTGCAAAACACAGGAAAAATTTCTGCACCTTCCTCTATAGCTGGCAATGTCTCAATATAAGTGAAATATTCTTGACTAGGATATGTAACATCATTACTCATTACTTGATTGAACATCTTCCACGATGGTTTCCCAGGTAAACATTTTATATCGGGTTGGGTTGGGTTAGATTAGAGCACAGGGCAGGTGAGCAATATGGGGTAAATACTGGTATCAGAAAAATTAGATTTCAGCGAAACATATTATACAAGGAAAAAAAAATACCCAAACAAGAAACTTGCCTTTTTTTTCACTTCAGGAGACGGAACTGGAGGTGGCGTGATTCATCCTCAGTTTAAAACAGACTTCACTGGCGAAATTCCAGACACTGCCGGACAACCTGGTAAGATTTTTGTTTTCAGAATTGTTGAAATCAAGACTTATGGTTTTAATATTGTATAGAAATAAGAGGACTTTGGGGAAAACAGCCTTTTTCTGGATAAAATTGGATAGGTGCAAAGGAGATAAAAGGCAACCTATCTGGTGTAATATGTGTGTGTCTGTGTGGGGGGGGGGGGGGGTACTCAGTTGTTTGAGTCTCCAATACCTCCTCTCACCACTTAGGTTCGAATCCCGTATGGGTCAGTGACGGAGTAGTCTGAAGCATGCAATACAACATCATAACCCCTCTCTACCACCTCGGTTTGCATCCCATATGGGGCAGATGGTAGTATGGGAAAGTTTATCAGTTTGCTTTTGAGGACATAGGTAAGAGGTCAGAGGTCAATGGTTTTTTCCATGGGCAATTTGGTTTCTTCTTCTACCAAAAATTTACCATCTGGATATAAATGGAAGCATCTTGACTTAAGCTGAAAGCTCCATTATTCCACACTTATCTTACTAAAAAGATCAGTTAAACCATTATACAAGTAAAGAGATCTGAAAAATTGATGAAGACAAACCACAAATTGAATCATTACTTATAGTGTTAATGTGTTAAGGATGGTTAGAAAGGGCTTATGAAAAAAATTTTAAAGAAAGAAAAAATGAAGCGAGTTTGTTTAGAAAAACAAAAATGGGATTTTCGAAGATATTGATGGTAATGTTAGTACTGCATGCCAACACATTTATACACATGTAAAGTAATTGACTGTAAATTATATAAGCTCCTTATCATAATGTATAAACCAAGTGCATGCTAATGTCACATATGGCATGTCATATAAGCATATATTCTTGATTAAGTATGTCACATGATCAAATGTAAGATTCTGATTGGATATCTACATAGATACCTTTTTGTATACTTTCTTAGTTCTCTTATAAACTAGGACTTCCTTTTTGGCAGCACTAAGTTGTTGTTTTAGACAGGTACCTAAGTTTGAGAGGGTCACTATATTCTTGTGTTTCCTACGAAACCATTCGTCTTAGTGATTGAATCCAACAAGTGTCACCCCTAATTGTCTGGATAACAACAGACAAATTCCTTAAAAAAGATCTGCTTAGGCACTATACAATGAGCATGCTGAAAATCTGTCAATGAATTTTACAGAGGTCAGTTTTCATTAGACAGTTTTTCAGCCAGATCTGCAGTGAGGAAATTTTCTTCTATGAATCTTTCATTGAGATCTTCTGAGAGCAATTACCACCTGAAATTTTGTCATTAAGATCTGCAGAAGACAGTTAATATCTGAAAATCTTTCAATGGAATCTTTAAAGTGCAATATCATCTAAAATCTGTCGGTTAGACCAGGAGAGAGAAATTCCTTCTGACGGTTTGTTAATAAGATCATCAGAGGGCAGTTACCATTTGAAAATATAACAATGAAATCGACAGAGGGTACATTCCTTCTGAAAATCTGTCAGTGAGATATGCAAAGGGTTAATACCATTAATCCTCTGTCAATGGGAGCTGCATATGGTGGTATCTTGTTGCTTTTATCCCTTGTTTAAAGAATTATGTCCTTTAGCAATTGCAGTAATGTTGGTGGTTAGTGGTAGTGTTTGTGGTAGTGGTGGTTAGTGGTGTGATGATTGTGGTGGTGGGTGGTGATGGATGTTGTTGTGTTGGTGATAGGTGTGGTGGTAGTGGTGTAGTGAAGGTGGTGGGTGGTGGTGGTTGTTGGTGATGGATGTGGTTGTGGTGGTGGTAGTGGTGTAAGTGATGGTGGTGATGGTGGTTGTAATGGCGGTGGTGATTATTGGGTTTAACACAGATTGTAAAATTTGTATCCTTCATTTGATGCTCAGTTTTCTCTTTGCTAATCTAGCTTGAAATCCATGTAAATTCTTATCTCTTTCTTTATGTTGTGTAATTAAACCGTAAAACATCTCCCCTGCCTAGTATGAGAAAGTTTGTCAGTTCGCTTGCCGAAGGTCGGTGGTTTTCTCTGGGTACTCTGGTTTCCTCCACCATTCCAGAACTGACTGCCTCGAAATAAATGAAAAAATCTTGACTGGGGCGTAAAAAACCATTACTCCACTCCATCTCCCCAGTGTCATATTAGGCAAGACTCAATTGTAGAATCTTAACAGTTTATTACACATAAGCCCTTGGAAAGGTAAAAACTTTTTCCACCTCACCTTAAACTTGTAACATTTTAATGTAAACATAATCCTGAATACAGTACCGCAGGTTTTTTTGCAGGGTGCAATTTTTGGCATTTTTGATGGTAATATTAAAATCACTACCATGAGTGAAATGTTTTAGATAGCCAAAGTATATATGCTAAAATTTTCAGCTGACCTTTCCTTGTTAAAATTGCCAAAATTTTGCTCTGCTATAATAAACCTTATAGAGTATTTTGTAATTTTGTCATTCATTTCTTTATGTTTCATTCACAGGGACGCCATCGTCACAGTCAGATGACAACTCTTCAAATGAGGGTGGAATTTCTACCAATGTCTTGATTATAATTATTGCCTGCGTTGTGGGTGCTACATTCTGTATTGTTATTGTAATTGTTGCTGTGGTGATCTGTAGACGGAGAGATCCAAATGGAGGGAAAAGGCCGTAAGTATTATGATTCATTTGTAACAATTTCACCGATTCAATCTGGTCTCATGTTCAGGGCAGATAATTTTCTCCAAATATGGCCACATGCCCAAGGCAGATAATTTTCTCCATATCTGGCCACATGCCCAAGGCAGATAATTTTCTCCAAATCTGGCCACATGCCCAGGGCAGATAATTTTCTCCCAATCTGTTCAGATGCCCAGGGCAGAGAATTTTCTTCAAAACTGTTCAGGTGCCCAAGGCACATTGTTTTCTCCAAATCTGGTCCCTGTAATGCCCAGGGCACATAGTTTTCTCCAAATCTGGTCCCTGTGATGCCCAGGGCACATAGTTTTCTCCAGATAATGCTGGTTTCTCCATGATTCCAGAATTAACAGATCTATCTGAAGACAGACTTATGTGTGAGAAAGTTTCTCAATTTGCTTGTTCGATAATTTTCTACGGGCACCCCAGTTTTGTCAACCAGTAAGGAGTTAAGTTGAGTAATGGCATTTAACATCACAGTCAAGAATATTTCACTTATATTGAGACTTCGCCAGCTTTAGGCGAAAGTGCAGAAATTTTGCCTTTGCGTTGCGCTGATGGCATTATACAGCAGGATTCTTTATCGTGCCATGCCTGCCATGACACAGGACCTCGTTTATTTTAAGTTCCCATCCAAAAGAACCATGACTTTCATTTCGTAATGCCAAGTGCTTGGCCAAAGAACAGTCACTACCCACTTTCAAGTCTCGGATCAGACCCAGCCGGGATTCGAACCCATGACCTTCCACTTATGGAACGAGCACTCTACCAACTGAGCTACAGCAGTGGCTCAACCAATAAGGAACTGATCTCTTGATTTTAATAAAAAAAAATTTCTTGACTAGGACATAAAACACCCATTGTATCACTTAAGTTGAATATAAGAACAAATTTAAAGAACATGATAACCACTGCAGTAGCTCATTTGGTAGAGTTCTCACTCCATAAGTGGGAGGTCATGGGTTTGAACCCCGACCTAGTCTGACTCAAGACTTGAAAGTGGGTAGTGACTGTTCTTTCGCCAAGCTGTCGGCATTACAAAATGACAGCAACAGTTCTTTCTGTTGGGAACTTACAGTAAACGCGTTTCCTTGTCACAATAGGCATGGTATGATGTATAATGTCATCAGTGCACAGGCAAAATTTCTGCACTTTTCACCTATAGCTGGAGACATCTTGATATAAGTGAAATATTCTTTACTGGGACTTTAAACACTTTTACTCAACTCAACTCAAAAAGCACACCAAAGACTCTCATTGAAAAATTTTTAGGCAAATTTATATATAAGACACAGGATCCGTATTTATTACATATTTGTATGTGTAATTCCTTTATCTTATGAGTTATATTTTTATGAAGTCTACAAAATAAAAAAAAAAAAAAAAAAAAAAAAAAACAACTGATTTTCAGGTTGAATTAAATCATTTCAACTTACCAGTATTATACATGACTTTACTAGTATATACGGGTGAGCATATCAGGCCCCTTGAACTCTTTTTTTCAAAGGTGATGTTTTGTTTGTATCTCTCCCCCCTCCAACCACCACCCCCTCCCTCCCCTTTGAAGGTTTATTTTGAATATGATCAACATCAAAGCGTCACATATATTTATCTTTTCTCAGACCAGCAGGATCTCCTAATAAAGCTAAGCCATCTCCAAGGGAACTTAAACCTCCAGATTTGTGGATTAACCACGATCATCAGTTTGATATGAAAACCTTAGACAAACCAGACCGTAGTGAGTCTTCTCTTACGATGAGTACACTGCGCCGAAATTCCCTTGATGCTAAATCATTAGAAGAACTCCAACCGTTAGACTCGGAAAAATGTAAGATTACTTGAATTTGTTTTATGAATTATGTAAGATGTTGTGTGTAATGTTTGCAACCAATGAAAAATTGATTTGCAAAATTTTGACTTGCACAATTTTTTATGGCTTTAGAGTTTTACATAACAAAAACAATATTGTATTATATGAAACTATCATTTTAAACATCCAAATAATTTTTTTTCAACAGAATTATAAAAAATGCTTTTTCTAGCAGAAACATTGGAACAATATTTTAGTATTTTAAGACATGATACATACTTGAAACTTGAATTATTTTCCGAAATTCTTTGGATAGCAGCTGTTACTTCATTTTTCTTACTTTTTTAAGAACTAAAGAGAAACTTGATATAAGTTAAAAAATCATGAATGAAGCTTACTAGATAAAAGTTTTGCGTCTTTTCCTATAAGTCTTCAGTTGGCAGCTTGCCGAAGGTCGATGGTTTTCCTCCAGGCATCCCGGTTTCTGCCACAAAGTCCGCCTCAAAATAAGGAAAAGAAACTTGACTAGGGCGTAAAACACTATTGCTCCATTCCACTCATTCCTCAGTTGGCAGTGCTCTAGGATTTTTCCTTGACATTACTGTTTTACGTGAAAGTCACAACAGAAAATCCACAGAAAAATTTTACTTTCCCGATATCTTGGTGAGAACAATATAGATTGTAAGCAGATTGTCAGTTGTTTTTAATATTCTTTTTTAGAAAAACAAATAACAAATGTTCTGACAAACAAAAAAAAATTGTACTTAATATGAAACTAAAGCATAGATGTACTATACAAGTTATCTCTCTTTACCTGGCGGTGAAGAATGGAGATTCCGAGAACGATTTTAATTTGAAAAAGTTATTGTTATCAACCAACGATGTTGCATGGGGAAACATTTACCAGTGGAAAATTTAAAAAAAAAAACTACACTTGATAATGGATAAGATGCATTTATTTTAATAAATTTCACTTCCCCACAGAGAACAAAGCCAATATTAATCACTTTTCCGTGACAGAAATTTACTTGGTATGGGAGAAGGGAAAAAGGAATCCTAGAGCATTGAGTTGTTGAGTGGTATAAAGCATTTACATACAGATCCTTGTATGTAAAAAGTTTGTCAGTTTGCTTGCTGAAGGTTAGTTGTTTTTTCCATGGCACTCTAGTTTTCTCCAGCAACTTAGAAATGACTGTCTCAGTATAAGTGAAATAATCTTGACTGAGTGTAAAACACCATTACTCCACTCAACTCTTTACCTATCAGCTAGTAATATCTTGTGAAAGGGTGAGAAAAAACTTGACCTATGAAACCCTTTATCAGAATCACACTACTGAGAAAGCTTTCAGTGACCCTTAGTGGTCTTATGTACCAGCCTACATATAACAGCACCTCTCATCACTTAGGCTCAAATCCTACTCGAACAGATTTTGAATTGAGAATGTTTGCTTGTTGAAGGTCGATGACTTTCTCCTGATACTCCAGAGTTTTCCACCATCCCAGAATCACCCATGTCAATATAAGTTAAAGAAACTTGATGAAGAACTATAATTCCATTTCTTCATTCCATTCCATTCTACTCAGTGTTGGATTTGGTTTTAGATATTCCAGATTATGACAGAGAGGGAATGTTTCCTCCAGCAAGACAGCACATGACAGGTGGTGATCATGAAAGCATCTTTCCTTCTCGGCAGCATACTCCTGCTGGTCTAATCCGTCCTAAACCTACAAAACCACTTATGGTAGGAGAAGCTCCTCCCAGAGAACGTAAGTAAAGCCAAAATGTAGCTTAGATACTGTAATAAAAATCTGAGAACCAGAGAATTTTTTTTACATGGCCTAATAAAAATCGGAAAATCTTCACATTTCATTTAACTCATCCTTTTTATCATTTCCCCATATTGGCCCATAAGGGGAAAAAAGTTTGTTTTTTTTTTATTAAATCTATAAAAGGATTAGTCTTGGTTATTGACAATATAGGAAAATTGAAATATGGCTTTTCGAGAAAATTTACAGACACAAAAAAATGTCCGTAGGTACTTATTTTAAAATGTTGAAGGAAAAATAGAAAATGATCATGAAAATGTATTTGTATGCAAGTTTACCTCATCATCAGAAATTTTACTACAGCAATATCATTGATAGTGCAAATAGATATTACATTGTCACTTGATAATGTTTCAGCTATCGCCATGGTGACAGCATTACCAAATGGTGGCCTCCAAAGTATGGATCCTCATAGTGGCATACCTCATGCCAGGCCAGGTTTTCCAAGAACTCAGTATAATATGCAATATACAACTGGTCCTCGTGTAAATGCCGGAGATCTACCGCAGCCTAGTCCAAGTAAGTAAATATGGTTTATTAGAAGGAAAACCCTGTGTGATACGGTACCAGGACCACCATCATTGTGAGGCTGCTGGTTTTGACAAAAGTGACTATTATCTTTTATTTTTGAAATATGTTGTTAAAACATTAAAAATAGCATTATATGATGGAAAATTGCTGTTAAATGACCATCTAAGGAACTTTAGAATTGTTGATTTATAGAGGCTATTTTTAGTTGAAATCCACAACAAAAGGAGCTTAAAATATTTGCCAAAATTAATTGGTGTCTTTATATATATATATATATATAGGGGTGGTTATTATAACAATATTTATTGTAAATTGATTTAGGAATGAGGAATGAATTTCAAAAATGTGCACATCTGGCACATCAAAATTTAACTGGTATTTGTATTATATATTTACTAGAAAGTGCCATAAAATTCATTACATTAGTTACACCAGGGAAAATAACATTCTGATACTGTATCACATGTGGTTTTTCCCATTTATTAACTTTGTGATTTGTTAAGGTACATTTTATGTCTCAATTCATTTTGAAAACTAGATTCCACAGTTATCATTTTGGCAAGCGGGTTGACCAGATAGGGGATGCTTGTTTGGTGGAACTCTTTGGTGTTAGAAATACATTTGCTGACAGCTGTCATTGTAAAATACAAAACGGAAACAACAAAACCTCTTACGAAAATTGAATTTAATGGTCTATTGTGAATTGGTTTGGCTTTTAAATTGGGCACAACACTGTGTTTGACTGTTGATATCTAGGGAAAATAAAATTAGAAAAAGTTACTTTTCTTTTGTTGTAACCATTTAAATTCCTATGGCCCTGAAAGTCGGAGAAGTAGGAATGTCTGAGAGTTAAGAAATTTTTTGGACAAAATGAACACAGAAGCTACACTGCTCCTGTGTCCTTATAATACATTATTATACAATGGATAATCAGAGAATGATCCATCTCAGTGGTTCAGAGGTATATCATATAAATTCTTGAGAACAGAAGATCATAGGTTTGAACCCATGGTCGAGTCATACATAAGACTTTAAAAATTTCATATACTGCCTCCTTACCTGACTCTCAACATTAAGTAGACAGAATATTGACTGGTTCATATACCTGGGTCTGGATAATGTGACTGGGTGAGTGGTATGGTAGTTCATGGCATACTGACTCTGTGAGCTAGCACATTAAATAAGCCCTAACAGTATGCTAGAGCCAGTAGGCGATAAAATACACTCTCACATCTCGCACGGAAACTTACGCCTGTCAGTTCGGAAGATAATGTTCTCGCACATACACAAACTAGGTCTTAATTTGATTCTTAGAGATTAATAAATAAGATCTTGTCAAGAATAGCCGAGAAGAATTGCTAATGTGAATAAAATTAACGAGAAACCCGTCATACAGTGTAAAAAAATTCTTTTATACCTCAGGGAAAATTACTAAACTATTATTTGTCAATTTCTAATCAACAATTCACAATTTTTGAAGCAGCAGTTGACATTCATTGGACATTGTATTGTTCCCCTGCTAGGCAAGAAAACTTACACCTGTCAGCTTTGGAGATAATGTTCCCTTAGGGAGACTATCCTCCCTATTTTTCTCAACCAAGGTCATTTTTTATTTATTGGTCTTCTTGATTTAATGGTTCTAACATTATCAGCAAAAATTTTTCATTTTTGTTTTTATTTTTCATTAAAATTGACCTTTATTTGATATTCTGAATCTATGAAATGAAATATAAACATTAAAATTGTTCAATCTGAACTGTGATTGGCTCAGAATTTTGTACCTTTAATAGATGCTGATTTTGATACCACATAATGATTGTTTTAGGTGACTTTTTGTCAGTGAAAACTAGGTTGATTTAGAATATACTAACCAAATAGAAGCACAGCCTTTGGATTCTTAACACTAAGATACAATATATGTGTTTATGCACAGGTTTTGTCCAAGAAAGAGTTGAGTTAAGTAATGGTGTTTAACGTCCCAGTCAAGAATATTTCACTTATGTCGAGACATCGCCAGCTATAGGCGAAGGTGCAGAATTTTTGTCTGTGTGTTGCGCTGATGGCATTATACAGCAGGGTTCTTTAATCTGCCATGCTGTGACACGGGACTTCGATTATTTTAAGTTCCCATCCGAAAGAACTGTGACTTTTATTTCATAATGCCGAATGCTTGGTGAAAGAACAGTCATTATGCACTTTCCAGTCTTGGGTCAGACCAGGTCGGGGTTCAAACTCATGACCTTCCACTTACAGAGCGAGCAAGTCCCAGAAAGAGGTTGTCTTTCCGTAAACTGTTGGTGTCCAGATTAAAAAAAGTCCATTCAGACAAAGTGAATCCACACCAATGTATTTTGTCTACCAAAAAGTCTTTCAAAAAACTGTTTATGACCAGATTTTAGTTCATTCAGATAAGGAATGAATTCTTGCAATAAAGTTTAGGCTAGTAGTAAAAAGTTCTTCAAAAAACAATTCATGGCCAGATTTGGTTCATTTAGATTTATTATAAGGAAAATCCACACAATTAAAAGTATTGAGTCCACCAAATAGTCTTTCAAGACACTGATCTTGTTCAAATTTGGTCCATTTAGACAAAAGGTAAATTTAAAGTATCAAGCCCACTAATAAGTCTTTTAAAAACACTATTGATGGTTCTTTCAGACCAAAAGCATTTCACAAAAGTCTGGAGAGAGAGAGAGAGAGAGAGAAAAAGGTTCTTCACCAAAATTGGTCCATTCAAACACAGAATAAATCTAAAAAAAAATCTAAAAACATTAAACTATGTATCAAAATCAGTGTGTATGTGCTAAGGTCAAACTTCTGCTTTGAAGAACTGTCAAAGATCACATTTCATTTCAATTCGTTATTTCTAAATACCATATAAAGTTCTGTAATAAATGTGTTGTATTTTGCTCCAATATATGTTGTTTTTATCTTTGCTTTTTTTGACAAGAAGTGCTTATTGGGTCAATTGATTGTTGTTGAAAATTCATGCATTTTTGATTAAAACAATATGATTTTTATTAAAAGACTTATGACACACTTCAGTCTTTACATAAGTATGAGATACATGGATATGTTAACGAGATACATGGATATGTTAATGAGATACATGGCTATGTTTTTGAGATAAATGGCTATGTTTATGAGACACATGATTAAGTCTGCCATGTTTATACACTGCTTGCAGAATTGATAAAAGTTTGGGTATTGAAATGGCAACTTTTGGTGGAACGGTTTGCCGATTATATAAGCTAGTTAATAGGTTTGAAAACAATGGTATTTGCCAGTGAAACACATGACCAGTTCCTCCTAAAACTTGTTTAGAAAATTATGAAAATTGTTTATGAAGCAAATTTGTTGAAATAATTTTTACAAGCAAATCTCATTGTATGCAAATTTATTTCCAATTAGAAAAAAAAATGTTCAGCAGAAATGTGAAATGTAATAGAACAATGGCAAACTCCATTCATTTATGATTCTTATATATGTATGTATGTATATATATATATATATATATATATATATATATATATATATATATATATATATATATATATATATATATATATAATGTCATTTCAAAGATACAAGGTCAGGTCAGATGTTACCAAAAGTATAAGCCATATTACCACTTTTTTTTTACTATTTACGGTACACTAGGCAAGGACACCAAAAAATTTACACTCGTTAAAAAAAGAAAGACACAGAATTTCTGATATTTCTTGTTTTTAATAATGTCATATGTTTTAGTCAGAAATGCATGTCCTATTTTTATTATCATTTTATTTATTTATATTTTTTAATTACCTCTTGCTTGACTGTTTTTTAGTTAGTTTTTTTTACCCAGCATGCATTGCATGGTTATTTTTGATTTTGCTTTGGCAGACCATCATCACCATCATCATCATCATCATCATTCTACAATTGATGAAGAAGAAAGCAGGGTTAAGGAAATGGCTGATGAGTCCTTCCCACGGCGGATCGGATATGGCACGTATTAATCTTCTGAAAAAATCCTTGCTTAAACATTTTGTCATGTTTGTTGGACATAAGGGGCCTTGTTTTGTTTAACAACCATAACATAATCTTTGTCTTGTAACAAGGGCATTGTTGGGTTCAGCTGTTTTGGTAAAAGGAGCCTTAAAAGTTTTCATTTTATATTCACATACATTTATATTGTTCAGAAAATGTTTCATGACTAATTAATGGGGTCTTTACTTTTGGTCATTGATATAAGGGGCTTAACTCAGGTAATTGATGCAAGGGGATTTATTAAATTTATATATGGGGCTTAGGGTAATTAAACTAAGGTTCTGTGGATCTTAAATGGCTTTTATTTGGGGGTGGGGGATTTGACCTGCCATAGATCATGGTTTCAGGGAATTATGTTTTTTTTTTTTTTTTTTTTAAATTAACGGGTTTTCTGTGATCCCTGTTTCTCAACTTTGTATTTAGCAGATGACAATATATCACCATAAATTTTTTTTAAAAAAAATGTGAATGAGAATAGTTCCTTTTTTCAAAAAAGAGGAAATTAGATTTGACAAAAAAATATATCTATCACGTGGCATGTCATATTATACACCATATAAAATATTTTATATTAAGCAAGAACCATAAGCTTGCAAATATACTTAATTTAAGGGGTTTGACTTTTTCCAGGCTGTAAAAGCTGTTCCCATGGCAACATAGATCAGATGGGAGAAATTCATTTTCACAAGACCCAACCAACAGCTGTCGTTACTCCAGATAAAAAAGCTCCGCCTCCTGAATATAAAAGTGTCCAACCAACATCACCTTCGCCCGAGTACAAAAGTTTACCCAGAACTATACACCCATTGAAGAGTTTTTCTGTACCAAGCCCTCCCTCCCAGGGAATTCCTGTTGGTGTGATACACCATACACCCAAAAAACATATAGGTATGTCCACAATTGATGAGGAATGGGGATTATTTGGCATTATATATCAGGACTGCTTTGTCTGATGTTCTGTTTGTTGCCTTCGAAATCACAACTTTTTATTAACCTAGTAATGGCATTTGTCATAATTTTTTTTTTAAATGTAAATGACATCAGGAAAAGATGTTATTTACATAAAAACTATATGCTTAAGAGCAACTGACAGTTTTAAAGATAAAATAGTCCAGATGGTGTTGCATGCCAAATTTCCCCCAGTAACGACTATAGATGAATTATTAATAAATGAAATGTGCCAGGTGATACTCTATTCCACTTGTGCAAAATTATAAGATATCCTTGTTAAAATAATACCAGTGCTACAAATTATATGCCTGACTGTTCCTACAAGGCCCAGAATTTTTTAATTTCAATATTTTTGCATATTATTTTGTTGCATCTTATTATTTTATTTCTTGAAATTATTAACAAGTTATCAATTTTGTATTATTTTTTAAAACCATTTATTTATCAATTTTGTTTTATTTTTTAAAACCATTTATTTGAAAAGGAAAAAACAAAGGTTTAGATGATTTTATAACGCTTGGTGAAATGACCATCCTTAGTTTATATATAGTAGTTCGACATTTTTTTAGCTTGCTTATGCACAATACAGGGAAGGTTATGACATACCCCAGCATGAGCTTCAGAGGGTCAAGGTGGTGAAAAGGTCAAAATCTTCCCATCAGGTTGTTTTGAATTCTGATCTAAGGCAGGTAACATCCTAATGATGGTTGATATCTAGGCTAAGTTTTTGTTCAATCTTTCTGCCATTATAGAACTACCAACTTGTTGTTCTGGCGAATTGTAACTTTGACCATGACCTTAAGTAACTTTCCAACTGGACATCCAGCAGCATAAGATTCAACAACCTTGCTAAATTTTTTCATTTAATGTTTAAGATGAATGAACAAAAATTAAATTGTATGGTCATTTGGTTGAGGTATGTTAAATCAAATGGTCAGTTGATCGAGGTAAGTCAAACTGTATGCTTATTTGGTCAAGGTATCTGAAATTGAATGGCAGTTGGTATGTTAAACTGTATGGTCAGTTGGTCAAGATATGTTAAATTGAATGGTCATTTGGTCAAGATATGTTAAATTGTATGGTCAGTTGGTCAAGATATGTTAAATTGTATGGTCAGTTGGTCAATGTATGTTGTATGGTCAGTTGGCCAATGTATGTTGTATGGTCAGTTGGTTAAGGTTACATGTTAATTTGTATGGTCATTTGGTCGAGGTTTGTTAAATTGTTTGGTCAGTTGGTCGAGGTTTGTTGAATTGTATGGTCAGCTGGTGGAGGTACGTAAATTGTATGGTCAATTAGTCAATGTATGTTGTATGGTCAGTTGGTTATGTTAAATTAGATGGTCAGTTGGTTAAGGTATGTTAAATTGTATGGTCATTTTGTTGAGGTATGCTAAATCGTATGGTCAGTCAAGGTATGTTAAATTATGTGGTCAGTTGGTCAAGGTATGTTAAATTGAATGGTCAGTTGGTTAAGGTTTGTTAGATTGAATGGTCAGTTGGCCAAGGTATGTTAAATTGAATGGTCAGTTGGTTAAGGTTTGTTAAATTGAATGGTCAGTTGGTTAAGGTTTGTTAAATTGAATGGTCATTTGGTTAAGGTTTGTTAAATTGAATGGTCAGTTGATCAAGGTTTTTTCTTCTACATGTTATTGATTTAAAATTCATCTGCAATTTTTTCCCCTTGTTTTTTCTTTCTTTTTTTTTAACAAAAATTTTGCCACAGCTTTGATTTCACAAGAAAAAGAAAACTGAAAATAATGCATATTCAGTAAACCAAGACCATGGATATACTTAAGTTTTGCACTGACATTTAGTGGTATCACTTGGTACTAAATTTTCAAAATGTCCATTTCGTTACTAATCTGCAAATTATGTATATTTTTAAAGAAAATTAGCAGTCATTTATGTAGACCAAAATTCACTAAAATTATGCTAGAATAGTGAAGTTAAACATTAGCTGATTAACTGTTTTATTAATTTTTAACTCCTTTTGTCTTCCTTCCTTCATTTCTTTCTTCCTTTCCTACCTTTGTTGTGTTATTAAGACCTCTTTTTGTTTGTGTAGATAGTTATCATTTTATTATTATTATTTTTATTATTATTATTATTATTATTATTATTATTATTATTATGGTTTCTTTCTTCTCACGGTATAATTATTTATGTTGTGTTTTTGCTTTTACAGCATGGGGAACAGTAATTATTTCTCTTTTTTCATTGCTGATTCCAAATTAAGTTACCTTGTAACACACGATATTTTAGGATAACTGTGGGTATTGAAGTATTGTACTTGTCATTCTGGTAATGATCTGATTGGCTTATCATTTCATCTTCAGTAACCAGGAAAAAAAATTAAGTAAAATAAAAACATTTATGAAAATTATATATAAACTATGTTTATTTATTTATTTATTTTTAGTTCACCTAACCAAAAGGTCATGTGAGCTTATGGCATGGCGCGGTGTGTGTATGTGCGTACGTGGATGTGTGGTGTGTGTGAGTGTGTGTGCATCGTTAACACCTATTTTCGACTTCTCCTCCAAAACTGCTGGACAGATTTCAATGATACTTGGTCAGAAGTATATATGGGCCGGTGCAATTCAGATTTATTCATGGCGTTGCCATGGCTACCAAAACTAGGTCAAGGTGACCTAGGGGCCCAATGATCTTAAAAAATCTGCTTCTCCAAAACTGATGATGAGAGAAAAAATCTGATGTGATATTTGGCTTCTCTAGGGTCTTAAGCCTATAATTTGTTCATTTCATGAAAAATGGTCGAAAAATGGGTTACAGGTTTTTGCATTAAATTAAAAAAAATTTCGTAAAATGGCTTTAAATTGTTATAACTTGACTATTTAAACAGATAATAACATGGGGTTTTCTGAGTTTTGACTTTTTCTTGAAATGACCATTAAATTAGGGTCAAGGTCACGATCAAGCTCATAACCTAATTTGTGATTAATGCAGCTTAAGGCAATTTTTTGCAAATATTAAGAGATATATATGAATTCAAAACAATGTTAAATGTTCCCCATGACAGAATTTAAAAAGGTACCAAGTTTCGTAACTATATGATAATTCATGTAGGAGTGGAGTGGAGTGGAGTAATGGTGTTTTACGCCCCAGTCAAGATTCTTTCACTTAGTTCTGGGATGGTGGAGGAAACCGGAGTGCCAGGAGAAAACCACTGACCTTCGGCATAATCCATGTAGGAGTTGTTGCCCCTGAAATGTTATTTTTTGCTTATAAATACTAAAATTGTGCATATAAAATTGGTCATATGTTCAAAGGTCAAAATAATTATTTGGAAATTATTCATGGTACTATTTAAATCATGCATATCAGCTATTTATAAATGAAATGAATTGAGACTAGATATTTCTGATTAATTATTGCCAGATTTCCAAACTTAAGAAATTTTGTAAAGTTTTTGTAATTAAGTTCTTTGCAAGTTTTTGGACATATCCTCAGGTGAGCTTTAAGGACCATGGGCCTCTTGTTATTTTATTGGGGGGGGGGGGGGGGGGGGGGGGGGGGGGCATTTATAATCTTCAATTTAAAATGCATTGTAATTTATGTCAAACTTAGCATACTTGCTGGTATCAGTTTTGAAAAATAGATTAATTTAGGCTATTTTATATGGAAAAAAAAGGAAAAAATATCTTTATTTTTTTATTTTGATTTTATGGACTAATTGCTTCTTTGCAAAAATTAAAAACATAACAATTGAAAAAATAGATTTTTTTCTCGTTTATTAATAAATAAAAAAACATTAAAATAGAAAAAATAGATTTTTTTCTCGTTAATTAATAAATAAAAAAAATTAAACTTGAAATAAGGATCTACATATAAAATATTGGAGTCTTTTTGTAAAGTGTTTTGGTGGATTTTATATATGTGTCATTAGTCTACTGTTTTGTAAATTAAATCACAAGTCTTGCCCGAAAAATTTGATAAAAATTAAAATTTAAAAAAAAATAAATAAGATAAAACAAATTAAAAAAAATTTTTTTTTAATTATTATTATTATTACACGTGTCATATGACATCTTTGGATATTTACTACTAGTCAAAAAAAAAAAAATCTTAAATTTGATGACATAAAATAGATGTTGTTGTCAGTTTCATTAAAAAAAATTGTGATGTGACATCTTAAAGTGAGATTTCTAATTACCTCCCTTTGAAAACGGAAATCACAAACTCATGATTGTCACATGGCAAATTCATGATGGTCACATGACAAAATCATGATGGTCACATGGCATATTCATGATGGTCACATGACAAATACATGATGGTCACATGACAAGATGTACAAACTCCATTACAGGACCTGATTGGTGAAAGTTATGCCTGTTTCCATATGAAGAGTTTTAATTTCTAGCACTTTTTCGGGCAAGAAAAAAATTAATAACAATTAACATAATTTTTGTACATTTATTTTATGTTTAAGTTTTTCACAGAAACTGTGATTTTCTATGATTTTACAAGTTTTTACAGCAGTATACACAGTACATATATTAATATTTGTGGGGCTTTGATGGTTGAGTGGGGTAAAGTGTTAGACTACAGTGTCCAATTCTGTCATTCACTATCATTCCTTTAATTGAGTGTACACTTAAGTAAAAAAAATCCCATTTTTTCTCTCATCAATATTTTAAAAATGTTCAGTTTTATGAGACAGTGTTTTGCTTTGTTCAACAAATCTACACTGAACAGTTTAGATATTACATTAGATTTTTAAATTTAATTGTAAAATGTCTTAAAAACTGACATTGTAATATCCCCCAATTTGAGTCTAATCTACACTCAATTGAGTGAATGATTGTGAAATGGGGGCATGGTGATTTATGGCCCAGTCAATTTTCTTTCACATATCCAGGCATAGGAAACCGGAATGCCCAAAGAAAACTACCGACCTTGGGCAAGTTAACTGACAAACTACCGACCTTGGGCAAGTAAATTGACAAACTACCAACCTTGGGCAAGTAAACTGACAAACTACCAACCTTTGGCAAGTAAACTGACAAACTACCGACCTTGGGCAAGTAAACTGACAAACTACCAACCTTGGGCAAGTAAACTGACAAACTACCGACCTTGGGCAAGTAAACTGACAAACTACCGACCTTGGGCAAGTAAACTGAAAAACAACCAACCTTTGGCAAGTAAAACTGACAAACTACCCAGCTTGGGCAAGTAAACTGACAAACTACCAACCTTGGGCAAGTAAACTGACAAACTACCAACCTTGGGCAAGTAAACTGGCAAACTTCCTCATGCCAGGATATGCCTAAGTGGTAATTAAACTGAGACAGTTAGATGCACTGTAATCTATAATGGCACAGTTAAGATCATTCAGCAACTGAGGCCCCTCTATGGGATAAATGAAGGGGGCATAACTCTGTTTCACTTGATAATGATGTAGCATTTTATTTACATGATTACAGACAGTTTGAAAGCATACTGCTACAGATCTTAACTGTTTGAGCAACATTTACCATTGTAAATGCATGTGTAATTCTAGAATCTTGTCACATAGTAAATGTACAGTTAGGGTTTCCTACCTTCGCATGATTAAAAAAGATCACCTCCAATATATATATATATATGGGGGGCACCTTATATTATGGGATATCTTCATATCACGAGACTTTTATATCAGGGGACTTTTCCATATCTGGGGTCTTACTTTTTTATTTAGATATTAAATACTCCCATACATATATAGGTATTCCATATCTGGAGACATTTTAATATCTTGGCATTCTGTTTTGGGGTGTTTTTCCATATCTCGGTACAATTCTAATCTCTAGGCTCTTCTGTATCTTGGTACTCGAATATCTGAGAGAGTTATACTTGGATACAATTCTTTATGTATATATATCAGCATTATACATTTTTAAATGACTAGAACTGTCTAGTTCAGTTCCTTTGATTTAAATAACTTCACTTCTTGCTTTTCAGTGAAACCTCAACAGAGTCCATATAAAAAACCAACGCCACCTGTGGCTAGTGTCCCCATAAAACCGAGAGCGGCAATGCCACCTATTATGAGTACACCTAAGGCACCAGATGTTATACTTAAACCAGGAAAAGAAGATCCAGATTTACAGGTAACTGGAAATTTCACACACACCCAGAGAACATACCCAGAGTGGTGTTTTTGCCACAGATATTTCTATCATCTCGTTGGCTCAGTGGTAGAGCATCCACCTTTAAAGCTAGAGGTCCTAGGTTTAAACCCATGGTCATACATAAATACTTTAAAATTTGCGACATGGCTTTCTCAACTGACTATTAGCTCTCAGGTTCACCCAGTGCCAAGATGATGGATTTGGGAGGGGTATGCTTGTATGTGTCATACTGAAATGATGGGCTAGCACTGTACCATAAAAGTTGCCCTTAGTGTGTGCTAGTACTCAGCAGGCCATAATAAACACCTGAACTTCACATGCATGCACAAACTTGTTCTTAGCTCAATCCATAGTGATTTCTATAACCTTGCTCTCATCAGGAATAGCTGAAAATTACTGATGCAACATTAAACAACAAATACTTCTATAAAGACGAGAAAATTGTATTCATGCAGTTATATTCATAGAGTGTTTACAAATCAAAAAGTGCAGAGTTTCCATTGTTGTCTTGATATAAGTAAAACATTTTTAATTGACTTTCTAACACATCTTATAATTTCAAATATTGCCATGTAGAATTTAATATACGTTTTTCTTATAATAGAATAAAGTTCTGTTTGGTAAAATAGATAATAATTATTCTGGAATTCCTGGTATGATTAGTGGTGCTCATTTTGTCAGTTACTGAAAAATTAAAAAAAAAAACAAAACAAAACAAAAACAAAAAACAAAACAACAACAAAAAAAAAAAAAAGAAAGAAAAAGGAAAAACAAAACAAAAAAAAAAAAACTAAAAAAAAAACCAACAAACAAACAAAAAATGAAAAATACACTTTCCAAAGCTAAACAAGGGATTAGAAATTTTGTATCCTTGCTTTACATAAAATTTTTAATGAACAAAAAAATGTGTGTGTGTGTGTGTGTGTGTGTGTGTGTGTGTGTGTGTGTGAGAGAGAGAGAGAGAGAGAGAGGTAAATTAAATTAAGAACTTTTTTTGGGAATAACCAATTTTTTTTTTTCTTATTTCAGAAATCTGTGAGTACAGAAGAGTTGACAGCAGAAATGGCAAATTTAGACTGCTTAATGAAGGACCTCAATGCTATCACACAACAAGATTTTGAATGCTAGCCAAAATTTCACTGTCTTTATTCAAATAACATTGCCAAAATACCACTGCAATATTATGCTGCCTTATCAAATGAAAATTTAAAAAAAAAAATGTTCTTTTATATGGAGATCATCAGTTAACTCCCTTGAAAGGATCACCATCATGAGTTATCTCCTTTTACTTTGATAATTTGATTGTTTTTAGTGAATTTTAAATTTTTCTGAAGTGTTCAAGGATTTGGATATGTTGCTTATGACAGGATTGTAAAATCTTGTAATATTAAATGTGTGTTCAATGCTGAAGGCGTCAAATTAATTTGTTGCCATGAGCCAAATAAGAACAAAAATATTTATATTTGTAAAATTCAGTGACAAATTTTACTATTTGGAAATAGTGAAATATTATTTTCACATATTTTCTAAATCTATAAATTTGCTTTTTGAGGATAAATTCAGAAACAGACTATGGTTTTGTACTGCTTATCAAGCCTTTGGTCTTCATTCTGTGGAATATCATGTTGTGAATAGTTAATAGAAATAAACTATAGACTTGTTTGAATTGGAAACTGTTTATCATAAGTATGCATATCAATGCTAATAGTGTTCTTTTTATGAAGGATGATTATGTTTCAAAGACCAAATGACAGATGTTTTTTGAAACAGACAATAGAAATGTGGTGGAAGAATTAAGTGGGAAAAACATGTGACTTGTCATGTGGTATATCATGTGACTTTGCATGAAAACAGATATTGGGAATTTGTTCTAAGCTTCATTTTACATATCTTGATTTCACATTGAAAGGTTGTTTTGCGAGGACAATTATGTGGCTTTTTTGTGTCAAACTGTAATTTTTACCATTTATTTATATTCAAATGGTTGTATTTAAAACATTAACAGGTTGTCGGTTTTTGTTGATTTGTATTTTGTATACATCATTTTGTTTGATTTCCGTATTTTTGTATTTTTCTTTTCTGTTATTTTTTTATATATGGAGGCAAACACTGAATTATTTTTTTCACTGTTAGTCTTAAGTTACCATTTTCATGCGATTTTTTCACTTGTCAGAGTTCAGTACTGACAGATTAACTGACACTAGACACCGTTTTAAAATTCAAAAATTGTTGACAGAAAAAATATGACAACAAATGTGGAAAAATAATCACTGAAAAAAATTAGATTACTTACTAAAAGAAATAGAGTATTTTTTGAATACATTTACGCTCCTCCCTAGTCCCCTAAAACTGAAGTTGGTTAGTCAAAAACTCAGTAAAATAGATCATACCATTGTTAAATAAGGGGTAGTAGCTTAAATCTTTTAAGAAACTGATAGATAATTTATTTTGTGAGTATTGTGAATATGTGCTTGTTTTATTAATACATAATGTATTTTGTAAATATTTATTGATGAATATCAAAAAATGCTTCCATAAAGAGGTAAACAATTCATCATTTTTTATGCCAATGTCTTAAATATGTTTATTGGAGAGTAAAAATCACCATTTTATACCATTTGTGTTTTAGTAGAGCGCCTTGGAACTGTAAGGTCTTTTTTTTTTTTTTTTTTTTTTTTAAATTCAGTTCATTTTTATAAATAGCTAGATCTGTTTATGTTAGATATAGATTTTTTTTTTTTTTTGAATTTTTCTCAGTAGTTAGAATCATTGCGAATGGCCAGAATTAATTTATACTGTTGTTTCATGGCAGCCTGTGGATTAAACGTCGAAAATGTTCGAAGAAGCATTATGGTGTCGAGGAATATCTTTGTGGATGAGTGAGTGTGTGATTAGTGTGTGGGAGAGTCTACTCAAAAAGGGTAGTTATAGTTATTGTTGTGCATAGAAATAAAATACTCTTAGACGGCCACAACTGTTATCTTCATTACAATAGATATATCATATCTGTCTATATTTTAAAAAACAAAACAAAACAAAAAAAAAAAAAAAAAATGGACGATTTGATGAGATCTTGGCCTATTTCAGATTACCTTTATTCTTTGTTTTTCTGCCAGCCTTTGACAAAAAAATTTTTTTTTTAAATTTCATTAATGAAAATGAAAGTAGAATTTTAATGCTTTTTTGTAAATTTTATTCAAAAAAATGGAAGATTTGATGAGATCTTGGCCTATTTCAGATAAGCTTTATTCTTTGTTTTTCTGCCAGCCTTTGACCAAAAAAAATTTTTTTTTAATTTTATTAATGAAAATGAAAGTAGAATTTTAATGCTTTTTTTGTAAATTTTAGTTATGAAAATGGAAGTAGAATTTTTATGACAATGTTTAATTTTTGAATTACAGTAATGAAAATGGAAGTAGAATTTTTATGACAATGTTTAATTTTTGAATTTCAGTAATGAAAATGGAAGTAGAATTTTTATGACAATGTTTAATTTTTGAATTTCAGTAATGAAAATGGAAGTAAAATTTTAATTTAAACACTGTATTATCAGAGTTATTTCTGGAAAAGGGGACATTTATTTATTTTTTAAAATAAATTTTATCGGTATTTATCACATGGTGATTACTGAACCTAACTACACGCTACTGTTTTTGAATTCTTTCAAGATATTCAAATCAGAGAAACCTGATTTTCTGTGTTCTTAAAATGCAGAATTGGGTCTCCTAATGAATTTTTTTTCTTTTAAATCTCGCATTTTTTTTTTTTTTTTTCTTTTTTTTCTTTTTGTGCAAAGAAAATATACTTTAAATGAATATAGTAAGTATAATTTTTTGTGGACGTAATGTTGTGTTGAGGTCATAACCAATCCTTTTTTTTAGGAGGGGGAATTCCCTTTAACTTGACACAAATGATCTTTATAAACCAAGGAAATGTCACGACCTTCAACCAAGTTTTATCTTAAAGTGTCATGACCTTTAGCCTAGTTTATACTTTAAAGCATCATGACCTTCAACCTATTTATATATGTTAAAACCTGAGGCTATTTAGGATGAATGATTGAGTTTCAATTACAGTGTTGGGTGTATTAGTTCCTCTTGAACAATCTTAGATGTTTTTGAAAAAAAAATAAAATGAGTGGTGAGTGATTGTTGGTTCAGTTGAAGCAATACATAAAAACCCAGTGTTGACCATTTTAATTTTTTATTGTGTATGAAAATTGTAAATAAAGGTATTTTAGTAATGTGTTTTTTTTGTGAGATGTATTATGATGACCATCAATGTAAAAGGTGCTTGCTGAATTCTACAACTATTAAAAATGACTAGATTTTGTTTTCTAGGATCTGTACTTAATAGAGAGTTATCTCTCTTTTTCCTTAAGAGTTATCTCCCTTGTCCATCAAACTTTAACAAAAACTCCAACAAATTTTGCAATCATTGTTATTCTTAATAGGAAAGGAAGAAGGGAAACAAATATTTGCCATACACTACCAACTATCTTACATGACATAAAAATTGTCTCTAAATTTTCATACAAAAATTAGCTGTTGGTAAAAGTTTTTCATTTTTGCATTTTTGAATTTAAAGTCCGATATCTAAACAATGGCCAATCAAATTAGGTAATAACTTTACATGCATGTCATCAAAAAAATGTTATTTTCGGTCAGACAGTGAATGTTTTACTTGACTTAGTTTTACTGAGAAGCAATTGGCAACTTAGTGAAGAGTTATTTCCCTTTTACTTAAATTCAAAGTTTTTGATAATAAATGATAAATTTTTTGTTTCCGGGGGGGGGGGGGGGGGGGGGGGGGGGGGGTTAGTTTTGCATTAATTATAATTTCTTGTCATTAACCGTTATCCCAATCATTTCGTAAAACATGGATATTTACATCAGCTTTTCTTGACTGGATGTTGTAAATTTGTTGTCTGATTTTACCATTCAATAAAATTGCTCAACAAAAATTTCATAATATAGCTATGTAAACATTTGTTGACAATATAATTGTGTTCATACATCTGACACAATGGGAGAAAAAATCTCACATGGAGGTCATATATTAAAGAATCCTTGAATTGTCAACCCCCAAAAAATTGTGTGTTGATCATTTATGTGGAAAAATTACTTCATAACATGGTTTCCATTTTTAAATTCTGTATGCTCAAGCTTTCCATATCTGTTTGTTTTTTTGGTTTTTTTTTTCACGAGTCCTTTCTTTACTTACTTTCTGATCTGTTATGAATTATTAGTTATAAATTTCCCGTTTCATCATTTCCATTTATCATTTCTGGAACAGATCCGTAACTGGAGTTACCGTTACCTTGGAAAAAAGATGACATCATTATTCATGCTAGAATCACCTGTAGAAGATAGCCGCAAATGGCTATAATATAGCTGCTGTGGCAGTAAACAATAACTCGCTTACTGAATTTTAAGAGCATCAGTGAAGTTATGTCTAGCACCAGCAGACTATAATTATTACTTTAAGGCTTTTCGCTACTTGACCTTTTTTATTTTTAGACTGAACATTATAGGACCAAATGAGAAAATTTGAATTTTAACCGGAAAGGACATATTAATGTTTTTAAAATAATCATTTCAAGGCAAATTGAACATATGAAGATTTGAATTTTCACTGGAAAAAAACATATTTAAATTTTTTTTTTTTTTTTTTTTTTTTTTTTTTTTTTTTTTTTTTTTGATGGAGGCTGTTATTGTTTCTAAAATATACCACCACAGTATAGGTAGTTATTTTTGTTGTGAAGGAGACTTTAATTGTAGCAGAAATATTGAGTTTCCAAATTTATCAGAGTATAAATGACTCACAAATCTTTATGAGTTCAGAGTATAAATGACTCGTGAATCTTTATTGTAGTTTACGAGCTTAGTAGGTTGTATGTGCCATATCTCATAACAACTGCTGTTTTTTTAAAACAAAGATGATTCCTGATTTTATATATGTGTTGTGCATTACTTGTACCTTTCAATCATTTTTGATAATATTATTTTAGCCAAAAACCTTTTTTTTAAAAGTTTGTACACATGCAAGTAAACTGTATTAATTTTTGTTATTAATTGGTTGTGGGATCTTGATCTCAGATATGTGTCTTGGATTTGGTTCTTTCATTATTGTGGCAGGTTATAGGTGACCTTGATCATGTTTATGACCTTTGAAGGTTATGTGACCTTGACCTTGTATGTGAACTTGAAAGGTTGTATTTTACAGATTTATAAACCAGTTTTATATATATATATATATAAAGGGCTATTAATTTTAAGTGAATTATATTCATATGTATAATTTTTAGATCAATTTTTAAAAAGTTTTGGAATTATATGGGAAAAAGATTCTGTTGAAGAATAGAAAATGACTTAAGATATTACTATTTTACAGTGTTTACAAATGGAATACTTCAATTTATTATTTTTATTATTATTTTAACCAAGGCCAGTATAATAGACAATTGAGATAAGACACATAAAATACAAAGGGAAACAAATTATTTACAAGTTAATATTTTGAAAACTTCTCACATCCTTGTCAACATTAAAAATGATATTATAATTAACCTTATAATCTACAATTATTTATATTAAAAATGAATTTTTTTGATTTTTTTTTTTAGAATTGATTACCTTAAAATTTTATTGTTTTATGATTAGAGTTGTGAATCTTTTTTTTTAAATATAAATTATGATTTATTATTATTTTATTATTATTATTATTATTATCATTGCCTTGCCAGAGCTAAAGAGTCTGAGGTTAGACACAGTTTTACATTTTCAGCATCAATAATTTTTTTCAAATCAAGCAAAACTTGCTGTTGGTGGCTCACAATCTGATGGCAATGCTTATTAACATAAATGAGTCCTTGTTCAACAGTAGCAAACATCACTGGCACCTGTTATGATAACACTGGTTCTCGTCTAGACATCACTGGCACCTGTTATGATAACACTGGCTCTCATCTAGACATCACTGGCACCTGTTATGATAATACTGGCTCTCATCTAGACATCACTGGCACCTGCCTAGGTTACACTGATACTTAACAAGATACCCATAAGATCTGCCTACATCAACACTGGTACTTAACAAGATGCCACTAAGATCTGCCTAGGCAACACTGGTACTTAGCAGGATGCCACTAAGATTTGTCTAGGTAACACTGATCCTCAGTTTGATGACACTTAGACTTGTCTAGGCAACACTGGTTCTCATTTTGATGACACTTAGACTTGTCTAGGCAACACTGGTTCTCATTTTGATGACACTTAGACTTGTCTAGGCAACACTGGTTCTCATTTTGATGGCACTTAGACTTGTCTAGGCAACACTGGTTTTCATCTTGATGGCACTTAGACTTGTCTAGGCAACACTGGTTCTCATTTTGATGGCACTTAGACTTGTCTAGGCAACACTGGTTTTCATCTTGATGGCACTTAGACTTGTCTAGGCAACACTGGTTCTCATTTTGATGGAACTAAGACTTGTCTAGGCAACACTGGTTCTCATTTTGATGACACTTAGGACTTGTCTAGGCAACACTGGTTCTCATCTTGATGGCACCTAGACTTGTCTAGGCAACACTGGTTCTAATTTTGATGACATTTAGAATTGTCTAGGCAACACTGGTTCTCATTTTGATGACACTGAGACTTGTCTAGGCAACACTGGTTCTCATTTTGATGACACTTAGACTTGTCTAAGCAACACTTGCTCTCAACTTGATGACACTTAGACTTGTCTAAGCAACACTTGCTCTCAACTTGATGGCACTGAGACTTGCCCAGGCAATACTCATCCTTATGCCACTGAGACCTGCCTTACAAGATGTCCATAAGTTCTGACTAGGCATTATTGCTCCACTACATTTTTAGGCCTTTTTAAGTGGTACATATATATACTTATATTACTCCTAGATTTTTGGCCGGGTTGAACGGAGCCTTGAAACTTCACAGAATGTTTGTATATATATTGAAGATGTGCACCTGACTTTATGGAAAAATTTCCAGATTTTTTTCCCATTTTTCCAGACTTTGAAACTTAGTCACTTTTTAGCCAGTTTTTGAACTGGGGGTACCTACTTTGTGAAATCAACTCCTCCTACAGTTTTCAACCAAAAGCCTTGAAACTTCACCGAATGTTTGTATATATATTGAAGATGTGCACCTGACTTTATGGAAAAATTTCCAGATTTTTTTCCCATTTTTCCAGACTTTGAAACTTAGTCACTTTTTAGTCAGTTTTTGAACTGGGGGGTACTTACTTTGTGAACTCAACTCCTCCTACAGTTTTCAACCAAAAACCTTGTAACTTCACAGAATGTTTCTATAAATATTGAAGATATGCACCTGACTTTTTAGAAAAATGGAATTTTATTCCATTTTTCCAGACTTTGAAACTTAGTGACTTTGTATTGTATATATCAAAAGATTATCAAACATGTGCACCTGACTTCAAATGATGTAGTGAAACCTTTATGCCATTACATCCTACTGTGACAGATTTTAAAATTTAAATCTTTAAAAAAAAAAAAGGATTATTATACATATATGAAAGAAAACTTCAAAAATGTTTATGTTCTAAAAGTCATTGGTTTATTAGCTGCTGGATGAAAGTGTGGAAAGCTAGTACTGTCACCCTGTTGCCTATCTGTCCTGTACTGTCCATTCTCATCCAGTCCATTCCAATGTAAAGTTTCTGGTGCACATTTTTTCAGTTTACTGTAGCTTTAGAAAATGTTAAAATGATTGAGATTTTCCTAATACATATACATGTATATACTTGTTTCAATACTCTTTCATATATATTGTCATTGTTCGACCTATTTCCCATTTTTTGACTTTCTGTGAAGTATAAAAAAAACAACTTGTGCATCTTGCTTTGTGCAATTATTTATAATTCCTTCCACCCATTCAATAGAAATTTAAATAACAACCTGGCCCATTGAGTCTTTGACCCATTTTTTAGAATTAAGATCACGGAAATCTTTAACATTAATACATAGTTAGGGCTGGTCTTCTTAGGGGCTTTTCAGGCTCTTTTGACATCTGACATTTCTTGTTTTGAAATTATAAACTGACCGCATGCATTGCCATCATATTGTGAACAACTGATGTCAAAATGTCGATGGAAACACATGTAACCATCAGCAACTCTTTTTTTTTAAAGAAAAACCTTCATAAATGAAAGTTTACTTACGCTTTTTGTGTATATTAGATTTTAGTGTTGTGGTTAAAATTGTAAATTTAACAAAGCTTATTGATCTGGTTGTATTTGTAAGGGAGATAATCAGATGTTTAAGAGTACAGAGTTACTGTTCTTGTTACTGAGACAGAATGGATATTCATAAGCATTCATAACTATTTTAAATGTGGTCATTTTTTATATTTGAACAATATTTATTTGTACATAAAAATAAGCCTGTTTCATTTACCATTCATCATGCATTTGGACTTGTTTCAAAGAGAAATTTAAAACACAATTTTTCAGGTCATATATTAAGCATATTTGAATAAACGTACTAGCACTTCAGTTTAAGGCTAAACTGTTTGATTATCATAATTAATTTCATTGTGGTTAAGGAAAAAGAAACATATTTCAGGGATAAAAATTGGAATTATGATATATATATATATATATATATATATATATATATATATATATATATATATAAACAGTTTTGTTTTTATTGCATGGGTATACAGTACAGGCCTGGCAAAAGTTCGACACTTGTCTGTCAATATTCAAAATGGTCTAGCTGATAATGTGTCTTCTCCTCAAATCACTAACATGCAGGATGTTAAATACTGATTAACTGTTGTTATAAGTTGTTTGTAGCAAGTTATGCCTGTGATATCTTGGCAATGAGATCTCAGATTTTTTTAAATATTTTGCCAGCGTAGGTAGTAGACCTTGGGAGTAGACCCCAAGTCTGAACTACTATATTTTACCTTAAGCGACTCACATTGCTTAAGTGTTGATATGAAAAAGGGTAAAGTTTTGTTCAAATTGTCAGCTTAAGACTAGGATTTTAAAAATACAGAAATAGAAGTAGTGTATTTGATACAGAAGCTGTTTCTTCCTTAAAATCTGAGTTAAATCGTTCAGACCAATCATATCTGAATTTATTTATTTTTGGTTTTTTAGTTATTGATTAAAATTGAATATGTTTGGTATATGACCTAAATTAGTATGTGGTTCACCAGTTAACTGTGTAATAAGTATGTTGAAGGATATGGAATCGAATAAATCTATCTACTCTACTGGATAATATAAGGCATAAATGTATTCCATATCTAATGTATCAAATTTTTTTTTAAAAAAAAGTTAGGGAGAAGCATGCGGTAATCTGGTGAACATTATAAAAACTTGAAACATTTCCTCACATGATCATCAAACATACATTGATTAATTGATCTGAAAACAGTTTTGTAGAAAATGGAAGAAAATTTGATCATAAATGATTTCAGAGTATTTAGTTCTTTGTTATTTTTTATCACTGGTGAATCAGCCTCCATATTTGTCCCAAAAAAAACCCTACAGAGTCCAGTAAACTTGACCTTTGACCTTACTGTTTCATGTGACATCGTCTCTTTTTGGTATTCGTTTATGCTTGATGTAATCGAAATCCATCCATAGACGTGGAAGTTATTGAGTGGAAATGAAATTACGAACCCACTTTAAACCAAGCCTGAACCGTGTTCAAATTAATAGTTCCTCACTAATGGCCCAAATAACCCCTACAGATTCTAGTGACCTTGACCTTTGAACTTACACATCTTAATGTGTCAGGCGACATCGTCGATGTATCTTGTGAGTAAATTTTATTGAAATTCAACCATAGACGTTAAAGTTATTGAGTGGAAATTAAATTAAGAACCCACTTTAAACTAAGCTTGAACCAAGTTCTATTTGATGGTTTCCTCAAACCAAATAACATCTACAGGGACCAGTAACCTTGACCTTTGACATACAGACCTTAATGTGTCAAGTAAGATCTTCTCTTGTTGGTATACAATTATGCTACTTGAAGTGTAATTGAAATTCATCCGTAGACTTGGAAGTTATTGAGTTGAAACGAAATTAGGACCTACTTTAAAATTTAAATAAAACTTGAACCATGATCAATTTAATGGTTTCTCGCTAGTCACTTGGCACAAAGAAAACAGTGGAAAGAATCTGGGTTGAGATGTAAAATATTATCTCCTTTTTTCAAAGTTTTGGAGCAGATCTATGACATATATTGAGTGATGTTGTCTAACATTCCAGTCAAAATTCTTGCATTTATATGGGGATAAACAGTTCTGAAATAGAGAAACTAGAGTGCCCAGAAAATAACAACTGAACCTTCGGCAAGAGAACCAACTAACTTTCACACACTACCAGGATTTGGATCCGTGTCCAAGTCATGATAAATACTAACATTCCAAAGCACGCGTTCCAAACCACTAGAAGAAGGGAATTTACAACTGAGAAACATGTTTTTTCCAACAGCTAACATAACTGGGGCGTAGCCTCTGTAAAAAGCAGATCGTATTATTATTATATATATATATATATATATATATATATATATATATATTTTTTTTTTTTTTTTTTTTTTTTTTTTTTTTGTTTCAGAAACATGAAGAACATAGAAAAGGATAAATAAAAATAAATTATATTAAACAACTATAAATTTACGTTTTGTCCTTGATAGTATAGACTTGATTATTCAAACCGTCTTAGCAAATATCAGTTTCAGTTGTTGCCAGAATCCACCATTTAACGCCATTTTTTTTCCAGAAGACCTTCTGGATTATAAACGCCTTTGGTGCTTCCATTTTTTTGCCTCGGTTTGGCCTGGTTGCTTTCTACATCCCTGCACAACCACGAACATGATACAATATACAATACATGCGTAAAATTATAGAGCCCTCAAACAAGACAATTCAAAAACATTAACATATTAATTTCACTGAGTATAACTTCCAGTATTGGACGCGAATAGAGAAAATACCCAGTGGTTTTGTTACAGAACAGTTGGAGGACCCAAACTTCACGTTTAATTTTAATTCAGTGTTCATGAATACGCACATTATTATATTTATTATTATTATTATTATTATACCAATTACTTATTATGAACAATTTTTAGAAAATTATCTCCTATTGTACATTTATAGCGGTAAAATGCATAGCTTTAAATATATAACATAAATACCTGTTAATTTTATATGAACCGTATGTGCACATTTCAGAAAATCGTTCCTCATCAGTGACACAAGGGGCCGAAAAGTTTGATAGATAAAAAAAACATGAGTCAATCTGTTGAAAATAATGAATCTAAAGTTCCAAAATTTTATGAATCCAAATCCAGCTGAGGAATGAAGGAACAAAGCTTAGTTTTACATTAATTAAAAAAATTCAGACGGCTGAAAATTTTGCTAAATGGTATATTTTTTGACAGCACAAAATACTGCCTACTGAGTTATGGATACCCTTGGAGAGTTTACTCCACAAGAAAGCGGTACCCGCTCAGAGGTAGTAAATACATTGTATATAACACAAATACCTGTTAAATTTTGATGTGTCATATATGCACATTTCGGAACAGTGACGCTAGAGGCCGAAAAGTTTGAAGGATAAAAAAAAAAGACATGAGCCAAACAGTTGAAAATTAATGAATCTAAAGTTCCAATAATCCAAATACAGCTAAGTAATGCTTTGCACGAGGGAACAAACCTTAGTTTTAAATTAAATTCAAAAATTAAGATGGCTGAAAAATTTGCAAAATGGTATTTTTTTGGCAGCACAAAGTAGTTATGGATTTAAACGAGTTTCCTCTCTTTGATCGTGTATAGTATTAGGTTGTCTTTGGGCAAGATAGATAAAACAAGTGTTTTAAAAGTAACATTAAGGTTATTTTTGCGTGTTTCTGGACGAGAAATTTTAAAAGCTGAAGATACACTTTCAAGCTGAATTAATTGATATTTAGAACCCATTATCTTCATGAAATCCAATTAGAGCATCTAAAAGATCTGTCATTAGAAGGCGTCAATATTACGTTCACTCTATTAGACTCAGATTTCAAACCACGCAAATTTTTGTATTTTTTCCCGGTTTTTTTTTTTTTTTTTTGTAATTTAAATAAAATGTCAATTCACTTTTGAACTGATAAAATAAGGGTACTTCGTTCAATTTGCTAGAAATAAATAAGCGTGGGAGGTTCTTCATTTTATGCAAATAAAAACGTCTTAATTCCCACATAAATATGTAAATCTGTTTAAAACGTTTCCGATTTTTTCAATTAACTAAACACGTTTTTCTATTCGAAATTTACATTATGTAGATGCTTGGTTTTAGATCAAGGGAAGATTTGAAGAAAATGGAAATAATTAAAATATTTATTAAATGTTGCATAGTTAATGGAAATGGCATACGTGTGTTATTAGTTACACAGTGTGATGGTGACCTAATATGTTCCATTCCTTGGAAACGGTAAAATCCAAATTTGGAGTCGGGGTTCACTCTCGTCTGATATAAAAAATTATCTGACACTATTAAAGCATGCAATATCGATTTATCTATCTATCTATCTATCTATCTATCTATCTATCTATCTATCTATCTATCTATCTATCTATCTATCTATCATTTATTTATTTATTTATTTATAAACCAAAATCTATCTATCTATCTATCTATCTATCTATCTATCTTTTTTTTGTTTGTCTGATCCACAGAGTTCAAATGGTTATTTATCCATTGGAGTTCGCGCTTCGTTCTTTTCTTTTCTTTCTTTCGATCAATTACCCTTTGTGAAGTATATCTTATTCAGACATATTTCCTTGATTGTAATGAAGCTGTTTATTACAAGTTTAAACAGATACTTCATCATTTGATACTGTTGTGTTCAATCTTTTAACTTGGAAAATAGGGAAACATATGTTTACACCTTACATCGATTTAATATATTTCAGTTCAAAACTATTTGAGACTGAAGTAAATGTATCCTTAAAACCTTCAAACTTTCAATTCCATCAAAACCGGAGCATTATTTCAAACTTTCAATCCCTTGAAGACTGCAGTATTATGTCAAACTTTCAATCCCTTCATGACTGCAGTATTATGTCAAACTGTCAATATCTTCAAGACTGCAGTATTATGTCAAACTTTCAATATCTTCAAGACTACAGTATTGTGTCAAACTTTCAATTCCGTCAAGACCGGAGCATTATGTCAAACGTTCAATCCCTCCAAGACTGCAGTATGATGTCAAACTTTCAATCCTTTCAAGACAGGAGCAAAATGTCAAACTTTCAATCCCTTCAAGACTGCAGTATTGTGTCAAACTTTCAATCCTTTCAAGACAGGAGCAAAATGTCAAACTTTCAATCCCTTCAAGACTGCAGTATTATGTCAAACTTTCAATCCTTTCAAGACAGGAGCAAATTGTCAAACTTTCAATCCTTTCAAGACTGCAGTATTATGTCAAACTTTCAATCCTTTCAAGACAGGAGCAAAATGTCAAACTTTCAATCCTTTCAAGACAGGAGCATTATATCAAACTTTCAATCCCTTCAAGACCGGAACATTATGTCAAACTTTCAATCCCTTCAAGACCGGAACATTATGTCAACCTTCAAGTCTGGAATATCATGTTAACCCTAAGAATTCTTGATCACCAAAGCTTTTTGTCAACCTTCAACAATCATCAGGATCAGAGTATAATGTCAACCTTTAACACTTTTCTATTATTATTATTATTATTTATTGCCGGAGCCGGTTCCGAATATGCTGTTATAAAGTATAATGAAAACATAAGAGATTTTTCTCCCAACAATTTGTTGTCGTTAACTGCATATGCAGTTATTAAGAGTGTCGTTGTGAAGAAAGGTCCACTGTATTATTATTATTATTATCGTCATCATCATCATCATTATTATTATAATAAGATGTATTATGTTTTCGAAAAACAAATCAATCGTGGAAATCGCGAATTGAAGTGCTCGCGAAAAGTTTAATTTTTGCTGTTCCATTTTTACATTCCAAAAGCACAATATTAACTAGAATGTATATTTGCGAGCAAGTATATGTCTGGCGTAATAGCTCTCTAAAGTGATGCTCAAAATAGCGGAGGAAATTCCAAGAAAGCAAGAAAGAGATCTCTGGAATTCCGTGGTTTTAACCGGATTTCTCCGACGTCCTTCCGAATTCCGAAAAACGGTGAGGAAGTGAACCTGATCGGATAAGAAACTTAGGAGATGTCTCTGAAAAAATCTGTCTTGAGTAACAACAAGATGTCTGCTGATACGCAGACATAATTATAGATCAATGACAAGGGAACCATCTTTTCTCAATGCATAATATTGAGTCCACATATCACTAATTAGGTCTAGTTTTTAAAGTAATACATGTTTAAAAGGCAATAGCTTTGTTCGTAAACCTTCAAAACATTGGAACGTCTCATTACGGTTGTCTGACCGAGGCAGACAACAAATTTGAATCTATTTTCGTGAAAATTAACGAGTTTGATGTATCTATGCCATTGTATTAAAGTCGCCAAAATCAAAACAGGTCAGAATCTGGTCGCTAAATTTTTACCCGACATTGAACAAATTGCAGTCAACAGTTTGCTTGTCTTTTCGTGCGTTTTTTTTTTCTAATTAAGTTACATCTGACAATTTAAAAAACTTTAGCCACAACTGATTGTCTAGTATAAATCCAAGCTCCGAACAGCGGCCAACATTTGTACTGCTTTTTTTGACATGCGGAGCTAGAAGTTGACGCTGTTTCGGAGCATGTTGTAGACCGATTACCATTGTTACGTAATAGATTGAACGGCATTATACATGTATATTTGATAAATTCTGATCATAACGGAAACTGTATCGGTTGTTACTTATGAAAGTTTAGTTTAAATTCTTAATTGAAAGAACGTCTTAAACAAATCATTCACTTGTCATTCCTTTACAGAAACGGTAAACCAAGATATAAATATCTATTGCTCAGCAGGGACTCTGGTTATTTTGTAAAACACCATACAGACTGCAAACAAAAATATACTGAAGATATCATCAACAAAATGTTAAAGTTTCTGATAGATAACATATTTGTTGTGTTTGGCTATAAAATTTTCCAACAAACAATCGGTATACCAATGGGCACAAACTGTGCACTTTTGCTTGCTGATTTGTTTCTTTATTCATATGAATCAAAATGTTTACATAACCTTGCCATTCAAATCATTCAACTACAGATATATAGATGACGTTCTATCTTTAAATAATACCAAATTTAGACATTATGTGAATGCCATCTATCCAAGTGAGAAAAACGACACGACGGATTCTCCGTGTTCTGCTTCATATTTGGATATATACATGTACCTAAATTATGACACACGCGAAAGGTTAGATCTGAATTTTGAAGCTATACGACAAACGTGATGACTTTTGTAATTTTCTATTGTCAACTTTCCGTTTCTTTGCAGTTATGTCCCTGCTTCTTTTGCGTATGGTGTATATGTTTCACAGTTAATACGTTATAGTAGAACTTGTTCTCACTACGGGGACTTTCTACAACGAAGCAAACTGCTTACAATTAAATTGTTGACTCAAGAATACCGCAAGCCTGGGCTAATCAAGGCCCTTAAAAAAATAAAACATTAGAAGTACAGGTATTCTCTTATATAAATCAGTCTCCTAAAATAACAATCAAAAATGACCAATGTTACAATGGCAATTAAGGTTATGCGTATCTGATTTATAGAACCCTCACCCACACCCACCCCACCCCACCCCAAAAAAAAAATGATATGAAACGAAACCAAAAACGGAAAAAAAGAAGAAGTATTAAATTAAGAATACCATCTATGCCAAAATCCAGTTTCTGAGAATCCTGGTTTTAGAGCATTCCATAATTTTCCTCAATCATTTGCATTTGATTCGTTTCAACAAATACATACATAGAAACTAAAGAACATATTAATTTCTTCAAGAAAAGACTCAATACATATAGGCCCTTTTTTCTTTCTTCTTTCTCTCTTTCTTTTCTTTTCTTTTCTTTTTTTTTTTTTTTTTTTTTTTTTTTTTTTTTTGCCTGCCGTAAGAGCTTTGTACCGGAAACCGTTTGTTACCTTTACCCAGAGTTTCTATTTTAAGGAACATCGTACTAATGTGCCGCATAGCTAATAGCAATATTTGTCGCCAACTTTTTGTACTTGTTGAAATCAAAGAAAATATAAATAGGAATATTTTCAATCTTAACCGTCTAACATAATTAAAAACGTGAGGAAGATGCTTTGATTTCAGAGTTCTTTTGTCCCAAACCCTTTAAGGTATTTGATCGTAAACTTTGATAATTAAGAAATTTTGTTACTAAGTAAGTGACATTACGTCTAAAATTCTGTAACGTATGGGACTCTAAAGACGAAGCATTTTCAAAAAGAACTTCTTAAAATCTACCGAATAAGAACGTTCCATAACAAAACAATACCCATATTCAATTACCCCGTAATTAGTTGGCACTTGAAAATGCCATTGCCGTAAAACCTTATTTTCAATGAGGAAGCCTTATAAATATTTCCGTTTTGAAATATCACTGGATAAAGTTTATGCATTCCGATAATGTTTCATCAATATTTTAATATATATAATGAAAGCCGTACCGCCTACGATAAATAAGTGAATTAGTGCTTTAGAAAATCACATTGTACAACGAAAGAAAATAAAACAAATTTTATCTTGACATTTTCAAATCTACGTTACACTAATAAAGTAAGGACTTTTGTTTTGGACATGATCAGCGTGTCTTGCTGGTATTAGCCGTGTTGATACTGATTTTTTTTATTTATTTTTATTTATTTTATTTATTTATTTTTGTATTTTATTTTATTATTATTTTTTTTTGGTAAAATTGTTTTTTTATTAGAAGATATAATAAGGGTGATAGATAGATAGATAGATATATAGATAGATTGATTGATGATAGATAGATAGATAGATAGATAGATAGATAGATAGATAGATAGATAGATAGATAGATAGATGAATGAATGAATGAATGAACGAACGAATGAATGAATGAATGAATGAATGAAAGCAATGTGATAAATATAGGGAGCTTGGAAATGCATGAAATGGGAATTTAATATGAATATTAGTATAAAACGCTTAAATTACATTTGCTAACACCCTATATTATAAATTATCTAGGAATATCTCCTTGGAGGCTAAAATTGGTCTTGTATAACAAATCTAGAAATATTGTCTTGAAGACACAAAAATAGTCCTGTTTGTATATAATTGTTAGAGAGAGAGAGAGAGAGAGAGAGAGAGAGAGAGAGAGAGAGAGAGAGAGAGAGAGAGAGAGATCTGTTTCAATGGTTTTTGTTATTCATCCATTTTGAATTCAGTTTTAGTCAATATACGATGATTATATATGAGACATCTAACTAATAAGAGCATGTACTTTCAACAGTTGTAAGATTAATTGTTATGTTGTACTTTTTGCAGTTTTTGTCTTCATCAGGGCAATTATTCAGTAAGAAACAAAATAACTTAAGATGTAAATATGTATATATATATATTCGGAAACATTAGTTAAATGCCATTAAATTAATTCGTCTCCAAGAATAACATGTTTACTTATATTATTATTTACATTAGATGTTTTTAATTTAATTTTGTGGTCAACCTTCATTAACGTATTACAACAGAAAGTACACAGCTACCTCTATAAAATTGTAATTTACCGTCACCTCTTTGACATCATCATACACCTAAAGTACATGTGACCTTTTGATCTTTTAGTTGAACCAATCAGTGCACACCATCTGAGTGCTGGACCAACTTCCGGATATATTTTATATTTTGAATGAAACTGTTTTTGTCATTAATGAGAATAATATTATTTTTATATAGCATAATGTCAGCTCAGATCGTGCATGTTGCACTTAAAATTTTTAGAACATAATTTATGCTCAAATAATAAATGAATGCATTGTGAAGTTGATGTATTTAATCTGACTTTATGGCAATAAATTGACAATTTTTATAAATGCAGTTCATCTTTACATCTTGTTTATGCTAACCTTATAAAATTACACGATTCTATTATCGTTCCAACAAAAAAAAAATCTTATTCAAGAAAAAAAGTGCTTCACATTTAATGAAACAAGAGCTGACTGTATAGTTTACCACATTATCGTTGTCGCATTCATTACTTATTCTTCTAAATATTTGTTTATTTTTTGCCTTGTTTATTGGGGTTTAGGCATGCATTGGCAAACAACAACAACAACAACAACAACAACAACAACAACAATAATAATAATAATAATAATAATAATAATAATGAATAAATAAATAATAATTATAACAACAACAACAACAATAGTAAATAAATAAAAAAATAATTAAATAAATAAATAAATAAATAAATAAATAAATAGCAATAATTGTTTTTACAAAATTAAAATCACCTTTCTTGAAAATCAACCACAGCAACTTTCAGAGCACGTCAAAGGACTTTAATGTTAGTTTACGAAATTCGTTTATCTCACATAGAATGAAGTGAGATTATGCTACTGAATCTAGGATTCGGTTATATATGAGCTATTACTATTTATCGTCCGTCGTTAGTCTGGTGTTAAAGTGGAACTAAAGAAAATATTTCTAAAATCTTCTCCACTGAAGGTACAAGGAATATACCTTGAATATTTCAGGTGTAGAATTCTTAGATCATCTAGTTTTAGTTTTGCTCAAATCATATCATAGTTGTGGTGCTAAAAACGGGAAAATGCAAGATGCTTGGGGAAGGAATTGCTAAAATACTAAAATCATATTTTGTCAATATATCTGGAAAACTATAGAATTAAAAATTTTTATATGCATATATATATATTAGATTTATCAAGTGCTGATATTGAGAGTCTATAAAAATAATGCATTAAAAATAAGCACATGGGAACTAGTTGTCATGCTATGACATTATTGCTATGAAGAAACATTTTGATATATAGTTCAAGGTTATAGGTTCAAAGGTCAAGGTCGTGGCTGCAAAAGAATAATGAAATTATCTCAAAAAACTGTATAGGCACGTATATTTGAAAATTGTAGGTATTTATATAATAACGTTTTTGAAATATGGTTTACGGTCGTAGGTTAAGAGTTCAAAGGTCAAGGTCATTGATCCATTAGAGTACTGAAATGTTTGATACTCTTGAAATTACCCATTGTACTTTAGCTACTGCAAGTATTTAAGTAATGTATTAATATACCGTGGTTAGTCCTTTATGGCACGCCTGAGTCACATTTATTACTAAATCTAGGATTCAGTTACTGAATCTAGGATTTACGCTACTGAATCTAGGATTCGGTTACTGAATCTAGGATTTACGCTACTGAATCTAGGATTCGGTTACTGAATCTAGGATTTACGCTACTGAATCTAGGATTCGGTTACTGAATCTAGGATTTACGCTACTGAATCTAGGATTCAGTTACTGAATCTAGGATTTACGCTACTGAATCTAGGATTCGGTTACTGAATCTAGGATTTACGCTACTGAATCTAGGATTCGGTTACTGAATCTAGGATTTACGCTACTGAATCTAGGATTTACGCTACTGAATCTAGGATTCGGTTACTGAATCTAGGATTTACGCTACTGAATCTAGGATTCGGTTACTGAATCTAGGATTTACGCTACTGAATCTAAGATTCAGTACATTAATGTGAAAGTAATTCATCTTAACTCTAGTTAATTCAACTGAAGTTCAATTAATTGCATTTTCTCTACTAAATGATAATTAGAAATTTAACTACAGTTTAGTGGAATTAACCTTAGTTATTTTAGTTAAAGTACTATTGTAGTGGGGTCTATATTTATGGAAATTTGAATAGTTTCTCCTAATACTCTTATTATTAATGGTACTTTTGCAGAAAATTTGGGACATATTCTCAGGTGAGCGTTAAGGCCCATACATGGGTCTCTATTTTGGAAAGATATTAACCAATCTATTCTCTTCTTTTTGACGTATAAAATTCTAGAAATTGTATTTCAAATTGTTCTAAATATTTAATCAAAATAAATCTTTAAAGTACATGTACTTAGTTGAATTTGAACGACATTTATGATATGAATAAATTATTTTAAAACAACAAACATATCTAAATCTTAATAATTGTCACATTTAAAAATTTCGATTTTGACATTACCACACACGCTCGAACTTACATAATTACTTCTTACAACTAAAATAATGATCTCATGACAATAAAAGTGTATGTTAAGAATATATACATCAAAATTAAAATCAATCAACTGAGAAATAAATGTTTTAATTTGTTTACATTTGACCTGTTAGACACTCATTTATTATCCCGAATAACATTATATATTATATCTGAGGTGTATGTACTTTTAATCTGATTCAAGTTTTTTTTTTTTTCTATTTTCTTTCTTGTTTTTTTTTTCTTTTTATCTCTTTTTTCTTATTTTGTTTTTCTTTTAATTTTTTAAAAATAATTCTTTGTTATTGAAATGAAATTCTAATTATAATATTTGACGAAAGTTTTTTTATCTTTCTTTCTTTCATTCTTTCTTTCTTTGTTTTTCTTTTTTATCTTTTTTTTTTTTTTAATTTTATTTTTTTTTTTTTTTTTTTGTTATTGAAATGAAATTCTAATCATAATATGTGACGAAAGTTTTTTCCCTTTCTTTCTTCGTTTTTCCTTCTTTTTTAAATTATTTTTTTTACTGAAAAATGTAATTTTAATATGTGACGAAAGTTTTCTTAATTTTAAAAAAAATATCTGCAAAAAGCCAATAAATTGTAATTTAAATGTTAACCCTTATTGTAATGTCATGTGCTGATTTTGAATTTCTATTAAAATAATGCATTTAAAATCAGAACATGGTAGTAAATAAATAAAAGAAAAAAAACCTTCACAAGATAAACACAATTAAGAGTTGTTATTGACAAAATAAATATTTAATTATGTATTTAAAATAAATAACGATTTTTAGAGAAATTGGATAAGATACTATTTTTACTGTATCCGAAGTTAGGGTTGTCTCCCTTGTCATATTCTGCCCTGTTTGTTAAGGTTACTTACTTTATTTTAATTTTTTTTCTGATTTATGACTTTCTAGGGTTTTACTCGGTTAAGCTGTGTTAGGAAAATATTTTTGACATTTAAAGGTCTAAAGGTTATTTCATTGTATCATTTATACTACCGTTTAACCTGCAGTGTTAGGGGGCGTCTAATGGTTACTTGTTGTGAACGGCACTTTCTGTCACATTGAAGTTTTCATCATGGCTTAAAAAGTTAATACTTTCAACCAAACAAAAGACTATTAAGTCTAGATCTTGACTCGACGTTATCGGGGCCCCCTTAAACTGAGCCTTTTCTTGGAACCCCCAACCCCTTTTTAAATTCAAATTGAACATTATAAGCTTTTTAGGGTTTGAATAACATTCTATGTAACAACTGAGGTGCATGCACTTTTATTTTTGTTTTTAGTAATTGGAAAAACCATCTCATTTTAAAGTGTAGCGAAAGTGTGACGAAAGTTTTGTTTTTTTTTTTTTAATTTTTAAATCTGTAAAATCTGCGGAAAAAACCAATAAATTGCAGTTTTAATGTTAACCAACAAATTTATCATATTGATGCTATTTTTCTAAGTGAATAAATTTGTAAAAACATTTCATACGCTAAATTTAGTAAAATCAATTAAAGATTTTTTTTTTCTTTTTTGATATTGAAATATGGAAGAATTGGAATATTTTGACAATAGCATAATTCGATTAATTTATTCCAATTTCATTATGAATTTACAATCCCTACATTCATATGTTAACTGTTTTAAATGCAATATAAATAGAAGATGCCATGTTGATTGTAAATTTGTGTGGTCGACAGCGTCAATTTTTTTTTTTTATAAATCTGAAATGAATTCCATTTAGACCAAATAACACAAAAAACATGTACTGTGTCAGTCAAGTGCCACTTAAAAGAAAAGTGCAAAAATTAAATGCGAAAGCAATTAAAAGTTCCTTATTTCATTCATACATACCGTTATATATATGCAAAAATGTAGACAGTTATGTGTACTTTTTGACGATTAATTGCAGAGTTTTAATTCATTTGTACTTTTAGTAACATATATACATTTACTGTAATTTTTAACATTTAGATATCCTTGAGCTCAGTTATAGGACCTAGTGTGGTCAAATATAATCTGTTCACTACTGTTTCACTATATATGTTGTTTTTCGTATACTTTATTTCTGAAATATGCGGTTAATCAAGAAAATAGTCATAAAAATAAAACACCACTTATCACGCGCAGACCCACCCCCCCCCCCACCCCACCCCCACCCCCCCACCCCCACCCCCCTTTTTTTTTTTTGTTAAATAAAAGTACATCACCTCGAAATCTTAAAGTTTGGCGATGTCAGCAGAGACTGTGCTCATATATGCGTCTTTTGACTAGTTTGCGCCATCAAAATAGGAGAATTTGACATCGTGACCTTCATTGCGGACAGTACTTAAAAATTAGCAAAAATTATAGAGACAAATAAAATAATAATAATAATAATAATAAATGTTTTTTTATGTTATATGCCAAAATATTTCCCTTGGTTAGATGTAATGATGCATTTACTGTTATGCTCTATTTCAACTTACCTCCAAATGCCAAGCGTCAGTCGCGAAAGCAATATTTCAAAGTTAAAAGTCTTATTATGACACCCCCGGGGTTTAAACCTACGACCTCTTGCTCTCGAGGCGGGCGTTCTATTTGCTGCGCCACCAAGGCGGAAGTCATTAAAGCTAAGTTTTTACTATTAACTTTTTCGTTGGCAGTAAATTCATTGTGTTAACGAAAAGCAAAAAAACTGACCATTGGTCACTCAGAAAATTAACTTGTTCACAGTATCATAATGGAGGCGATTTGCATTGGCCACCATCATGTGATGTTTGTGGATTTGACGTTAATTTGAGTTGAATTGAAAAATAGTGTTTTAACAGCCGAGTTAAAATTCCTACATTTACATCACGATCAATTTTGGAATTGTGGAAAAAGCTCGGAGAAAACCACCTACCTTCGACAAACGAATTGACAAATATTCCCATCCTAAGATCTACCCGAGCGGGATTCGAACCTAGGCGGTGAAAGGCACTGTGATTCCTAGTCGTGCGCTTTAGACCACTTGGACACTAATTTTGAAATTGATATACAAAAAGTATACAACTAATTAGGTCATTAAGAAAAAATACCATATCCCCTTTGTTTTCCAGGTAAACTATTTAATCTTGTAATGAAGGTAAAATGTAGAAAAACAAGGTGATTTACGAGGGGAATGCGGTTGAATATGCTAACTTGACAGAAGATGATTTGAAATCAGTTTAAGAATTATATTTTTCGTTAAAAGTTTTTTTAATTCATGATGATAAATGGGTCTATTTTATTCAAATTGCAAAAAATTTATTTCTTGAAAAAAGATATAATAAATCAAAAAAAAAAAAAAAAAAAAAAAAAAAAACTTAATTTATGTAAATAAATTTCACATCTTTTTACATCAAATGCACGTGAAGAATTTTTTGTCTCATTAATTTTGAATTCATTTTGAAAACATTTTTTTCAATAAGATCTTACTTTTCATGTGAACTGTACTTATATATTAGTACAAAAACCATTAAGCCTGGTTTCCTTCCATGTTATAAACATTTTAAAGTTCTCCAATATATAAAGAACATTGTGACAGTAAATACTGTATCGTATAATAATAATAATAATATTAATAATAAACACAAACATACCAGTCCCTGTCCAAACTACAGCCCCCCCCATCAAAAAAAAAAAAATAAATAAATAAATAAAAATAAAAAAAAAAATAAAAATAAAAAAAATAAAAGGAAAAAAACTTTGAAAATCGGCAAGATTAGTTACACGTGAACTACCATCAATGAAGTTAGGCCGGATGCTCCGGAAGGGTCAGCACCTCCTGTCTAGCTAGCTACACCTGACACGTTCAAAGTCGAATTTGAGTATGAAAGGAGCAAGGAACTAAAGTAAGTCAAATATATCCAGTATAAGTTTGGATACAATGACTTCATACTTATAATAAAAAGATTTTCTGCCAGAGCTTACATTATACACTGTATCTAAGAACTATTTCGGTGTGTTTTTCAAGAGTGGAGTGGAGTAATGGAGTTTTACGCCCAAGTCAAGATTCTCTCTTATTTCGAGGCGGTCAGTTCTGGGATTGTGGAGGAAACCGGGGTGCCCGGAGAAAAAACACACCTTCGGCAAGCGAACTTACAAACTTTCTCATACTAGGATCTGTCCCGAATGGTGTTTTACGATAGTATTTTAACTATTCCTGAAATATTATTTCAAATTAATTTCGATTGAAAGAAACAACTAATCTCTTTTACTAAAGCAGTATTGTAGAATAGCTTTAATCTACAACACTTTGCAGCTTATATTAAAAGGACATTAAACCTATTATGATCGAAATAGAAACTGTTATTAAAAATGTTACAAAAAAAAAAAAAAATGCAATTTTTTTAAATGTATTGTTTTAAAATTTTTGAAATGATTAAAAATTCAACTTCTGTTCTAAGTTCCTATATTCGCCTCTTAACTTAAAAATGCCATTTACATCAATAAAAACTGGGGGTGGGGCGGGTTGGGGTGGCCGAGCAATCTAAGGCGCACGATTACGAACCACAACGTCTTTCTCTGTCGAGCATCCTATCCCAATCCTGGATATTCTAGTGTGAGAACGTTTGTCAGTTTGCTTACCAGGGGTCGGTGGGTTTTCTCTGGACACTCCGATTTCCTCCACCATCCTAGAACTAATTGCTTTGATTAAAGTGAAAGAATCTAGAACGGGTTATATAACACCAGCGTTGGGGGGGGGGGGTTACCATATTCCACTCTAAGTGTAATTGACATACATGAATAGTGCGTTCTAAACAGTTTGTTGTTTCAAATTGTCAAAAAAAAAAAAATTAAATTATTTTAAAATTATGTTTTATGTTGTTCATGAATCATATAACAAAATATTTTTATTTGATTTTTAACAAAGGGTAAACTCTTATTTCAATTTATTTTTGGTCTTTTAACGGATTTTAATTTCCACATTGTTTCGTGATTTATTGTTTCACTAAATGACATTTATTTTCAATCTTTTTGTGTTTTTCAATTGTTGCATTATGCAGAAACTTATAAAGTACCTGAACTATGGGTGATGTGTATTTAAAATATGATATGATAAGATGCATATTTACCTAGTTAATGATTTATGGATTATAATTATCATATTTTATGAATTTTAATAGTACAAGTTTTGTCAATGAGCGGTTAATGAAGACGTTACATTTTGCAGCTGTAAAATACGTTTACAAGTGTGTGGAGTTGTGTAATGGCGTGTAACGTCCGAGTCAGGACTTCTCAGTTACTTCGGGGGTGGTCAGTTTAAGGTTGTTGTAGGTAACCTAACCGGACAGCTTACGGCCAATGTAGCGACAGTTGATTTAAGTATACGTGGATGTCAGAAGTGGCAAAGAATCGGTAAAGGCAGGAAGAGAGGAACCCAAGAGCCAGGGAGAGCACCAGATGATACTTGACCAGGGCAGGACAGAACTAGGGACCCGCAATACCTGCTAGCAGGCCGGTCGTGCATGGTATGGCGACTGAAGCCAATGAGACCCCAACAACGAAATTGGAATTTTTAATTTTTAAGTAAAAAGGTGTGGATGGGGTTATTTGAAGCCTGATGGCTTAAATAGGGATTATTATTGGAAATTGTCGAAAAGGGGAAAAATGAGGGGAGGGAAACTTTGATGGTGTAAACGCCTTCTCTGTACACGATAACCATAGGGGGTCTTTATCGTGCCCCGTCAGGCGGCCGGGTACACGGAACCTACAGCTTAACGTCTTATCCGAAAGACGTATCCTGAAAAGCAACAATCTTCGTCAAGGTCCTAACACATTGGGATATTAACACAGGAGGTTGGAGGCTCTTTGATTCGTAAGCCCACCCTTTAGACCACTTGGCCACCAAGGTCATATCTATAAAGTAATAGGTATTGCAACCAAGAATGCAAAGTAAAATTAGAAAACAAATACATACATTATTAACCGAATATTAATTATCAGGGCACTTGTCCAAATTTACACGGGTACGGTAAGCATATTTTAAAGTTTAAAACATTTGTACTTACAAAAGTAGATTTTAATCAAGGTACATATCGCGTTTTTTAAAATTTATTTTATCAACCTATTTTTACTTTTATTTATTTATTTATTTATTGTTTGTTTGTTTGTTTATTTATTTATTTGATAATTTATTTTATTATTTATTTATTATTTTGATTATCTGGTATTATAAAAAATCACTATTTACAAAATATTTGACCTTTTAAGTTTTGATTGGAGGTGTGCATCTAGTAGCTTTATTAAATCTCCATTATACTTTAGTGCTTTCCATAGCAAGTAGCTAGACGCCTCTAGCTTTTTGCAAGTTAAGCAATTGAGTAATCTAATACTTATTTGAAATCTTTTTTTAAACTTTCCTGAACACCACGCAAGCATGACCAAAAAAAATATAATAATAATAATAATAATAATAATAATAATAATAATAATAATAATAATAATAATAATAATAATAATAATAATAATAATAAATAATGAAAAATACAATGTAAAACTTTTCATTGATGAGAAATGATTTTCCGAAATGCGTACATATGATACATTAAAATTTAGCAGGTATTTGTTATATTATTCTAACATTTTACATGTATTTTATACTGCAGCAATTATAACGAATTGCGGACTGATTCCATCACTAAATTGGATATTGATATTGATTTACCTGATGAGGACCTTGTGAAGAATATACTTTGTCTTCCTTCTTCAAAAGTTAAACAGGTGTCAAACTTTTTTATACATTCTCTTATAAAACGTGTCATGTGCTACTTTTGAATTTTTATGAAATAATACATTCAAAAGTAGCACATGATAATTAATTGTCATGTGCTACTTTTGAATGCATTATTTCATAAAAATTCAAAAGTAGCACATGACAAACGTAATAGTTCTCGCTCTACATAGGAACATTGGAGTAAGTGCATCGTAAGCCTACTTAGGCTAGCCGATACAATAATACTTTTCATTTGTAATATTACTAGAAATTATATAATTATACCGGTAAATCGGGTTGCACTTTAAAATAAAAATTATTATTATTATTATTATTATTATTATCATCATCATCATCATCATCATTATTATTATTATTATTATTATTATTATTATTATTATTATTATTATTATTATTATTATTATTATAACACTAGTTATAATACATCCATGACTCAATTCCTTCAATCTGTGTAGTTTGTATAAGTTTTAATCGGAGTTTCAGAAAAAATATAGGGGTTGTAATTTGGATGATTTTGGTCGTGTTTTGTTTGACAATTTTTAAGAAAACTTCTCTTTTTTTTGAAATACCCAAAATATCTCGTCTCAATATACCAAAGGAACAAGAAAACAAATGCAAGCTTGAAGATAATATGAAGATGAATCTTTTTATCATATTTTGGACAAAACGCGTTTGGTAACTTGGAAAAGTACGTTTTACCTGTAACGCATTTTGTAACAAAGATTCTCTCTCTCTCTCTCTCTCTCTCTCTCTCTCCTCTCTCTCTCTCCTCTCTCTCTCTCTCTCTCTCTCTCTCTCTGTGTTTGTGTGTGTGTGATATTACATAATATGGTATAAATTTGTCTCTTTCTTTGCCAAATTACTTTTCTTTTACGTAGGTGACCCAGAAGTTTATTTTCACTTTTCTACATTGTGTTATTCTTCCTTTCTTTTATGCAGGCGATTAACTAGATAATTTTCACTCTTCTACATTATCTAATTCTCCCACTTATTTTGCGGAAGCTTAATATATAGTTTTACAACAGTATATTATTTTTCTTTTTTTTTTTCATTTGATGATTATGGCATTATCATTTCTTATAATTTGCCAGAGAAGACTTTACACAAATTTAAACCCTACAATAAATTGCTGTTATAATACAGCCTTGTACTATACCACGTTCATGTAATTTATAGATTGGTATGGCAAATAGAAACCACCCATATAATTGAAAATATACACGTATATGAGCATGTGTGTAGATATCAAGATATGATTGAATCACATAATATCGATACAGTTTTATGGGCGCATTTCATTACATAACGAATAAAGTTAAACCAAAATTAAGCGTTAATATAATGGTTATTTTATACGTATCAAAATAAACGACAAATCGAGTTAAACCACAATGGGAAAGTACCTTTGAGATATACGAAATTGGAGTCAATATATTTCGGAGAGGAGTTAAAAATTATGTTTAAAAAACATCGTTCATGCTGAATAATACACATTAAAATCATTTTGATACTAGTAATTTGTTTAGCCAGTTTTTATCTTTTTATCAATGACCTTTTTCAAGGTGTTCAAGAATATCCGAAATAAAGTAAACTTTCATCATCAAAGTGTTCGGGCCTCGGTGGCTGAGTGGTCTTAAATGCGCGCTTACAGAACAGAGCCTACCACATCGATTACGTTGAAATCCCACTTGGCCAGGCAGATCCTGGTGTAAGAAGTTTGTCAGTTCGATGGCTGAAGGTTGGTTGTTTCACCCGGGAATTCCCGGGTTTCCCCCACTATCTCAGTACTGAAAGTATTAAGTGAAAGAATCTTGTCTGGTGCGTATACAACAATAATCTAATCCAAATGCGGGGCCTCGGTGGCCGAGTGGTCTAAAGCGCGCGCTTACGGATCACAGTGCCTCTCACCGCCTAGGTTCGAATCCCACTCGGGACAGATCCTAGTGTGAGAAATTTTGTAAGTTCGCTTGCAGAAGGCCGGTGGTTTTCTCCGGGCACTCCGGTTTCCTCCACCATCCCAGAACTGACCGCCTCGAAATAAGTGAGATTCTTGACTGGGGCGTAAAACATCATTACTCCACTCCACACTAATCCAATTACAAAGATTACGTTTATTAATATACAGCGAATAATTCTACTTCATCAACTTACTACTAATTTTCACCTTTATCTGAGAAAGTACTATTACTGACTTAACAGTTGTTTGTTTTTAACTAAGGTAATATGTACTTTTTAATAAAAAAAATACTCGATGTTTTATATTTTCTGCAGGGAAGACGATGGTACAAAAAACTGCAAACTTCGATGTTTTTACGTTTCCTTAAAACTAAAGTGTCAATGATTACGTCTTTAATAAGCATGGACAAAAATGATTAAATAATCCAGTTATTGTTTTAATTTTACAATTTTTTATGATGTTAAATTTGCATTATTCATCTCACTAACTCTAAAAGTACACATGTACACATTGTCCCTCTGTTTGGTTTACTGTATAGATATGTATTTTAATGTAAACATATATATATACATATATATTATATACAGAACACTGAATAAATCAAAACCTGTCTCTATTGGATAAAGAGTAAAACAAACCCTCTCTCTCTCTCTCTCTCTCTCTCTCTCTCTCTCTCTCTCTCTCTCTCTTTCTCTCTCTCTCTCTCTCTATATATATATATATATAATTTCATAAATTAGGAGCGTAGATAGGAACCAGTTAAAAGGCGCCACAAATCTAGTGGATACGGGCTAGCTTTCCCCAAAAAATTACAAAATGGCGTTACATGATGCATTTGTCGACACCTGAGCGTGAACCTGGTGTTTTTTAAGATTGTCAAAAAATCAAGTTTCTACTACTAAGGACAAACATAATTTTATATTTGCTCAGTATACTAGTATATTATATTATTTTTTATTTTTTTCTATTTTTTTCAACTTTCTGTAAAAAAAAATAAATAAATAAATAAAAAAATATATGTATATGCAAAAATATATACGGCTGTCGATTTCCTCAATATGCATTTGTTGTTTGTTTACGTGCATTTATTGTTTATTTTAAAACAGAATTTAGTTTTTGTTTTTGGTTTTCCAAAACTTTGATAATAATCTTTTTGAAAAACTATAAATGGGGTTTATTGAGATATATGAGGGGCTCTTGAAGGCCATATGGTCTAACGCTCGGGCTTACAGATCACAGTGTATCTCGCCACCTACGTTCGAATCCCATGCGGTCACATCCTAGTTTGTCAGTTCGCTTGCGAAAGGTCGGTGGTTTTCTCCAGACTTTCCGGTTTCCTTTGCCATCAAAGAACTGACCGCCTTTATGTAATAAAATACAGCATAACAGAAACATACTAGTCCAAATCACAATTTTAAAAAAAATGGTGAGGCCGGGTGCTCAGGAAGGATAAGCGCCTCCTGTCTAGCTAGCCACATTCGTCGATTTCAAAATCAAATTTGAGAAAGAAACAAACATGGAACTTTTGGACGTGAAATATATCCAGTATAAGTTTGGAAACAGCAACTTCATTCTTAATAATAATACTGTGATGACGGCCATAATATAAGTGTCATGAGTAGCCTAGGCTTGCAATATTTTTGAGTCAACGATTTAATTGTAAGCAGCTCGCTTCGCTTTAGAAAAACCTTATAAGTGACAGAATCTTGACTTGGGCAAAAACACTAATAATCCAATCCAATCTAACCGGTTTATCTAATTTTAGTAAATATAAAGCTGTTAAATAAATTTTGATGTGCAATATGTGCACATTTCGGAAAATCATTCATCATCAGTGACACTAGAAGCCAAAAAGTTTGGCAGATAAAAACATAAGCCAAACAGGTGAAAATCAATTAATCTAAAGTTCCAAAATTATAAATGGAGCTAATAAATGCTTTGCATGAGGGAACAAACCTTAGTGTTAAAATGACTTCAAAAATTAAGACGATTGAAAAGTTTGCTAAAATGCGTTTTATTTTTGCCAAAGCTATTAATAGTGTTAATTAACATACATCACATAGTTAAAGTTTCAACCACTTGACAAGGATCAGATGCCTGATAATTGCGTATCATTATATTTTTTGGCGTTTTTGGGGCTGATGAAAGTGGAATGTGAAGGGAACACATCTAATTGTTGAATAGAACCGTAACAATGTCATAGACTAACCATAAATAACAGTGTAACAAAAATATATTGGCGATATAAAAAGCTTGATAGCAAAGGTTGTCATGTCAACGGATACATGAATAAAACTTAGGGTGCCAGTTACTGTTAACACATTGATATTCGTGATATTGCACTGTTGGAAGAAAACCACGTAAAATGGAACTCGCTGGTGTACCACGTGATCAATACCCTTTACCGTTCGTGCGGAATAAGCTGATAGTAAAACTTTCCGAGAAATCATCATTTTTACGGGAAAGCGTAATTTTTTTTTTTTTGCCCCTTCCATTTGCCAATTGAAATAATTGGTTCACACAAGCGCTATAGGGTCCCACTTGGTGCGATGTGTAATTCCACTGAGATTTGTGAAAGGCTTAAATATATATATATATATATTAAAATTAATGAACATTAAATTTTTTAAAGAAAAAAGAATAAAATCAAATAATCACAAATGTTTTTGTTTTTACAATATGTTAAATATCCAGGACCTCGAGATAAACACATCTTATTTTTAGTGTAGAACAAGAGTCACGGAAACTCCGTGAAAACAAGGTTTTCGTATTTCGGAGAAGGGGGGTTCAGAGAGAAATGGTACCTAGTTAACAATAATTATGGGTGATCATGTGTCTCGCAGGGACCTGGTTGATAGTAAAGGGTACCCGTAGTGGGTTAAGATTTAATATATCATATATATATATATATATATATATATATATATATATATATATATATATATATATATATATATATATATATATATATATATAAAAGCATCATACATCAGAAAAATTCAAAAGATTGCAATTATGACAAATTATTTAGAAATCTGAATGTTGTTTTTTCATTTCAATAAAATTTCATTTAAGAAAAGATCCATAGTGGCATCTGCACCTACATATATTCGGAAATATCCAATTTAATGCAAAAATAGTCAACATCAAAATATTTTGCTACCAAAATCATTCTACAAAACTAAAATTCCATAAATAGTGAATTCTACATCTAAATGTCATAAAAATTGCCAATTTCATGGGACAAAATTGTAAATTTCATGCAACAATAGCCATTTTAGTGCAGAAAACACAAAGGTCAAAATGTAGGTCATGACCTTGACCTTTGATTTTGGCTTTATTTTCATCAGCATTGCTAGAAAATATGAAAACTGAAAACCCCATGTCATTATCTTTACATATATAGCCATTTTAGTGCAGAAAACACAAAGGTCAAAATGAAGGTCATGACCTTGACCTTTGATTTTGGCTTTATTTTCATCAGCGTTGCTAGAAAATATGAAAACTGAAAACCCCATGTCATTATCTTTATATATGGCCAAGATATAGCTAGAGGTTGCTTATTTTGTGAAATGACCAAGCAGCTGTGACCTTGACCTTTGATGTATTTATCCCAAAAGCAATCCCAACCAAGATCTTATCACAAAACATTTATGTGCCAAGTTTCTTTCAAAAATGTCATTTACTTTTCAAGTTATCATCCGGAAACCAATTTTTGACGCCCGCCCGCCGACATTCGGTAATCTAAGAACCAGGTTTCTACGAAAACCTGGTTAATAAATAAAATACTGGTTTTTACTGTCCTTGTCAAAAGTTTAATTACAATGCTAAATTATAAAAGTAAGTCCAACAATATCACCTACACCTTTTTGACAATAAGAAAAAAATATTTTCAGCTTTCACAAAATCTTAACAATAACAATACACACTCAATGAAGTATTTGTTAGATACGTGTAGTTTGAATTTCGAAATTAAAAAAAAAATTTAAAAGTACTATGATTAATTTACTAAAGTCATTTGCCTAACATAAAAAGATTACGAACATCAAGTGGCGTCACCGGAAGAACTTAAATCAAAATGACGACAACAAATGAACGCCAAACAATCAAAATCTGTTAAATACTGGATTTGCCAGTTAAAATCCCGACCGAAATATGAATCGGTTTTCTTTTAAGATTTTACAACTTGACCGGACAGTTCTGGGATTTTTTCGTTACATAACACATGACTTCTCTTGGCAAACAAAAAGCTAAAAATAAAATTTTCATCTTTTTATTTTGCATATAATGTCTCAAATGTATTTAGGCTTGTTTGGTAAACTTTTTAAATAAAAAAAAAACAACAACATAGAAATTACAATTGGTAAAAACAGTGCTTTTGTACGAAAAAACCCGAAAATTCAGAGGTTTTGTCCCCGTCATTGTAATATCTAAATAGGAAAATGAATCACAAAGACTCGGAACATTTAATTGGCAAATGGTCTATTCAAGTTGTTAAATGAAAACAAACAAAATGTCGTCACTGGAAGTATTTGAAATAAAAAAGGTGAAGATTGCATATATCATCGATACAAATTAAATGATGTCGCCATAATTTTTCTGAACAAGACGACGCTTCTACAAAGATAAACAAGAACGAACACAATGGTGTCACCGATATTACTTTGTCGAAATTAAAGCGACTCTTTAGGCAGATACAAATCAATAAAACGGTCACAAAAGAACTCAAATCAAATGGTGTCTCAGCTTATTATATAACATCATGTCAAAAGAAAGACAACGTAAGTTTCTTCATAAAAAAGGAGAGACAAAAAAAATAAAATAAATGAATGAATAAATAATAAATAGTCATAATAAATAAAAAAAGTAAATAAATAATCATAATAAATAAATAAATAAATAAAAATAAATAAATACTCATAATAAAATAAATAAATAAATATTCATAATAAATAAATAAATAATCATAATAAAATAAATAAATAAATAAATACTCATAATAAATAAATAAATAAATAAATTCGTTTTTTTTTTAAATGTTTGAAAAATGGCGATGTCTATAGGGTTTTATGAAATAAATGACGGTTTTAAAAGTTGAAATGAAGTCGTAAACTTGGATAGATATAGAAAAAAACATTAAGTCTAACCTAAAGAAGCGAATAGTTCACATTCAACTAATATTGAAATAATTTTTAAAAGACTAAAATTTAAAATTTCTAAAAAAATTAAGGAATATTTTCATGTCAAAAATCTACAGAAAAATTAAACCATCAATACATGTACTGCCCTCCACCCCTCCCGAAAAAAAAATTGCATGGAAAAAATTTAATAACAATCAAGAAGAAAAATGTAAACTTTACATGTAATCATATAACATAAAGGTAAATAAACAATAAATTAATAAAAATCCAATTTCTCAATTTGTATTTGTGTATTCTGACGGGGCAGGATAATTTCAAGCGCTTGATATGTTCCAAATGCAAACATACAAACAAGTGATATTTTGATATTTTTAACTAATTTTTACCAATGATCTTTGACATGTAAAAACAGCCAATTCAGCTAATCAGAAATCATACGTGATAATTGATGTGAAGCATTGCACAACTGAGCACGAACGAAACTCTCGAAACAAAATTGTCAACTGTTGTGATTTATATAACAGAATCACAAACTAAAAAAAATCAATAAGCCTAATAATAAATATTAAAACAAGCTATTAATATTCGATAGACACGGCCTTGAGCCATTCAAATAATGAACTTTAGATATAAACATGAAATCGAGTGCAATTGTTAGTTGGTTGTAATTTTTTTAAAGTCACATCGGCAGTTATGAGCGATTCTCGATAAAAGCAAGGATTTTAATCGCTAAGATTTATTGTTAGAACTATTGTAAACAGTCGTAAGATGCATAAAGATGTATAAAGATTTACCTTATACTAACATACATTCGACTTTTTATCAAGTTGCTAGTTCACCAGAGACAAGAGACACACATAGCATTCCCCATTTACATTATCCCAAAAAAGTGTGAACAAGTTGATATTCAGCCCCTAAATAGCAAGCGCCAAACGAGGGATCAGTATCTCAGATTTAAAGCTGCATTAAGTTTTTCAATTTTATGAATTTTATTTTTATTTTTTATTTATTTATCTATTTATTTATTTATTTATTTATTTTTTTTTTTGATTTTCTGAAAATATATTTTTAAAAAAATAGATATCCTCTAACCATGATCCATAAGATTCATTTTCTAAAATTTCATTTCTTTTAGCTGTAAATAAACGGAATCCTCTGACTCACCAGTTGGTCAGTGTTTTACGATGGTAATTATGAGCTTGGAGCATGTACACAGATGTACAGAAAAACCCTAGAATCGAAGGTGAAACATGACAGATTGCATTAATTGTCCTTCATTAATATCCAGATGTATTTGAAATGGTGTTATATATCCCTTACTAAGTCGCAAATGACAAATTCAACGAAGTTCTGTGTTTAATTTATCGTATTTCACCGTTTTGAAAGTTGTGTTTAAATGACCCGGGCTTTGATGACGTAACCATGTTCTAATATTAGATCCAAAATGCTGCATCTCGCTGGGTAATTACTGTAATTTCTGTATTTATTCGAGCTTTTATCGTTGAACCAAATGTAACATTGTTCATTAGGAACATCATTTATCAGATTAGCACCGTTTTAATTTTTTCTATGGAAAACATAATGCAGCTTTAAAAGTTTTATGTATGATGTGGTCAGGGTTTGAACCCAGGACTTCCTGTTCTCGAAAAGGAAGAACGCGAAGTTGTAAAGTTTCATGCATGATGCGGCCAGGGTTTGAAACACCGTTTTCCTGCTGAAAAAGCCTCATAAACCTAAACTAACCTAAGCGGTTATATTTATTGAATGATGAAAATATTTTTTTTTACACTTACGATAACCTACGGTTTGCATTAGAAGTAAATTGATTTGATTATTAGCTACAATAAAATTTTTTAAACCCTTGGCAAATGTACAAATATATTGTTTTAATCACACACACACACACACACACACACACACACAAACACACACACACACACACACACTAATTATAATAATTTGCCAACTATATATATGTGTAAAGTACTAACAAAACCAAAACAATACACACACACATAATAATAATGATAATAATAATAATAATAATAGATTTACATTTAAGAAAATTTAAACATATGTAAAGTAAAATGTAAATTATTAGCTAATTTATAACAGTTACTGTTTTGTTTTTAGACATTTCACAGACTGAGTTTCATCACAATTTTCATTGGTCCAATATAAGGGTAAAATTACACACACAAAACAGGCACGCACACACACACATACACACGCACGCACACACACACACACACACACACACACACACACACACACACACACACACACACACACACACATCATTAAGCACATAGAAAAATAAAACAAACAACAAAATATTTATTTAACCTTAAGGTATTGATAGGATACCGAACACTTAAAAAATGGAAAAAAATGTTTGAACACCTCACATGCAGACGGCCTGATATAATAACTTTACCATCAAGTATTGAATTGGTATTGAACACAAATTAAAATAATGCTTGAACACGTCAAGTGCAAACTGTCTACTGTATCCACTTTATCATTATGATACCTAATACTTAAACAAGAAGGATGTTTGGACATGGCACAAGAGTTGAGTTTCCGAGGTTTTAATCACAATGTTCAATGGTCCAATATGCGTGTAAAACAAACACACACACGCGCACACATAACCACAGTGTACTGACATAAAAATGGAACACATCAACCATATCCATTCCTCCATGAAGTATTGATTTGATACTGGGTAATCGAAAAGAAAATGTTTGGAAACCATACATCGCGATAGTACTTATCATAATGTTTATTGTTTGTGAAAAAGTCCAGAAATCAATAGTATATCCCTGTGGTCACCTTGTATTGATAGCCCACTGCGGTGTTTTATATGTCCAATCCGTAAAGTTAAATCCATTTAGTAGTGTTTGTAACATCTCTGATCATTTATATTTGTTTATTGTTTTATCATCTTGTAAATGTTGATATTTGCAGGATAGCCATAAGATACAAATAACATGTCACGATTATCATCAAACAGAATTGCATAAGGATTAGGTAATCCACTAAGTAAAACACGTATAAAGATCCCATCAGATGACACCTGTAAAACATTCCCTGAGGCACCCCCAGCGATATAAACATTCCCCTCTCTGTCTGATGTTACACCATACGGATTCCTTAACTCAAGATGTGTAAATCTGTGAATCTCTTGCAGATCACTGGATCTCAGAAAGTGACAAGTATTTGTGTTACTATTGGTGAAAACAATTTTTTTCTCTCCCTGCTTTACTATAGTGATACCACATATATACCCGTTTGTACTGATTTCCTCCTGTTTGTTTCCATGGTTATCCAGAATCAGAAGTTTGTTATAACAACCAATGTAAAGTTTGTTATCACTGCAAGTAATTGCAAAACACCAGACACCTATATCTTTTGTTTTATTTATTGTCAGTGTTTCAGTGTTGATAAAGGACAATGTAGTGTTATAATCACCATGTGTCAACACCGCTATATTTGAATTTAGTAGAGTAACGTCAAATATGCTTGATTTGACGTTTATCTGTTTAATAGGATCACCATTTGCATTAACAACTGCTAATTTGTTTACATCACATAGTGGTAAAAGCAATTTGTTATCCGGCATACAACACATCCCACACACATAACAAGAAACTCCACATTTATCTCTCACAGAGAACGAGGATACTAGTTTAGGTAAGCACTCTTTGAGGATTGATTCGCCGACCATCCTAGGGTAAGACTTGGTACATGATTTTGAATGCTCCACAATGTCTACTTCTCCAACGGTTTTGAAGTCGTTTACCAGCTTATCTAAATCTTTATCCATCTTAAAATCGTAGTCTATTCTTTTATGTTTAGTTTGTATTTGTTCCAACGCCTTTATCTGTTCTTCTTCTTTTTCAATTACTTTCTTCATTTCAAGAAAAACGTGAGTCTCACTAGAGCGTGTCATGCATACTTCTATCAAGTTGGTACAATTCTGAATGGCTTTGTCCCTATTCTCTATCTCCTTGATAAAATCTGTCATTTCCTGTATCTTGGTGTTGTGTTTTTGTGAAAACTTTTTCATAAACGTCGAATGCTGTTTATCAAAGTTTTCTATGACTCTCTGTCTGGCATTCTGTAGTTCTTTCTCAATACGGGCCTTTTGATCCTCCAAAGCTTCGATATTCTCCCTTTTGTCCTTAATTAGGGTCTGATTAATGGTACTGGTATCTTTCAATCTTTGTAAAAGTTCAGAAAGATCTTTTGATTTTAGAATTCCTCTGGCTGCCTCTTCAAGTGTTGTTACATGATCGCACTTTCGATGGTGAATGGCCACACAGGTCGCGCAACATGGCTGGTTATGGTCACTGCAAAACGCCTCGACACTCTTTCCTATATGATTTTCACACATTTGAAGTGACGTTATCAATGGTATGGTTTGCATTTCATCAATATTTTTTAAAACATGTTCTCTCGTTACTTTTTGTCTCCTGTGTACAGAAGAACAAACTTGACACATGGCTTCATTGCAACCTACACACCAAGAAACTGCAGGAACGTCATCAATTTCCTTGCATGGATCACAGAGTTTTACTTTAGCTTTCAGTTTGTTTTGAACCATCAGTGCCACTAATAAATGATCCAATGGAAATTGCTGAGCCCATTCTTGATATTTCACAGATGGAAATGGGGGCGTAACCACCTCTCTACAAACAGGACAATGGAATTCGGTTTTTCCACCTTTGCCTCTACTTTCACTTTTGAGAGCGGAAATAATGTTCGAGTTTAAACACGATTCACAGAAGCTATGAAGACATGGAAGATATTTAGGTGTTTTAAACTCCTCAAGACAAATAGGACACGTAGTAATTGATATACCTTCTGTTTGTGACGTAGCCATTGTTCTATGTTTCGATTATGATCGATTTCATGTTTAAATATCAATCAAGTTCAGTGCTGATGCCTTCCTTTTTGTTCAAAAGTATTTTTTGTCACCAAATTGAACTAAATGTACCCAAAAGTTAGCTTACCCTCATTAAATGAACTGATTTTCAACCGCTATTTTAGTAATGTTACCTGTGATCGAATACGCCCAATAAACATGTTGCACTTCAGAGTCCCTCGTCAACGTGTATTAAATTCATGTGTATCTTCGATACAAAAATAAAATTCATGTACTTGACCTATATATCAATATAAACTATTTAAAGAAATAAATCAATTCATTGATGTAGATATTGCGTTTATTCTTATCTTATTTCGATTTAAAATAAAAACTCAACTAAAAACAATCACCCTGTTCACCGCAAACACAACCAAGAACATGACACAACACAAGATTAAGAGAAAGTAGTAAAAGCTCAATGGACCATTTCAGAGAATAAAGGAATTTGCTTAAGTCACTTGCAGTGTAGGCAAATTGTGGAATATAAAGGTTTCCGCCTTACCAAATTAACGTCAAGTAACTTGTGATAAGGTATGTTCGTCCAAGGTACATTTTATAACTAATGGTCAAATAGGTCTCTCTCTCTCTCTTTCTCTCTCTCCCTCTCTCTCTCTCTCTCTCACACACACACACACACACACACACACACACACACACACACACACACATTAAAACAAAAAATAACTAAGAAACACTTTCGTTAATGTTTTTCATCCTTCTTAGGACTTTTAAAGCATATAAAGCATGTATTGAATATTTTTCATAATTTCAAATAATTTCTACCATATATATATATATATATATATATATATATATATATATATATATATATATATATATATATATATATATATATATCAGAAGTCCATTAATTACTAAGTAATTAATGGACTTCTGATATATATATATATATATATATATATATATATATATATATATATATATATATATATATATATATATATATATATGAAACTTCTTAGCGCGTTATGATAAGTTATATTTTCGTTAAATATTTTTAAAAAAATTATTCATTAATTTTAAAAATAAAAAATTCCCATCTATAACACATGCACATCGAAGGAGTCCAGTAGACGCAACAGCTGAATTTAAGACCGAGAACGAAACATTATTAATCCGCAATATTTTTAATGTGGGGTAACAACGGGGAGTTTTGGTTTGAAAAATTATAGTGTTATCAGGTTTTTTGATGGTATTTTCTCGATTTTTCATTAACATAATGAATTTTTGAGAATATTGGATATAAAATAATATATATAAGAAATTGAATATCAACGATAAATGTGTTGTTATTTGTGGACTATATTTCGGTCGAAAGTTAGGTGCACCTGTGTGGCCCCATTTTAATTTGCAAGGAAATTTGGAGTAAAAGATCGCTGGCTATATGTCGGAAGTGAAATTTGTGAATCTGAAACGGGAAGGGGGAACTGCAGCAGAGGGATAAGCATGACTAATTGAGTTGAGTGTGCACTCAGTTGAGTGAATGGTTGTGAAACTGGGCCCAGGATTGTGTATCACATTTTATATGTATTCATACACGGAGTGACAAAAGTTTTGGCGTTCATTGTCAGTAATGAAGGCGACGGCTCTCAAGCTTACAGCTATGGGAATTTCACAAGGCAAATGAAAAAATTAGCTTATAATTAGTTGAAGTTGAAGAATGTCTTCTGTAATATAAATATAACAGAAGAGACAAGAGGTATACTGACTGTCGTTAATTCTTCATTGTTCGTGTGTGGTTTTAACATTTATTCAAATCTGTCATTTTTCTCTGATTTATCATGAGGATGAATTATTTTATAGTTCGTTTATTAGACTGCACTTTCCTTGATCATATAATAAAAGTACAATGTTGTCCTTGATATAATATAATAATTACTTTCATGGAGATTTTTTCTTCTCTACAATTTTATTTTAAGGTCAACCCATACTTGAATTCGATATATAAGAATAAAGAGAATAACACACACACACACACACACACACACACACACACACACACGTATATATATATATATAAACTAAATACAATAACTAAAAACATGGATTATAAACACGTTAAAAAGTTTTCTTTGGTACTGAAAATCTGTCCACCTGTGTTTTCTTCGTGTTTTAACTCTCTAGAAATGGAACTCTCAAGCGTACCACGTGATCAATACCTGTTAATGTTTGTGCGGAATGAAATGGATAAAGTCTACGTCAATATCGCGGCGTTGAAGAAAACTTTATGCGTTTCCTGGTCGAATTTACCCTATATGGTCGAAATTTGACCAGTTTACCCTATTCCCGAAAAAAAAACGTTGTTATTGCGGAAAAACGTCATTTTATGCGATTCCGTTGTCAATAGAGATCATTGTCGCGCACAAACGCTATGAGGTATCACGTGGTGCTCTTGTGAATTCCATTAATTTGTGTCAATAATTTTGTCATTTTATAAGAAAAACAAACGGTAAAATCGTATCTATACAAGCATCAGTATCAATTTTTAACTAGAATTCATTTATAATATTTTCTTTATTTTTTGTCTTATAGATATTTATTATTTGCTGTGTTCATATTTTTGTTCTTGTTTTTGACATGTGAACACGGTGGAGAAGAAGAAGAAGAAGAAGAAGAAGAAGAAGAAAAGAAGAAGAGGAAGAGAAGAAGAAGAGGAAAGATGAGGAGGAGAAGAAGAAAGAAAGCAGAAGAAAATCAACAAGGACAACAACATAAACGACAAAAATTTAATACGAAGAAGAAAAAGAAGAAGGAGAAGAAGAAAAGAAGAAGAAGAAGAAGAGGAAGAAGAGGAAGAAAGAAGAAGAAGAGGAAGAAGAAGAAAAGAAGAAGAAGAGGAAGAAAAGAAGGAGAAGAAGAAGAAAAAGAAGAAGAGGAAAGAAGAAGAGGAAGAAAAGAAGAAAAGAAGAAGAAGAAGAAGAAGAAGAAGAAGAAGAAGAAAAAGAAGAAGAAGAAAAAGATAAGAAGAAGAGGAAGAAGAAAAAGAAGAAAAATGAACATGAACATTATAGAGGATCTTACACGAATGTTTATGTAATATTGAATTTATTAAATGAGTTGTTTAAGTATTTATTCAACGAGCCTTGTTGAGTTGCATAAAAATATATTCAACGAGTTAAATAAATTCAATATTACATAAACATGAATGTAAGATTCTATTTGCCATATAATCCAGAAAAAAAAATAGCAACTCTTCCGTGCAACTAATACGAAAACTTATAACTTCTTTTTATGACATTGAAGTTACTAAACTATTCAATCATAAATCAATAAAAAATGTGTCAATGAAACGGACGCCCTAGCGTAGGCAATATGCCACTACTTTATTACCCCCTCCCCTTCTCAAAGTAATAAGTAATAACCGTTTATATATTTACAATATCGCCATATGTAAAATATATGTGAAAATAAACAAGTTGTTGCACGTGTGACATTATGCGAGCATATGTATAATAAACGCTGTGTAGAAGCACGTACTCAACTCGACTTCATGGTTAAATAATATCTCAGCGAATCTGTATGTCGCATACAAGGATGTCTTTAACCTAGTCCATTATCATGGCCCGGTTAATCCTGTCAATACTCCAAATGCCGAGCACCAGGCTAAGTGGTAGAAAATGCATAAGACTTGAAAATATGTGATATTGCTAGCCAAATTGTCGACATTAGGAGCAATATGTGTCGACTTATTCATTGAAAAACAAACCAAATAAATTAAAAGAAAACCACACACACACACACACACACACACACACTTAAAATAGTCATAGCAAACATTCGTCACTTTTAATTTTATTTTCAGAAGAAAATTTCTTTTCTCAACTTGTTAATTAAGTCACTAGAGTCATTCTTCGTTCACCCCGTGTTATGAATGAACATAAGCTGTCGACATCACTTCCGGTTTTTCTAGGTCTCCAGAACGGGTAAATCATACTGCTCAATTGTGTAAAATAAAAAATTCATAGATATTTTAGGTAGAGAGTAAAGATTTTAATGCGCAAGTCTTCAGAATGGAATATCGGAGTACATGGAATAAACTTAAACAACTTAATTTCTAATATCCCTCTCAATGAAATTCAAATTTAGTGGGATTAGAAAAACTTGAGCGGTCACTTACGCTCTCTTTTTGGGACGAAAACAATTGTCATGTGCAAATGTTTTAATTTTTTATGGAAAAGTATTCAAACTTTTGAAATTGCCATGTGCAATTTTTAAATGCTTTATTTTATGAAAAAATAATTTTTTAAGCAAATAAAAGATCGATATATAAGAGACAAGCAAAAAGGCTTTTTGGTAGGACTTCCTTTCGTAACCCCAAACCCCACCCAATAAACTTTATATAAAATTTTTAAAACAAATACTAAGTTTTTAGGAATCGTTAAGAAATATACAGGATTATAAGTTGTCATTTTGAAAATTATTTTAGGTTTATAACATTAGTTAAAAAGATTATATGTCGTCTCATAACAGCTGGACAAATATTTTCTAAATTTAAGTTAAGGAAAATCTTGGTTAAGAAATAATTGCGAAGCTCGGCCTGGTACACGATCTTTTTACACCGATATTTATAATAACATTAACGGCTTGAAGTTTACCACATAAATAATAATTATGATCTATTTTTGACATTTTTTATGTATTTATTTTTTATGTTTGGAATGATTAGATTTGTTAACATAAACATAATGATCAGAAAAGTACACATCGAAATAATTTATGATAAAAAAATGGGTTTACATATTTATCAAAGGATGTTTCTTTTACCAAAGCATGATATTCATCGCATCAAGACATAAAATAAATAAATAAATAAATAAATAAAATAAAATAAAATAATTTAATTTTAAATAATTATATATATATATATATATATATATATATATATATATATATATATATATATATATATATATATATATATATATATATATATATATATAACACCTAAAGGTACGGATAGCTTCTTTCAAACAGGAGGACATTTTTTTGTACTTTTAGATAGTGCATCGTCATTATATGCATATTATTCGTACTTTAGCCCCGATGTGCTTCCGAATTCATCTGTCTGTCGCCTGGGGTCATTCTTGTACTTCTAGGCTGGTTGACACATTGTCATCATTGTCATTAATATCCCCAACGTTAAAATTGACCGATATTTTTGGGGGTCCTTGTACGGAAATTGTATGCGAATTTTGCTTAGTTTTTCCGACACTATTTTCCTAAATTATTTTGACATAATTTTGACGTCATTGTGAATCATTTATCTTTGATCTAAACAAAGACGAAAATTCCGTATTTTTTTTTAAAAAAAAATTATCTGTCACGCAGGTCATTTAGAAAACAAATTTTCTGACAAATTCAAATACACGTAACAGTAGCGATGTTGTACATATCTGAGGAAAAAAGAAACAGAAATAACGAAAATGAGGTTTCCTTTAAACAAATTTCCTTACAAAGATTTTTATCATATCCCACAAACCATATATAGCTTCTTGCAGTAAATACCTAAAACTCGTTTAGACAGCAGCTATCATTCATTGAGTTTTATACGGTATACAAATTTTGATTTACCAGTCCGAATATATATATATATATATATATATATATATATATATATATATATATATATATATATATATATATATATATATATATATATATATATTTCAGATGGCAGAGTGCTCGAGCTCGCTTTCCACGTGGGAATTCAAGCGTTCGGACCTTGAACCCCTTGAGCCCTAGGTCGGATCTGACCAAAACTTGAAAAAAGGTAGTGATTGTTCTTTCCCCAAGAACTCATCATTTAGAATCGAAAGTCACAGGGACCTTTACAGGAGACCTTAAAAACTAATACCACGTATCACTACAGGCGTGACACGCTAAAGAACCCAACCTACTCAATGCCCAAAGCGCACTGCAAAGGTAAAACTCTCTGCCACTTTACCTGTAGCTTGTTCCGTCTTGGTAAAAGTTAAATATCAACTAAATTATATTTGTTTATCAATTATAAAATTGATCTGATATGGACCTAGATATTCGTAAAATTAACGTTTTCATATCAACCTGTATCTATTTATTTATGAAATTTGGAAAATATTTTAGAAATGCATAACAACAACCAAGCCTGGTTAGTTTTCGAAACAGCGTCTCTTAAGCCATGCGTGCACAAACATTGACCGTTAATCAAGTGTCTACATAAATTGTAAAAAGAAAATAAAACAAATGCAATGAATGAGGTTTTGCTAACCCAGGATGTGGTAGTTTTGTAACCAATATGTTCTTTTTTTGCAAACCTTGTCCATGTTGAGTTTTGTTAATATGTGTTTTGCTTACTTTGTCCATGTTGAGTTTTGTTACCAATATTTGTTTGCAAAATCATGTCCATGTTGAGCTATGTTACTAATATATATTTACAATTGCTAATTTTTTTCTTATACATGTATAAACTGTTTGACACGAATAATGTTTACATTTCAGTAAACTAGCATCACCTGCCAACCTCTCGTCAAGTCGCGCAAGAATACATATAAAGTGAAAAGTCAATTCGGGAGTTCCCCTTTCATTTTTCATAACAAATTTATTTTTAGCAACGTTGATTAAAAAAAATCCCGGATTTTAACGTTGAAAATTCGATATTATGAAGGTGTAATTAATTAAAAAAACAATTATAAGTTTGAATAAAACCTTACTTTTGAAGTTTCAGCACTGCTTTGTTGTTGGTTTATTTGTGAAGTCAAAGTGGGCGGAGCTAAACGCTCTGAATGAATAAATGATGTTGTTCCGTTCACTGACAAAAACCAGCAGAAATAAATATAAAACAGTATTTTGTAATACTAAAATAATTGACCTTGTGCAAATTCTTAGCAGAAATGTCAAACATTAATATTGTACATGTAAATATAAGAAATAACTTTCAATTTGTCGTGGTTTACTGGGTATAAACAAGATTTTGGAAGTGGCAATTCTATCACAAATTGCTTCGATATATAAATCGGAGTATTCAGAAATAACAACCGACTTCCGGCAAGTGAAATGACAAACTTTCTCTTTATCTCTTTTGGAACGAACCTCCGCAGAGTGAGGCGATGTATCCTTTTAAGCACACACCTTAGAACACTTGATCACCAAGCCCCACCACCTTCCCCCGACCGTAAGTGGAAGGTCGTGGGTTTGAACCCCGGCCGGGTCTGACCCAAGACTTGAAAGTGGGTAGTGACTGTTCTTTCGCCAAGCACTCGGCATTACGAAATGAAAGTCACGGTTCTTTCGTATGGGAACTTAAAATAAACGAGGTCCCGTATCATGGCAGGCATGGCACGATAAAGAACCCTGCTGTATAATGTCATTAGCGCAAAGCACAGGCAAAATTTCTGCACTTTCGCCTATAGCTGGCGACGTCTCGATATGTGTGAAATATTCTTGACTGGGACGTTAAACACCATTACTCAGCTTAACTCAACCTTCCCCCGACGACGTTTTTAACATGCAATTTTTTTACAATCGCAGCTGGTGTAGTATATAAGATTTAAATACTAATCTTGCAATTTGCGGATGTGACACAAAAGGTGTTTTAAAATGATCTGTTTATTTTTTAAAGAACCCAGATGAGCTACAAGGTCCAAGAATTTTCTAATAATATTCTCTGATCTTTGAGGAAATTATTTATGACATCAAGTAGAAAGATTCTTTTGATTTCTGTTTGAGGTCTATTTGTTAACGATTAATAAATAAATTAACGATTCATTTCCCTTAAACAGGACAAGCGAAACAATGAATGAAATTCACGGACAGTTAGTCATGTACTTTTAGCTTATGTACATGTGCTGCGAAGCTTTTTTAAGTTTTGTTAACATGATGTTTACTGCATCACTATAGTACATGTAGTTTAATTGGTAGAGTACTGGCTTCAACTCTGGCCAGGTCTGACCAAGACTTGAAAATAGGTTGTGACTGTTTCACTAAGCACTCGGCATTTAGAAATGACAGTCATGGAGTCCTTCGAAGGAGACTTTAAAAAAAATGATGCCCTGTGTTACGACAGTCGTTGCACGTTAAAGAAACCTCCATGCACATTGCCCTGAGCACACCGCAAAGGTCAATTTTTTTGCCAGTTTACCTATAGCTGGTGATGTCTCTATTAAGTGATATATCCTTGACTGGGACGTAAAACCCCATTACATCAATCAATCACTTTACTGCAAAAGTGCTTGTTGATTAGGTTAATTTCAAATAGATACAAATCGGAACAGTAATGCTTTCGTGACGTCACAGCAGTATACAGTTTGCTTGTTTTCAACGTTTTACTTTACAACAAGCATATTGCTTTTTTGTTTCACGTTTTATAGACAACGTTAACGGAATTATTATTATTATCATTATCATTATTATTATTATTATTATTATTATTATTATTATTATTATTAACATTGCAGCGTATCAACGTTCATTGTCAATGCACAAGAAAAAAAAAAACAAAAACTTGAGGTCACATTGCGCATACCTAAACCTAAACCAAACGCCATAAAAAAACTCATTCATAATTTTTTTTTGTTATTGTCTCCGATTCTATTTCAAAGTACGACACGTTACACGTTTACATTGGGAAAATAGCTAAGAGATCTGGTGCACTTTTGTGTTGTTACCTTGAGATTTTATCATTCAGTAGAACAGCTGTTAAGAGTACGAATTACCTTTTTGTAAGAATTCTCGTTATTTCTCTCTGACGTACAGAAGTACTTCACATCCATTTTGACATTTAGATCTATTTTGGATTTTTCACAACATTTGTAAATATGATTAATTAAAAGATCACCTGTATGAAGGAATGCGTTTCTAATTCTCCATATTATTATCACGTTGATTTTGTTTAGTGTTGTATGTTTCTACTCTTAAATAAAGTACAACGAAACTTTTATCTTCGTGCAAAAAGTGTTTAACGTTCAACTGAACTTTGACCCTTTTCCATGAACTTTTGACTGACCTTTGACCTTTTAAAAGTACACTGACCCTTAACCTTTTGTTTCCAGTAAAAGCAAATTACCTTTGATTTTTTTGATAGTAAAGTACAAATGACATTTTACCTGTTAGAAAAAACTGACCAAAAACAAAAAACAAAAAATAAATTAATAAATATGAAAAAAAAATAAAAAGAATAATTTTTAAAAATTAATTAAAATAATAAATAAATAAATAAATAAATAAATAAATAAATAAATAAATAAATAAATAAATAAATAAATTTAAAAAATATTAATTAATGGAAAAAAAATCAATTAAAATAATAAATAAATAAATAAATAAATAAATAAATAAATAAATAAAAATAAATAAATAATAATTAAATAAAAAACTAATGAATTAAAAATATATAATAAATAAATAAATAAATAAATAAATAAATAAATAAATAAATAAGTTTACCTTTACCTTTGATCAACATAGATGTTTTGAATAAATGTTATAAAGAGAAAAAATTAAAATTATGGAACAACTCGTCATCTTCCCTACCTTATAATTCTAGGAGATGTCATCATAAATTTGAGAAGTGCTCACGATATTTGGCTGGATTAGTATTACATAGGGTTTGATATCCTGTAATTTATTATTTTTATTAATTTTACAAGTGGGAGTTTATAAGATATTTTTAGATAGATTCAACTTTTTTTATATATTGTAAAATACCAATGTGGCTTAATACGCCAACTCGTTAAGTCCTATTAGCTGTAGAAAATGTGTATTCAGAAAACGTTTCCAATTATGCTTAGTCTTCAAAAGCTTAACCTATGAGAACTTGTGCTGCAGCATGCCAAATGGCCCATACCAATTTTCCCGATACTCGAGAACACGTTTAAAAAAGCTGCAAATAAAGATGCGTTATGCAAACTTTTATTAGTCTCTATGAGTTTGTTCAATAATAATAATTATAATAATCAAAGTACTGAAAGTACTGGAAAGCGGTTAGCCTGGTAGCTCGGAAAGTAAGAATGAAATTTTGATTATGTAACTTTTCAACAGAAAGTCTCCGGAGAAATTCGATTTCTCAAAAAAATGTACAGCCCTTTGATTGGATTTTGTAAAACACCATTACTCCTTTTCTTAGTTTTATTGCGAAATAAGGGATCAAATAGGCCCACCTGATAGAAAATGATCGGTAAAAGTGTTTTTATACAAAATAAAATCCTCTTTATGATATTTTGAAAGTTGCATTAAACTAAATAAATATTAATTGAAACTGTGCAGCAAAACATCTCTCAACAAAAAATCTTATTCAGTAATGAAGAAGTAATGACTTGTATCAAAACTAACCACCTTAATACAGGAAGACCAACATCTTAGTTCTTTTACTTACAAACCTTGACTCGGCTTAATTACATGCCTAAATAAATCGAAAAGTATTTTTTTCCAAAAAATGTTTAAAAAGTCGCAAAAGTACAAAGGTAAAAAACTATGCCATGACCTTGCATTTGATCTTGGTCATTGAAATTTCACTGAGATCTGTTCAGTCGTGTGAGCAGAGATAATTTATCATTGCAGATTATTACATGACTGCTGTTATTGTTAACATTCATAGAAGGTCATATTTATATATATTTGTCTTCAGGCAAGGTATACACACTATAAACATTTATGTAAAACTATCGGAAAAGTTGAAAAATCAATAATTGATAAGAAATATCTAGCTCATTTTAAAACTAATTTATAAGTTGTTAATAAGCACACATGAACTATAAAACAATGGATAATTTCTAATACATTAACCATTTCATTATACAGTACTTATGCAGTTTTGAATTTGACCTTTGAACCTATGACCTTGAACCATATATTAAAATGATCATCATATCAAAACCTACATTAATTGAATATACATGCCTATACAAAAAGTTTTCAAGATAATTATCAATTTCAGCCTTCTTGTGCAGCTATGACCTTGAACTTTGTAACATTGACCTTAAAACATATCAAAATGATCTTCATATCAAAACCTACAATACTCTTATATACATGGCTATACAAATGTGAATAGATTTCAAGATAATTAACGATTTGAGACTTCTTATGCAGCTATGACCTTGACATTTGAACATATGACCTTGAGCCTTATATCAAAACGATCGTCATATCAAAACCTGCAATGTTTTAATATACACGTTTATACAAGAAGTTTATAGTTTTCAAGGTAATTTACCTTTATCCTTTATTTTTGCAGCTGTGACCTTGACCTTGACACCCATGACCTTGAGTCATATATAAAGATAATCAGTATAATAAAACTAACAATATTCTATTACGCCTGCCTATACAATAAGTTTATAGTTTTCAAGATAATTAACAATTTTAGACTTCTTATGCAGCTATGACCTTGACCTTTGAATGTATGACCTTGAATCATATATCAAAATGATTATCATATCATTACCTACAATATTTTCATATACATGTTTATAAAAAGTTAACAGTTTTCAAGAAAAGATTAAGAGACGTACAAACTGACACTAAACTAGTTAGCCACTTATACTGTGCTGTGCTATGTTGATGGCATTTAACAACCTGGCAAGGATAAGTTTAAGCAATCAAATTGGCAATGGTAAAGAAAACTGGAGTTTCCAAAAAAAAAAAAAAAAAAAAAAAATCACAGACTAGTGCTGTTAGAAAAACTAAACAAATGACAGAGGAACTAACACTTCAGAGGTAAGGCACTCTGATTTGAAAGCTGGCACTTCAGACCACTAGGTCAACACCAACTGAATACAGGCTTTAGGGTTCAGAGGCAGCAAATTTTCCTCAAAAGCAGGACGGGGTGGAGTGTAGGTTGGTTGGGGTGTTGGTTCAATCCCTGGCCAGGTCAAACATAAGACTTAAATTTGAGGAGAGAGTACTGACTGTTGACACATTGTCATACTGTGAATAAGGGTTGGGTACTTGTCTGAAGCAGACGGACTCTAGGAGCTAGTATGTGGAAATTGCCGAGTATGGCAAACAGTAAAACACACTTCCACATCTTGCACATGCACAAACTTCTTCTTTAATTTATCCTAAGAAATTAAGAAACTTACTCTTGTCTTACTTACTGGCTGAAAAATTGCAACAGCAACATAAAACAGCATTACAACCAACAAACCTCTCATTTAATGCTTTAGAGTATTTGTTTGAACCCAATTTCTTCAGTGAAGGCAAAAACTTATTGAATAGAGACATGTACATAACATGCCACTCATGAAAGAAATAATTAGAAAAATGTTTTCATGAAATAAATCTGTAGATGAGTACACACCATGGTGGAATTGTTACAATTAGTCGTTCCTGATCAATTTGAAATATAAATTATGCCTTTCATTGATTGTTATCAAACCATGTAGGACAGTTCAAATGTTTTAGAAGCAAGTCTTAAAGTTAATTACCTAAATAAGTTGATATCAGTAATTGAAAAACTAATGCTGCATGTTTGTCTCTATCATTATTCGCCCTAGGTTGTAAAAAAGGAGAAAATGATGCAGTCAGTTGTTTAAGTAGCCAATATTCATTGGTTTTCTGATATTATATGCCAACTTTGATTCTATATAGGGTATACTGGAGTGGAGTGGAGGGGGCAAATGGTGTTTTTGAACCAATCAAGAAACCGATTCTTTCACATAAATATCAAGGTAGCCAGTCTTAAGCTGAGTGCCTGGAGATAGACAAAGGCTTTCGACAAGCAAGTGAAAAACTTTCTTATCCTAGGTTCTGTCACTGTGGGATTCAAACCTACTATGTGAGATGTACTTTGATCTTTAAGCATGTGATTTAATTTCATCTAATAGGGCTTTACATCCCAGTCAAGAATATTTCGCTTATATCAAGACGTCACCAGCTGCAGGTGAAGTGGCAGAAATATTTACCTTTGCAGTGTGCTTAGGACTGTGTGTAGAGAGGGTTCTTTAGTGTGCCATGCATGTCCTGACATTGGACACCAATTTTTAAGGTCTACTTTGAAGGACCCTGTGATTTTCATTTCTAAATGGCAATTACTTGGCAAAAGAGTAGTAACTATCAGTTTTCTAGTCTTGGTCAGCCCCAGTCTGGGTTCGAACCCCGACATCCAACATACAATATACTGTTACAAAAGGACATATATTCATTAAGGACATATGGCCATTTGATATAAAAAAATCCATCTAAAAGTTAAGTTAAACAGACTACAATATGTCTGAAAAGATATCACTTGTGTATTCAGAAAAAGCACAGTTTGTAATTTAGCAGGATTTACTTTCAAGTATACAAAATAACCTTGCTTTGATAATCATAGGCATTTTCTGTTATCAGTGCATTTCATTGTCAATTTGACTCTTGTCAATAGATGGATATTCTGAAACTGATTTCAAGAATTGTATCTTGTCTAGTTCAAAGGTGTCCATTTTTACAAATCTGGGTGCATTCTGGTTTTTGATAAATTGTTCAGATCAACTGCAATGTTCGACTATTTTTCAAATAAATCCTGAACAGCCTTAGCAGCATGATGTTTTTCTTTATTTGCTTGTTGCTCCTTCAGTCTGTTATTTCTGAAAAGAAAAAAAAAACACAAATACATAAACTTTTCAGATAAAAACAATTGTTTTTAAATGAGTTTGAAAAATGAATTGTATTTAACATTCCTGAGAAAATATTGAAATACGCATTTACTTGAAAAAAAGTATATCGAGACTTTTGAGTATAACTTGACGAAGCAAAAATAGGTTAAAAACATTATTAATGAAGAAAAATCATTTAATCTTGGTGTTACTGTTATAAAGTTGTTGTGCAATATATTTTACTTACAATGAGACGTCTCAAACTAAAGTATAATTAGAAATGTTTTACACTCATTTATCTGTCTGTAAACATTAAACTTCTGAAAAGGATTTTTATTTTCTTGATAAAATGTATTTACAATCACGCGACCCAATATGCATTGTATACTTAATCTTTCCATATAAATTTTTGATTAGTTGAGGAGTTATGGTAACGGATAATTACAAAAAATATCACATGCGCAAAAGGAATCCTAAATCACACAATCGAACGCATTTCGATCACAAGCAGCTAAACGTTTGATGGATACGATCTTTTATTAATATACATTTTATTCATATGCAAGCGTTTCCTTGATCAAGACTACCTGTCATCAGACGACAGACGACAACCGTCGATTGGTACAGTAATCATTTTTTTAAGTACCATTGAATCTCAGTTTAAGAGAATATCTGGAGAAAGACATTTGGCATAATAAAATAAATATATCATTCATAAGAGGGTGATATTGCATATTTTCACCCCTCGGAAACCATTCCTCACAACTAATTTGTGTACAGTGGCGCATTGATATAATGTGACATTGTTTACGTTGGCTGTGACCCACTTGGATGGTCGCCAAATGAGGTAACATCTGTTACGACATCACACAAAGTAGGTCAACGAAAATTTTTGATTTATAATCCTGTGATTCAACAAGTTTTGATTTTTTAAACGAATTTTAAATGTTGTTGCGTCATTTTAAAAAGAAAATGTGTAAATTTTCACTGTCACTGTTGCAAAATATATTTACATGACGTCAACATGCCGTGTCGGTTACTAAAAAAAGGGCGAAGCATCTAACAAAATTATGTCGAATTTGTTCGCCGTAAGAAGCTATGCTAGCCAGCAGTAAGTTGCAGACAAATTTTGTTTTTCAGCAAATTTAAGATCATTCATTTAATTTTACTCATTGCATATTATTACTATTAACTGATTTTAACATATTATTTTGAAATACGCATAATATTTGTTAAGTTCAATAATTGTTGAATCATTTCAAATCTTTTTAATATACCGCGAGTGTTGACCTGCTTTGCTGTTTGTGTGTCGCCATTGTAAACATTGGTCTATCAATAACAGCGGAAAACACTGAAAGTAGTTCGTCAAAAGTGCAAAGTTATACGAAAATAAATTGTCAAAAATGACGTAACACAGAATACATCGACCAATCAAAACACAATAAAAGGAACATCATGCACAGTTTGTAATTTTATACAAGTCATCTTCCATGCATATTTTTTAGAATTTTTTTTTCCAATACGGGATAAAGTACGACACACGGTTTAAAATCTCAATTTCTACCTAGAAAATTAAAGTGACTTGCTTGCTCAGTGGTATATCGTCCACTTTGAAAACGGGAGGCATGGGTCGAATCCCGGTCGGGTCATATATAAATTATTTTACGCATTCACGAACTTCATCTTACTGTTTGAGTCACTGTTTTTTTTATATTGATTTAGTCAAAATTTTCAGAAAATTAAAATTCTCTTGAATTGAGATCAGCATTTTTTACTTGAATCTAATAACTAAACGTCGCTATGCATATCCACAATTACAATGGAATATTTCTGTTGAAAGAAAACTGTTTATGCTACGGGGTTTAAACATGTCGAAAATGGTGATATTTACACCGAAAGTGATGATTTGGTGACAAATTATATCGTATTCGCCAAATAATCCACCATCTGCTCAATTTTAACGTGTAAAATCCCCGTAGAAGTAACAGTTTTCTTTCGTATGGTATTTTATGGTAACCGGGATGCGCATAGCGATTTTCTGTTTCAACTAATAATTTACAGCTTGGTTAAGTAAAAACTTGTTAAAAACTTAAAATTCAATTTAAACACTGACCAAAACATAAAACATTTTGTTGATTTTTTTTAAAAATAATTGAAATTAAATTTCCTCCGCGTAGGAATTGTCATCAACAACAATTTGGGCCAATGAATTCGAACGAGATGTAAGCCACGCCCTTTTCGTTGAGCGTTGCTATGGTTGTGGAGTTGATAAAAGTATAACCTGAAAAACGTTCGCGTGAGTTTACGTTAATCTTGTATAACAGTATTGCAGTATGATATGACCGAATTTAGAAATTAAATTATTCTGATATATTCAGTTTAAATACGATTTATATTGTAAAATTATCAATTTTCATCGCAAAAATGTAATTACGGACATGTTTTTTTTTTTTTTTTTTCTAATCGAAGAGCATAAAAAACTTCAACAATATGGAAACAAATAATGAAAAAAAAAAAAAAAAAACATCAAGTAGACCATTTTCAAAATTCAACTTTGTTTAAACATGTAACACCGAATTAGAGATTTAACATATTAAAATAATTACTATTATACGGGTCCATAATTTTGAAGAAAAAAAAGCTAATCATATTTGGTTACATGAAAGAGAGAATATTATTTTGTCAAATTCAAAAACAAAATTGTCCATTTTTAGCAGATGAGCTAATTAGGAGAGGCGGAGCAAAGTAGATGGGCGGAGCATTAGAGAACGTTGTTAGTGAATTATTTCACTCTCGGAATTTATCTGAACTCTATGTAAAGTACATTAGTGTTTTTATTCTAAGTTACTTATCTACGGTGGCTGATTTAGGACACGCGTCGAGCGCTCGAGATCTTAAGTTGAGCGCTCGAAATAAAAATTATAAAATGTGTGTCCTAAATCAGCCACCGTACTTATCTGTAGAATACATGCAAAAAGGTTTGGTTTATCTATCCACACATGTTTGAAAGTATTCGACTTTAACAAAACAAAAACAGTTTAATATCAGTTATAAATGTAACTTATCTCTACCTTAAAGAAACAGTTTATATAAGCTGTTACAAACTTGTTACTGAATCCTTTTTTGTCATTTATACTTGCCATTTGTTTCAAGATATTGTAATCATGTTTCTTCTGACGAAAAAAAAAATGTAAAAATAGTTTAATTGTAAAATATTTACAAAAAAAAAAAAAAAAAAAAAAAAAAAAAAAAAAAAAAAAAAAAAAAAAAAAAGATAAAATATAAATAAATAAATAAATAAATAAATAAATAAAGAAAGAAAGAAAGGAAGAAAGATATAAATATAAATAAAAATAAATAAAAAAATTAAAAAAGGTAAATTTTGATGTGGCAATGTGTTAACATTCCGAAAATTCATTCCTTATCAAAGAAATTAAAATATATTAATGTAAAAATTGAAAAATTAAATTATATACGTGTGTTTGTGTGTGTGAATTAACTCTAGCGACATAAAATGTTAAGTAAGATGGCAAGGTGTGTGTGTGTGTGTGTGTGTGTGTGTGTGTGTGTGTTGACGAAACTCTTTACAGCAACATGAAATGTTGCCACATGGCAAGAAGGTGTATAGAGGGAAGACATATATTAAACCCCGTCCCGTAGCCGGGGCTAAAATAATTGAGTTAAGTAATGGTGTTTAACGTTCCAGTCAAGAACATTTCACTTATATCGAGACGTCGCCAACTATAGGCGATAGTGCAGAAATTTTGCCTGTGCGTTGCGCTGATGGCATTATACAGCAGGGTTCTTCATCCTGCCATGCCTACCGTGACACGGGACCTCGATTGTTTTAAGTTACCATCCAAAAGAACCGCGACTTTCATTTCGTAATGCCGATTGCTTGGCGAAAGAACAGTCACTACCCATTTAAACTCTTGGGTCAGACCAATCAAAACACAATAAAATGGAACATCATGCACAGTTTGTAATTTTATACAAGTCATCTTCCATGCATATTTTTTAGAATTTTTTTTTCCAATACGGGATAAAGTTAATGCAGCTTTAAGGTACGACACACGGTTTAAAATCTCAATTACTACCTAGAAAATTAAAGTGACTTGCTTGCTCAGTGGTATATCGTCCACTTTGAAAACGGGAGGTATGGGTCGAATCCCGGTCGGGTCATATATAAATTATTTTACGCATTCACGAACTTCATCTTACTGTTTGAGTCACTGTTTTTTTGATATGTGATTTAGTCAAAATTTTCAGAAAATAAAATTCTCTTGAATTGAGATCAGCATTTTTTACTTGAATCTAATAACTAAACGTCGCTATGCATATCCACAATTTCAGTGGAATATTTCTGTTGAAAGAAAACTGTTGATGCTACGGGGTTTAAACATGTCGAAAATGGTGATATTTACACCGAAAGTGATGATTTGGTGACAAATTATATCGTATTCGCCAAATAATCCACCATCTGCTCAATTTTAACGTGTAAAATCCCCGTAGAAGTAACAGTTTTCTTTCGTATGGAAATATTTTATGGTAACCGGGATGCGCATAGCGATTTTCTGTTTCAACTAATAATTTACAGCTTGGTTAAGTAAAAACTTGTTAAAAACTTAAAATTCAATTTAAACACTGACCAAAACATAAAACATTTTGTTGATTTTTTTAAAAATAATTGAAATTAAATTTCCTCCGCGTAGGAATTGTCATCAACAACAATTTGGGCCAATGAATTCGAACGAGATGTAAGCCAGGCCCTTTTCGTTGAGCGTTGCTATGGTTGTGGAGTTGATAAAAGTATAACCTGAAAAACGTTCGCGTGAGTTTACGTTAATCTTGTATAACAGTATTGCAGTATGATATGACCGAATTTAGAAATTAAATTATTCTGATGTATTCAGTTTAAATACGATTTATATTGTAAAATTATCAATTTTCATCGCAAAAATGTAATTACGGACATGTTTTTTTTTTTTTTTTTTTCTAATGGAAGAGCATAAAAAACTTCAACAATATGGAAACAAATAATGAAAAAAAAAACAAAAAAACATCAAGTAGACCATTTTCAAAATTCAACTTTGTTTAAACATGTAACACCGAATTAGAGATTTAACATATTAAAATAATTAGTACTATTATACGGGTCCATAATTTTGAAGAAAAAAAGCTAATCATATTTGGTTACATGAAAGAGAGAATATTATTTTGTCAAATTCAAAAACAAAATTGTCCATTTTTAGCAGATGAGCAAATTAGGAGAGGCGGAGCAAAGTAGATGGGCGGAGCATTAGAGAACGTTGTTAGTGAATTATTTCACTCTCGGAATTCATCTGAACTCTATGTAAAGTACATTAGTGTTTTTATTCTAAGTTACTTATCTACGGTGGCTGATTTAGGACACGCGTCGAGCGCTCGAGATCTTAAGTTGAGCGCTCGAAATAAAAATTTTAAAATGTGTGTCCTAAATCAGCCATCGTACTTATCTGTAGAATACTTGCAAAAAGGTTTGGTTTATCTATCCACACATATGTTTGAAAGTATTCGACTTTAACAAAACAAAAACAGTTTAATATCAGTTATAAATGTAACTTATCTCTACCTTAAAGAAACGGTTTATATAAGCTGTTACAAACTTGTTACTGAATCCTTTTTTGTCATTTATACTTGCCATTTGTTTCAAGATATTGTAATCATGTTTCTTCTGACGAAAAAAAATGTAAAAATAGTTTAATTGTAAAATATTTACAAAAAAAAAAAAAAAAAAAAAAAAAAAAAAGATAAAATATAAATAAATAAATAAATAAATAAATAAATAAATAAATAAAGAAAGAAAGAAAGAAAGATATAAATATAAATAAAAATAAATAAAAAAATTAAAAAAGGTAAATTTTGATGTGGCAATGTGTGAACATTTCGAAAATTCATTCCTTATCAAAGAAATTAAAATATATTAATGTAAAAATTGAAAAATTAAATTATATACGTGTGTGTGTGTGTGTGTGAATTAACTCTAGCGACATAAAATGTTAAGTAAGATGGGTAGGTGTGTGTGTGTGTGTGTGTGAATTAACTCTAGCGACATAAAATGTTAAGTAACATGGGTAGGGGTGTGTGTGTGTGTGTGTGTGTGTGTGTGTGTGTGTTGACGAAACTCTTTACAGCAACATGAAATGTTGCCACATGGCAAGAAGGTGTATAGAGGGAAGACATATATTAAACCCCGTCCCGTAGCCGGGGCTAAAATAATTGAGTTAAGTAATGGTGTTTAACGTTCCAGTCAAGAACATTTCACTTATATCGAGACGTCGCCAACTATAGGCGATAGTGCAGAAATTTTGCCTGTGCGTTGCGCTGATGGCATTATACAGCAGGGTTCTTCATCCTGCCATGCCTACCGTGACACGGGACCTCGATTGTTTTAAGTTACCATCCAAAAAAACCGCGACTTTCATTTCGTAATGCCGATTGCTTGGCGAAAGAACAGTCACTACCCATTTAAACTCTTGGGTCAGACCCTGTCGAGGTTCGAGCCCCCAAGGCTAAAAGACATACAGGCAGTTTATTGTACAAACTTATTTGGAGTTTTGGTCATTCTGATAATTTCATTATACGCACGGCTCGACCGGAATTTTTTTTCGAGATCAGAGGCAAGTAATTTAATAATAATAATCTAAAAAATAATGATGATGATGATGATGATGATGATGATGATGATGATGATGATGGTTATGATGATGATGGATGATGATGGTGGTGGTGGTGGTGCTGCTGCTGATGATGATGATAAACCAGTTAATATAATGATATGGCAATTAGAGTATCGTGAATTCAATGGACTTTTATTCAACTATAAAGTGCAAGCATATCGGTACATGATCAATGTTAGTATCGAAAAAAAAGTTCTGAAAATGTATGGATATTCACAAACATTTAAATAAAAAAAATAAACAAACAAATAAATAAATGAAAGCTGATCATTATCTGGAAGAAACAGCTTGTAGATGTCATGTAGTTAATAAAAAAAAATTAAATTAAATGAATAGATTAAATAAATAAATAATAAATAAATAATAAATACTAGTAAATATTAAATTAACCACAGTTTATGTTTGGGCAGGGAAACAACGACCTTTCATAACCAGGAAGGCGGAGCAGTAAAATGCATATGTGTACCTATAGGAAACGTTGTCATGGATTTTTTTTTTTTGAAAATTAATACCGATGAATGAAAAGAAAATTGAAGTATAATTATAATAAATAGTTAACTAAGATGAAAATAGTGAAGATTCAAATTGTACATGTATCTGTGTATAGAGAATTTATAGGTCTTTAAGGTATGTAATTCGTGTTAGGTTAATATTTTTCAGAAGATAAATAAAAATAAATAAATAAATAAATAAATAAATAAATAAATAAATAAATCAAATCAATAATTAAAATTAGATAATAATAATAATAATAATATAATAATAATTATGATGATGATGATGATGATGATAATAATAATAATAATAATAATAATAATAATAATAATAATAATAATAATAATAATAATAATAATAATAACAATAATAATGATGATGATGATGATGATGATGATGATGATGATGATGATGATGATGATGATGATGAATATAAAAATAATAATAATAATAAATCGTAACGCACAACGAGGAAACCTTTGGCACCGTTAATATTTAAGATAGACTATTTGCTTGTGTCAGCACACCGGAAGAAATATATATTCTGTATTTTTATAAAACAGACTCAGATAAATCAACGTTGTAGGATATAAATGAAAGCCATTGTTCTTTATAAATATAATTTAGGCATACATTTTAGAAAATGAAACCAGTTTATGTTAAAGTGTCTGAAATTTGACGAGTTAACAAATAACTTTGACATCCATGTATGTTGAAGTTTTTGTGAATTTTGATTTATGACTTCCTGCAAATCTGATAAAACACAATGAAGTACACTTCCTACATGCAAATATACACTTTTAGGTTAAAGTTGTTTGAATTGCAAAATTGTGTATGAATTTGACTAAAATACATGACAATTCCATATGTTTCTTTAAGTTCCATTGACATTTTATTGAAATGTTTATACGCAGTTTACAAGTAAACGACCACAATTAGAAAATTTACTAATCCTCAAAAAATATATATTAAGTTTTTATTTCACAGATGTTGACTGAACATATTGTAAATCTGTTACAGCAATGACTACTACGGTAGCTCAGTTGGAAGAGTGCTCGCTTTGTATGTGGAAGGTCGGGGTCCGATCCCTGGCTTGGTCTCACGAAGACTTGATATAGGTAGTGACCGTTCTTTGACCAAGCACTCAAATGGCATTTAGAAATGAAAACCACTTGGACCTTTAGATGCGACCCAAAATGCCCATAAGACCACTTGGCCATCAAACTCTCCGAATATCCAACACCCCGATCCCCATCTTGTTCGGCATTATATGCAAAACAGGTTTAATAAAGAAAAAGTAAGAATTACAAAAAGTCTTAATTGCTACAGCTTTCGACAAAGTCTGAGATGTTCCAAACAAATAAAAATAATCTTGAATAGGACGTTAACTCCTAACACACAGTTCACTGCGGTAGCTCAGTTGGCAGAGTGCTCGCTCTGTAAGTGGGAGGTCGTGGATTCGAACCCCGACCGGTTCTGACCCAAGCCTTGAAAGTGGGTAGTGACTGTTCTTTCGCCAAGCACTCGGCATTACGAAGTGAAAGTCACGGTTCTTTCGGATGGGAACTTAAAAAAACGAGGTCCCGTGTCATGGTAGACGTGGAACAATAAAGAACCCTATTGTATAATGCCACATTTCTACACTTTCGCCTATAGGTGGCAACGCCTCGATATAAATGAAACATTCTTGACTGGGAGGTTAAACACCTTTACTCAACTCAATACGCAGTCTGATTTCAGTATGACCCAGAAAGATGTACTTTTAGATGTTATTTATTTTCATTAGATAATACACACTCCAAAACCAATATAATCTATCGTTTTATACATATCTTTATTTTTCAAAGCCTCGAAATCTTGGCACATCCGACTGTTTCACAAAGTACATATTATCAGCTTCATTTTTTTTCACCAAAAATAACATTGATTGGAATTTCTAAAAAAACAACGCATTATGTGATATATATATATATATATATATATATATATATATAGAGAGAGAGAGAGAGAGAGAGAGAGAGAGAGAGAGAGAGAGAGAGAGATTTATTTGTAATGATTGTTTTAAATGATAACCCCTATCACCTATCTGTTTTGACAAATGAGAAGGTGTTATGTGTTCTAAGAGTACAAATTTTTATGATGTTTCAAAGAATAATATCGTAGTGTTTTTAAGTAAGAATTTATCATTGTAAAGCCATCATCTCATAAGTCAACGTTTCAAAAATAGTAAAAAACTCTAAAAGTATATTATTACGGAGTCCCAGTAAGGACCTTACCATTATCATTGATATTCCAAAGTCAGTTGATTTACACCGACGTTTTACGAAATAAATAATAATAAGATAAGGATAATTGATATTTTGATTGGTAAGTAAGTAAGTTAAATGTTGTTGAAAGAAATTTATCATTTTCTTTCTTTCTTTCTTTCTTTCTTTTTTTTTTCTTTTTTTTCAAAAGTTTCATATCTGCGCACTTACATGTACATACATATTTCATATATTGTAATTTTCAAAAACTTTCATTTTTCGAAAATATATTTTATTGCTATTTTCTATTTTTCTAAGTACCTTTATTTTTCTACAATAAAATGTTATTCTATATGACTATCGATTCCCGATCATTGCAAAGCGCTTATGATAGAATAAAACTAGTTGATGCTATCGCTAGGGCTTGTGTTGTCTTCCTATTGTGACGTCATTTGTCGCATTAAACCATCGACTTTGTATAGTACAGATGCACTTAATCCCAGAGGTGTTCAAAACTTAATTAGTTGCATGAATGGAGTAACAAAGACAAGATTAACCTTTGACCTGTTAGCTAAAATGATTCTATAGATTTTTAAATATTTACCTCAAGCTTACCACTTCACACTACCCTGGACCGCGGAGAACCAACCGATACTCGGTTTTCCAAATGCCGAGCGCCAAGCGAGAAATCAGAAAATGTTTTTTTAGTCCAAGTAATGACCCGACTGGGGTTTGAACCCAAGTCTTACGCTCTAGAGGTGGACGGTTGTACAAGACAGACAATAAATACACATACTTGCACGTTTCATTGATATAAAAACTTGTTTTTATTTTAATCCATAGAGATTAAAGACTTGCTCTCGTCGCTGGAAAAAAAAAAAAAAAAAAAAAAAAAAAAAAAAAAAAAAAAAAAAAAAAAAAAAAAAAAAAAAAAACAACAACAACAACAACAACACACACACACACACACACACACACACACACACACACACACACACACACACACACACATTCTATATTTTAGTTCAACAGCATTAAAGATGATCCTAAATTAATTTTTTATTTTTTATATCACTTTCATCAAAAGTAAATACTTGTAGTTTTACTGTGTCACGTGACACGATAAAAATTTAAATTATACATCAGGTCATGTGATTACTTATGATAAGATGAGTACTTAATGTGGTGAAATAATTGTATGGTATATGGATATCATCGTCTATCTGTGTGGCTAACTGTCATTTGTACGGTCGCTGGTATAGGCAATTTCGTGTTTTCATCTATCATCGTCAATTTTCGGACGTTTCCGTAACAAAGATCAGTTACAAACGTATCAATTTCAAGTACCATGGTTAAAAAAAAAAAAAAAAAAAAAAAAAAAAAAAAAAAAAAAAAAAAAAAAAAAACCTTTATTCAGATGCCCCATGTCACGAAGGGTGTTGCACGCTAAAGAACCTTCCCTACATATAGCCCTGAGCGCACAGCAAAGGTAAAAATTCTTGCCACTTCACCCGTAGCTGGAGACGTCTTTATATAAGTGAAATATCCTTGACTGGGACGTAAAACCCCATTGAATCAAATCAAATCTTTTCTAGATCGATGTCATGGGGCTGTCGAAATTCAGAAACATGTCCCAGACAGAAAAGTAGTTCGAAAACTTTTTTTACGAATGAAGAGCATTACCGCTGCCATTCCCAGTGTGAACTTTGGACTTCCGTGTAATCTCCCGATCCGATGTGTCCAAGGACCAATTAAAAACATAAGATTCAGAAAACATGTCCAAGAAAAGGATATTGCTTTTTTTATTTTTTTATTTTTATTTTTATTTTTTTTAGAAAGATTGGAAAATTTGACCAATCTAGATAACCTTTTCCATCTTTATACCTTTATACATTTCATGTAGGTTTTTTTTTTTTTAAATATCCGTTCGGTTTTTTTCTTCTTCTTGTCAATTTTAGTGTTGCATGTTAACTTCCGGTAAACATTCCAAATTCACAAACTTCTTCTTAGAGTGGAGACGGAGTGGAGTGGAGTGGAGTGGAGTGGAGTAATAGAGTTTTACGCCCCAGTCAAGAATCTTTCACTTATTTTGAGGCGGTCAATTCTTGGATGATGGAGGAAACCGGAGTGCCCGGAGAAAACCACCGATCTTCGGCAAGCGAACTGACAAACTTTCTCACACAAGGATCTGTCCCGAGTGGGATTTGAGCCAGGCGGCGAGAGACACTGTGATCCATAAACGCTCGCTTTAGACCACTTGGCAACCGAGATCCCCTCTTCTTCATAGATAGGACAGATCTTACAGCATTGCAGAATCTAGCTAGGTGTATATGGCCCAACAAAGCTATCGTAACTTGGCTAAAGTTTAATAATTGTATTGTGTTTAATTTTGAAATTGTAAACGTCACGAGGAATGTATAATTATCTGCGATTTTCTTTCAAAAAAGACACAAGTATTTTTTTTTGTAATAGTAAACCAAAACAATTCAAATATTTTCTAGTTAAAATTGCATATATCATATGTATTGATTATGTTTCCATGACTAAATTTATAACTGATGCGGAAATCCTATCATTGTTGTTGTTAATTTAGTGAATTGGAATATTTCGTAAACATAAGGCTTGAGTAACGATAAAAAAGGTTCCCTTGACCTCACATTCCTATTTGCTCATAACCGAACAATTTTTTTGTTAATATTTAATATTACAAAATTGTAAAACAACAACAACAACGAAGTTCAGAAAAGTGAAAAACGTCAAAGTTCTCTCTCTCTCTCTCTCTCTCTCTCTCTCTCTCTCTCTCTCTCTCTCTCTCTCTCTCTCTCTCTCTCTAGGGTATTGCATATGTATCTGTCATTTGCGCTACATAAAATACTTTAAAAAAAAACTAATTTAATAAAAATTCAAAAGCAGCAGATGACACATTTAGACACCCATATAGATCTAGCCCACAATTATTAACTTCATTGAGTGATAACTCAACTCAAATTAGGAAATATTTAAATGTCAGTTTAACAGATATTTCACGGTTTAAATTGAATATTGTTTCGTGTGTAACAGGAGGGAGAAGGCAGGGTCGGACCGGGGATCGAACCCTGGACCTCCAGCACTATAGGCGAGTGCTCTACCACTGAGCTACCTAGACGGCTACAATCCTCCCCGGTTATTCTTGACTTTCCCATGATCCTATGGGAAATCTCACCCCAAATTCCCTCGGATGGACTTTATATGGCCGCCTATATTCGGTCCACCACTTGCGAGGGCCACACTGGCCACCAAACTGTTACAGGAGGGAGAAAATGCAGGATCGAACACGGTACATCCCGCACTATAGGCGAGTGCTCTACCAACTGAGCTACCCAGTCCGCTACACGTGTAGGTCTGTTGAACAAAACCAAACATTGTCTCATAAAACTTAAATTTTTTTAAATATTGATGAGAGAAAAATGGGAATAATTGAGTTGAGTGTACACTCAATTGAGTGAATGATTTTAAAACTGGGGCCAGGGTCCTCAGGTGCCTGCTTAAAAATCAAGACGTCTCTCATCGCCTTAGCTCGGTTAGTTCTTAATGTTAGAAACTTGTCCGTTCGTTTATATTTGATTGGAAGTTATCAAAGGGCACTCGGATTTCCTCATTGATCAACAAGAATTCCACGGAATTAAACATCTCGCCTGGTTAGTTTTTGACATTAACATAAACTTTCACATTTTGACACGCCGCCTACGCCGTCGCCGCCACCGGAATAGTAACACCTAAGTCTCGCCTTATGTCGATGCCAGGCTCGACAATAAAAAAAAATGTAAGAGAAAGAGTCTTGTCTGTTACGTGACACCATAACTCTGCTACATCCTGCTCAGTGGTCAATTTTAAACAAAGGCTCACAGTTCTTATTTCCTGAAATTAAATATGACAAAGTTTAATTTTTAGTGTAACTATTTTTGTTTTCTGGCTATTTAGGTCTTATTTTAGTATTAAAATTTTGTCAAAACATGTCATGTACTATTTTTAGATTTTTATTAATTGAATACATTCAAAAATAAAACACATGACAGCATATTAAATATTACCAAAATTAGCTCAAATTTAAGTTGAATAATGGTGTTTTTATGCACTTGTCAAGATCCCTTTGTTCGTATTTAGAGATTTAAAGGATAGTGGTAAAAAACTGGCAAATTTTCTTAAACTGTCCAATATTAATTTTCGAGGAAATAATAGTTTAAAAAAATTGATGACAGCAAGAAATTGATGACAACAGGAAATTATTGAAGGCAAAAAATTGATGACAACAGGAAAATTGATGACAACAGGAAATTGATGACAACAAGAAATCGATGACAACAGGAAATTGATGACAACAGGATATTGATGACAACAAGATATTGATGACAACAAGAAATTGATGACATCAAGAAATTGTTGACAACAAAAAATTGATGACAGCAAGAAATTTTGACAACAAAAAATTGATGTCGGCAAGAAATTGTTGACAACAAGAAATTGATGACAACAGGAAATTGCTGACAACAAGATATTGATGTCAACAAGAAATTGATGACAACAGGAAATTGATGACAGCAAGATATTGATGACAACAAGAAATTAATGACAACAATAAATTGATGACGGCAAGAAATTGTTGACAACACGAAATTAATGACGGCAAGAAATTGTTGACAACAAAAATTGATGACAACAGGAAATTGATGACAACAAGAAATTGATTACGGCAAGAAATTGTTGACAACAAGAAATTGTTGACAACAAGAAATTGATGACGGCAAGAAATTGTGGACAACAAGAAATTGATGACGGCAAGAAATTGTGGACAACAAGAAATTGATGACGGCAAGAAATTGTTGACAACAGGAAATTGATGACAACAAGATATTGATGTCAACAAGAAATTCATGACAACAGGGAATTGATGACAACAGGAAATTGATGACAGCAAGATATTGATGACAACAAGAAATTGATGACAACAGGAAATTGATGACAACAAGAAATTGATGACAATAGGAAATTGATAACAGCGAGATATAGATGACAACAAGAAATTGATGACAGCAAGAAATTGTTGACAACAAAAAATTGATGACAACATGAAATTGATGACAACAAGATATTGATGACAACAAGAAATTGATGACAACAAGAAATTGATGACAACAAGAAATTGATGACAACAGGACATTCATGACAACAAGAAATTGATGACAACAAAAAATTGATGACAACAGGAAAATGATGACAGCGAGAAAAGTTTAAAATGAACAATCTTAAAGCTGCATTAAGTTTTCCAAAGAAAAAATTAAAACGGTACTAATCTAATTAATGATGTTCCTAATGAACAATGTTACATTTGGTTCAACGATAAAAGCTTGAATAAATACAGAAATTATAGTATTTACCCAGCGAGATGCAGCATTTAGGATCTACAGTAGAACTTCGATAACTCAAACTTCGATAGCTCGAATACCACGGATAACTCGAAGTCTTTATTTTGTCCCGACCGGTTTTCTATATAAACTATATTAGGAAAACTTCGATAACTCAAACTTCTATAATTCGAATACCCCCAATAACTCGAAGTAAAAATTTGGTCTGTAGTTTAAAAATCTATTAAAATTAACTTCAAAAACTCGAATTTTTCTAACAGTGTATGATCAATGGCTCGTTTAATAAAACGATCAGAGAAATCACATATCGGTAATTTGGCTACAGTTATAGTAGAGAAAATAACCGAGTAGTTCTTGTTATCTACCGTATTAATTATTATCAATTAACGGATAAATATCCAGTACCGTCACGGACAATTAAGCCTAACAGGTACGCTAATCCTCTACTGTAATAAAAAAAGCCAAGTTCTCCAAGCTTAATTAAAACGAATAATCCCGTTTTACTCACGACTGCATTAAAATCTTAAATGACTTATTGTACTGCTTTATAATTTCATTAAGTTTCTGTTCGTATTTTCTAACGAATGTAAAAAATAAGCATTTTGATAAACATGTACATATATCTGATTTCCGATTTCGTTGTTCGTATATACATGTATCGTGATTTTATAATAAAATAACACGTTTCGCACGCTTTAACCGTCAATATCAATTCTTTAATAAATTATTTATTGTATTTTCTTTAAAAATTATCTTTTTACTTTTTTTCACATTCGAGTACAGGTAACTGTTTAAAACAACAAGATTTCTGTAGTGGAAAACATATATTAAGGTGACACCATTCTTGGACATCATCCTTCAACTTCGATAACTCGAACACCTGATAACTCGAAGTCCCCAGCGAAGTCCCGAGCACTTCGAGTTATCGAAGTTCTACTGTAATATAAAAACATGGTCACGTCATCAAAACCTGGGTCATTTAAACGCAACTTTCAAAACGGTGAAATACGATAAATTAAACACAGAATTTCGTTGAATTTGTCATTTGTGACTTAGTAAGGGATACATAACACCATTTCAAATACATCTGGATATTAATGCAATTTGTCATGTTTTACTTTCGATTCTGAGCGTTTTCCGTATATCTGTGTGCATTACCAACCGGTCAGAGGATTCCGTTTATTTACAGCTAAAAGAAATGAAATTTTAGAAAATGAATGTCACGGATCGTGGTTAGAAGATTTCTATTTAAAAAAAAAATATATTTTTAGAAAATCAAAAAATTTCAGAAAATTGAAAAACTTAATGCAACCTTAAGGAATCAGACATTTTCAAACATTTTTAATGGACATGGTTAGTTCTTAGAGAAAATTTAAATAAATAAATAAATAAATAAATAAATAAATACTAGTAAATCTACACATTTACATAAGTGCACATTTTTGCTATGTGCAGGGCTGAAAAAATGCGATAAGAATCATAAGACTCCTTTTATACCTTGCATTATATTTTTAGTTTGGAATAAAATGGTGTAAAAGGACAAAATGAAGCTGTAAAAAGTGTTCTGAAATTTTTTTTTTCAAAGATTTAAAGGGTGGAGGGTTATAAAAAGAACCACCATGAGCACCAGCACCAGCACCACCACGACCAGCACCAACACCACCACCGCCACCCACCACCCCCACCACCACCACAACCACAATCAATAACAACAGCAACAACAACAACAATCTTCTATATTTGTTTACACATATCTCTCCGCCAAATCGGGATTGACGCTAGTGTGAGAATGTTTGATGCTTGCTGATTATGAAAAAACGTTAATTTTATCCCGGAACTCCGGTTTTCTTCATCCCAAAAAAAGACCGTCTCGATTTAAAAGAATCTTTAAAAGGAAGCTTAACCCTATTACTCTAATCCACTTCATGCTCTTTCGATTGAAATTATTTTTAAATTCTGCTTTGAATGAAATATTAATATCCGGAGTTGATTTCCATTTTATAATATAGTTAACACAAAAATAACCTTGATTAAAAATAACTTTTCGCTGACAAAAATAGAAAATGTACTTTAAGAAACATTCTGATGATTTGAATGAAATGTAAAAATCTGTCGAAATTTAAAAAAATGAATTTCTAGACCATATAATAAAATGATTAATAGTAATGAAGTAAAAAATGCCATTGTTTTAATTTTTTATGAATTAAAAAAGGCAGTACGGAAAAAAATTGTCTGTTAATTCTAAGATTTTTTATCTTGATAATGTGAAAAAGCAAGGTCCCTTGTCGTTCGCACATTTATAATAAGGAAGTTTTGGAACGGTGGAGGAAACCGCAGTACCCGAGAAAACAAAGAACCTTTGAAAGTGAAAATAAAATCTCTCATACACAAGGATCATTGCATCTTGTTCAAACAAAGGCGAAGAGAGTACAACTGTCATCCGTTAAACGTTAAACGAGAACATAGAAATTGTAACCAAGAATGATCAATTCTTAGGATAATATTGACATATTCAGACGATTCATTAGAGAACCCTCGAATTTGAACTCTCTCTCTCTCTCTCTCTCTCTCTCTCTCTCTCTCTCTCTCTCTCTCTCTCTCTCTGTCTCTCTCTCTCTCTCGTTTATAACAAGTTGGTTGTTTGGTGGTATTTTTTAAATCGTATAGCATCCAACATTTTTTCAGCTATTCGCGACATGAGCAATAATCATAATGAATTATTCTAAGAACAAGTATATGTATGAGAATTGCCGGTTTGTATCATGTCCTGTCGTCTATTAGCACAAAATCGGGACAACATTTTGGTATGGTGCTAGCTCACCAAGTCAATATGCCACGACATTTCCCATATTTATTCTCCTGGCACCGGACCGGTCAATCGAAACTCTGCCCTCCTAATGCCAAACGTCAGACATGGACGCTATATCTAAAATTTTAAAGTCTTATGTATGACCCGGTAGGGGTTCAAACCCATGACCACCCGCTCTCGATGTTAACCCTCTTCTATAAAGTCATCGAGATGTTTAAAAGTTTAACAATGATTGTGCACTATAATATGTTATAGACGCTCCCGTTAACACATTTTCCACCTGCACAAACAACAGTCATATTGTTATTTCTGGAATTGATAATCTTATCACGGAAATTAAATTGAGGATAGATCGCTTTTCTTTTTTAGAAAACGAAATTAACACATGCTGATGAGCCCAAATAAATGCAAGGATACACATGCAAACACGCAAATTCGTCATTTTTACATCTTAAATAGTTTTGTTTTGAAGTGGAAATCTATTTTTGAATTTATAATGGACGCAACACGGGAAATACCAATGAATTATTTAATTTATAGGCAAATATAAAACAAAATATAACGTGCATTTTTATTCTCAAAATGTCCGTGTTGTATCATCAGTCAGTATAAAATAGGTGTATTTGTTAAAAATAAATTGAGAGATTGCAATGTGTTTAGAGTTTTTATCTTCAATTGTGAACTTATTATATGTGTTTATCGTAGTGGAGTGGAGTAATGGTCAAGATTCTTTCACTTATTTCGAGGCAGTCAGTTCTGAGATGGTGGAGGAAACCGGACCGCACGGAGAAAACCACCGACCTTCGGCAAGCTAACTGACAAACTTTCTTACACAAGGATCTGATGTGTATATCGGTTTCTACTGAATTCAATTAGAATACAAAATCAAACCGTGAATAAAACTTCAAGAAAGGATCGGATGAGATAGATAGGCTTCCGTCAGGATTTTTTCACGTATTTCAAGGAGGACAGTTCTGGAATGGTGGAGAAAACCGGAGTGCCCCAAGAGACCATCGGCAAGCAAACCGACAAATGTTGTCGCATTAGAATATGGCAGAGAGTGATTCGAACCTAGGCTGTCAGAAGTGCTGTTTTCTGTAAGCAAGCGCATAATTTGAATAAAGCTCAAATTACGAACATCATTATCAGGAATATTTAAACATACATATTAGACAGGAGGGTCTAACCATTCTGGAACACACGGTCTCACTTCCCTAGTGGAAGTTAACTGAATAAGCCAGTTTTCAAAGTTTATACTATGAGTTAAGTAATGGTGTTTTACATCTCAGTCTAGTATTATTATTTTATCGAGGCGGTTAGTTTTTGGATGATGGAGGAAACCGGGGTGCCCGGAGTGGGCCAGCGACCTTCGGTAAACCGACATACTTTCTCATACTAGGATTTTCCGAGTGGGATTTGAACCGAGTCGGTGGGAACACTGTGATCCGTAATCGCGCGCTTTACGGAACACATTTTCTTTTACGAAACCATTAAATATACAGTATGAAAAAAGATGAACATCTCAAATCTATGAGAGATAATTAATGATTCGGTGTCGAATTTTCCTTAGCTCATATTTCAAAATCATTTCTTTTTTCAATTAAGAAACTTCTGTTGCCGGGTGGTTAAGATGTTCAAAAGTAAATTGCCGCTCGTGAAGTACAAGTGTTTAAATAAAAACTACTAGGGTATCGGTTCCCTAACATACTTACAGATTACAAGCGCTTCTCATCGCCTAGGTTAGAACCCTGCTAGGGATGATCCTATTGAGAAAAAGTTTTTTTCAGTCTGGTTGCCGAGGGTAGGTAGGCTCTCTCTCTCTCTCTCTCTCTCTCTCTCTCTCTCTCTCTCTCTCTCTCTCTCTCTCTCTCTCTCTCTCTCTCTCTCTCGTACTCCGGTTTTCTCCATCATCTAACAACTGACCGCCTCGATAAACATGTACGTAAAATATTCTTTACAGTGGCTTAATACACCATTCCATTCTTAATTAAATTATTTACCACTACGGTAGCTTAGTTGTTATAATGCTTCGTTAGGGTTCGAAGCCCGGTGGTGTCTGATATAGACAGGGTTTTTTTTTAAAATAACTAGGTACACATGTATTAAGAAATGAAAGTCACGATGTCCTTCGGAAGAGACCGATGCACCGTGTCACAGAAGGCATGGCAGCTAAAGAACCCTCCCTGCACATTGCCTTGAGCGCACTGTAAAGGTAAAAAATTCTGCCATTTTACCTATAACTGCCGACGTCTCGATATAAGTGAAATATTCTTGACTGTGGCGTAAAACTCCATTCAATGAATGAAGGAATGAGTCTCAAAACAATTACTCGATTGTAATTCAAATGTCATTTTTCTGGTTCAGTGTCATTTGTACTTTTAAGACCCAAAAGGTCATCGACCCAATCTCACGGTCAAGTGCCACTATACCTGATCAAATTACTCGATTTAAAAGGACAATTATTTAAATGTGTGTTTATCAATTATTTATAAATCGTGCTGTTAACAATTAAATATTTACACGCAGATCGGATCAACTGATTATGACGCTATACAAACCACACGAACTTAAGATATTGATCCGTCCGATTAAATGGCCCTCGATGGCTTAATTGTGTACAAATCGTGTCTTTTGATCACAACTCTTCTTACAACCTAATATCGAATTCGACTAGAAAAGAATCCAGTGCATTTTTTAAGGTACTCCAGATTTCTTTTCCATTCAAAATATTCGTGTAAGAATCTTCACTATGACGTTAAACGGTTTTACATAACTCACCTCATCCGTCATGTAACGAGGTAAATGATCTACACACGTCGAAACTATAAGGGAGGTGTTTGATTGAAGGAAGGGGTTTTTAGCGGGTCAAGCCTGCCGTGAAACAGGACATCGGTTTTTAAGATCTCATCCGAAGGACCCCGTGACTTTCATTTCTAAATGCCGAGTGCTTGGCGAAAGAACAGTCATTACTTTTTTTCAAGTAATGGTCAGACCCAGTCAGGGTCCAAGCCCCTGAAGTACTACCTACGAATGGAGCACCCTACCAACTGAGCTACCATAGTGGTCCGTCCGATAAGGAGGCAAATTATCTACACACGTAACTATAAGAGAGTTGATCGGAGAAATGTTATTTAACGCCGCATTCAAGATTTTTTAATGATTTCAAAACGCTCAATTTTAAGACAGTAAAAAAAAACAGGAGTATCAGCGAAAACCGTCGACAATCGGACAGCGAACAGGGCGATTTTTGTTAAGGTGCCAGCCAACCTAGTCAGTACGCTAAAGAAAAGCATAATGCTTACCTAGTCACGTCATTCTGCACCGGGTAAACCAATCAAAACTCTTTAATTCTTTAATTCCAAATACCAGACGAAGAGTTGAGTTGAGTTGAGTTGAGTAATAGCGTTTAACGTCCCAGTCAAGAATATTTCACTTATATCGAGACTTCGCTAGCTATAGACAAAAGTGCAGAAGTTTTACCTGTGCGCTGCGCTGATGGCATTATACAGCAGGGTTCTTTATCATCCCCACGCCTTCCGTGACACAGGACATCGTTTATTTTAAGTTACAATCCAAAGAACCGTGACTTTCATTACGTAATGCCATGTGCTTGGCGAAAGAACAGTCACTACCCACTTTCAAGTCTTGTGTCAGACCCGGTCGGGGTTTGAACCCGTGATCTCCCACTAACGGAGCGAGCACTCTACCAACTGAGCTACCGCAGTGGTCACCAGACGAAGAAGCAGTATTTCAGATGTAAAAACCAATGTATGATCTGGTCGGGGTTTAAACCCCTGTCTTCCCGCTGTGGAGGCGGGAACACTACCACTGAGCCACTGATGCCATCATATTCTTAATAAGATGCTTAAATTTATGATGTTTGTAAAATTCTCGACATTTCTTTTACATATTTTATTAATGAATGAAAAATGGCTGTAAATAAAACAACAGTTTGGCTCGGATAAGCACTACAAATTAGCTGCACTGCTCTTGAACACATGTTCTTTTGTTCAGTTTGTTGACGTTGCCTCGTTTTCGATAAAGAATCACGTGATCAATTTTCTAAAATAAGATCTTGAATAGATAAAACTTGCAGTAGCTAGGTTTGTACGTCAATTTCAACGTAAGTAAAGGTTTTATCATTGAGCCAAGTATTAAGTTTTTCATGAGAGGCATAGTTAAGAAAAAAACGAGCCGTTTATTTATTACGCATAGGGAAACTTAATGCATCTTGAAAACTTTACTAGCATATAATGCCGGTGACGCCTCGATATATGTTAAACCCGCTTAAACTAAACAAACGGCCGAGTCTTAAAGTACAAATAACCTCTTTTTTTGCAAATATACTGCAACTTAAAGCTGCTAACGATGCGATAATCCAGCTCACGTAAACAAACACTTAGACGTCTGGTTGACCTAAATACAAATTACCCACCGGTATATTTTGACCTAAATTAAAATTGGTTTATTCTGCAACATGTACATATATATAAGATGTGATGTTGGTTCTCATCGATTTTTCAATGTTTGTTACTCAGGAGAACATAAACTTCTTCGACGTTTGGAGAGGGCCTCGGTGGCCGAGTGGTCTAAAGCGCGCCTCTCATTGCATGGGTTTGGATCCCACTCGGGACAGATCCTAGTGTGAGAAAGTTTGTCAGTTCGCTTGCCGAAGGTCGGTCGTTTTCTCCGGGCACTCCGGTTTCCTCCACCATCCCAGAACTGACCGCCTTGAAATAAGTGAGAGAATCTTGACTGGGGCATAGAAGACCATCACTCTACTCCACGGCTAGAATCAGTGGATACTGATTCCAAAGTCTTTATTCAGATAAATCTGTTTAGTGTAGCTGGTGATACTTACTAGCCTCTTGAGAGGGTAAATACTCTCTTTTCCTATGCCCCTTTTTGGGGACTATATATACATAACGCTGACCTTTGACCTACACACCTGGCCTTGGTATTCGAGAAATCGTCTATTATATACTATTTTGTGTGTGTGTGTGTGTGTGTGTGTGTGTGTGTGTGTGTGTGTGTGTGAATTTCGTTTAAAATCTGTCCAATGTTGCTGATGTTAAGCAACGAGTGGAGAGGATATTTGGACGGGCGAATTAACGGACAAAAATTAAAACAGGATAATGTTTATGTATCCCCTTAAACTTAGCTTTCGGGGGAAGGGGGTAAAATGGGTATATCTTGTGACCTAATTAAAATTAAGGCAATGATAATCCTAAAGTACTGTTAACCTTGCCTTATCACAAATATTTTATCCGTTCCTTATTTTTCTTGAAGGAAACAGATGATTGTGTGTGATATAAGATTGTTTTGAGATTAGCAACTACATGTATATTCTGTTTTAATTGAAATTACAAAAGATTATGTACTTTAAGTTTTAAAGCTGCTTCTTTAGAGGAGTGGAGGTGGAGTGATGGTGTTTTACGCCCAAGCCAAAAATCTTTCACTTATTTCGAGTTCTTGGATGGTGGAGGAAACCGGAGTGCCCGGAGAAAACAACCGGCAAGCAAACTGACAAACTTTCTCACACTAGGATCTGTCCCGAGTGGGATTCAAACCAATGTGGTGAGAGGCACTTTGATCCGTAAGCGCGCTTTGGACCACTAGGCTACCGAGGCCCCGCTTCTTTAGCGCTTAAATATTTCCAAGAACTTTCAAAATACCATACAAACACCAAACAATAATAATAAATAAACGAATAAATACATAAATCAATAATAATAATAATAATAATAATAATTAATAAATGAATAAATACATAAATCAATCAATCATCAATAATAATAATAATAATAATAATAATAATAATAATAAATAAACGAATAAATACATAAATCAATAATAATAATAATAATAATAATAATAATAATAATAATAATAATAATAATAATAATAATAATAATAATGATAATAATAATAATAATAATAATAAATAATAATGAATAAATACATAAATCAATCAATAATAATAATAATAATAATAATAATAATAATAATAATAAATACATCAATAATAATAATAATAATAATAATAATAATAATAATAATAATAATAATAATAATAATAATAAATACATCAATAATAATAATAATAATAATAATAATAATAATAATAATAATAAATACATAAATCAATCAATCAATCAATCAATAATAATAATAATAATAATAATACTTGTTTACCGTTTGTATATAATATTTTAACGTAAACAATAATCCTTGACACTCTTCCGGAATCAATACATCGAAAATAAAACTAGACTTAGTATAATTATCTAACTATTTGTACTTTTGTTTTCTTCTTTCTTCTAATCTGTTTATTGAAATTCTTAATTTGAAAAAAAAACCTCTATTATTTTAGTAAGTTCAATGTACTGAACAAGAAAGTAAATTAAAATTGTACTTTCTATAGACAGTGAACTCGGCTTTTATTTGTAAAATCAATCGCTTAATTACAGTTCGCACATAGAAAATTTAATTAAACCAACCCCTTTGTACTTTTGTTCTTCAAATTGTCTGTGTTATGGTTCTCGTTAAATGTTTTAACTCCGTAATTTCATTTTTTTTCAACATCTATCATTTGAATGTTTTGACATGCGTTTCCTTAAGTAAATAATGTTGGCTTTCTTTAGGGAATTTTATCTGTTTCATCATATATTTGTTTTTACGACGTTGTATTTGCGCAGTTTAAAAAATTTGTCTGGATATTTGTTGTTTGTATCTTTTAAGATCCATCAGGGCATTTCAGTTGTAAACATGATCTTATTCATGTTAAGACTGCGCTTTGTGAAAGTTTCTTCCTTATCTTGTCAGCAAAAAAGACAATAAAAACATTAAACCGCAAGCTTTCTCAATCTTCTTATCATTCATTCGAATTCAGTATGCTGTTTGTTGACTAATATGTAGAATTTCATCATCATCGTCATCATCATCATCATCACGACGACAAAATGACAAAAGCAGAAACAACAACACCAATATCATAAAACCAAAAATAACACCAACAACGACAAAAGCATTAGCAACAACACGATCATCATCATCAACAACAAAAACAGCAACAACGTCATCAACTACGACAACAACAAAATAACAACAGCAGAAACAGCAACACCAATATTATACAACCAAAAATAATAACAACAACGACAAAAGCATTAGCAACAACACGATCATCATCATCATCATCATCATCAACAACAACAACAACAACAACGTCATCAACAACGACAACAACAAAATAACATCAGCAGAAACAACAACACCAATATATTAAAACCAAAAATAACAACAACAACGACAAGAGCATTAGCAACAAAACGACCATCATCAACAACAAGAACAGCAACAACGTCATCAACAACGACAACAACAAAATAACAACAGCAGAAACAGCAACACCAATATTATACAACCAAAAATAACAACAACAACGACAAGAGCATTAGCAACAACACGATTATCTGTAATAAACAGCATTATTATCATCATCAACAAGAACAATAAAAGAATCAACAACATTCACGGTTACAAAAAAAAATTAACCACATTTACAACAACGGCGACCAAACCAACAATTACAAGCACAACAATTTCAATAATATTAGCAACAACAGGACTTGTGATAAAACAACAATAACACGACAAAATATCAGCAACAATATCAACAACACTCATAACAATAACCAAAATATAGTTACAACAACAGCTGCAAAATCAACAGTAACTACAACATCGACATTGACATTTGTATTAAAAAACAATATCAACAATATGAACAATTAGAACAACAACACTCATAACACGCAACAACAACAATAACAACAAAAGCTTAACATTTAAAGTCTCCCCTATACATTCTTTACAATACCGGAAATACATAAGACTGACTTTTGTCCAGTAACCAATGTTGTTTGCATTTTATTAGTGTAGTAAACGTATGTAGTGAAAGAAATTCACTGATTTTTGTCCTTTAACCACTCTGCCTAATATTTTATAGTCAGGTTAAAATATTTTTTTGGAAAAGGATTGGTGGAAGAAACTCATGTAGCGGAAGAAAACCATTGACTTTTGTCCATTAAAGCATTTTTGGAATAGGAATGGTAGAGGGAACCCATGAAGCGGAAGAAAATACAATGACTTTTTTCCATTAACCAAACATGTTAATATTGTCATGGTATAATATATTTGGAATAAGATTGGTGGAGACAACGTATGTAGCGGAAGAAAATCATTAACGTTTGTCCATCAACCACTCTGCGTAATATTATATAGTCAAGGTATAACATTTTTGGAATAAGATTGATTGAGGGAACCCATGTAGCGGGAGAAAACCACTGACTTTTGTCTATTTTCCACTCTGCTTAATATTTTATAGTCAAGGTATAACATTTTTGGAATAAGATTGATTGAGGGAACCAATGTAGCGGAAGAAAACCACTGACTTTTGTCAATTTACCACTCTGCGTAATATTTTATAGTCAAGGTATAACATTATTGGAATAGGAATGATTGAGGGAACCCATGTAGCGGAAGAAAATGCACTGGCTTTTGTCCATTAACCACTTGTTAATATTTGAAAGTCAAGGTATAATATTTTTGAAATAAGAATGATTGAGGGAACCCATATAGCGGAAGAAAACTACTGACTTTTGTCCATTAACCACTTGTTAATATTTTATAGTCAAGGTATAATAATTTTGGAAAAAATAGTAGAGTAAATCTAGATAGAAATGCTAGTGACCTTCGTCACTTGATAAAAAAATTTTAAATATTGTAACTAATGTACGTGTTTGGTATTTTTTTTTCATTCCAAAGATCATTGTATTTTATTTCATTGTCCAATCAAAACGTTTGTTTTTAAAATGTATTTTTGTAGAAACCTATCGCAACAGCTTTATTAAGAGGTCATTCCCACTCTTTTAGAAATTTGATTACTGAGTATCGGTGTTTTTCTCCGACTAGATTTCTCCATCATTCAAGATCTGGAACAAAAAATCAATGACTGAGCGTAAAACACTATTCCATTTCAACACTTTAAAAGTTCTTTCAATTGCATATGTATTGAACAAAAACCTAGAAGCATATTTATATTCAAAATTTCTTTTATTTTTATGTTTACATTTAACAATTCCGACGATAAACTGTGATACATAGCTTATTTATAACCAATATGTTGGTTTATATCTTCAAAATAACAAAATACAGTTTTATGAAACGTTAAAAGAAGACCATACTTCTAAGTCAGGAAAAAAAAATGAATAAAATATAATATTGTTTATTACAACAGATTTTACTTGGGTTTTTCGGTTGAGAACTGACCTTTTTTTAGAAGTAAATTATTTGTTTAAATTGTGAATCTACAATCCACACTGTCACCTTTTAATACTTATAGTTGATGGAATATCGCCTTACAATTTTTATTAAATCAAAATCAATTAAAACATTTTTAAAATGACATTTAGTGTACTTAATAATGATTTCTTGTCTTGTCTTGCACTATTTACTAAATGACATTAAATGTTAATAAAAGGTTTCTAAAAATGGCACCGACATTAGATAGTATGGCTTTCAGTTAATGTATCACATATCATTGTCAAGAAACATCTTAAGTAGCGAAAAACATCGGTTAAAACAATTGTATACATATAAATACCATTCTATGAGAGAAAAAAAAAAACAACAATACGAATATAATACATTTCTTTAGACGGATATATCCTATATAGTATTAGTTTAAAAAAGGCTGATCAAACTTTTATATCCGCAAAAGTGCATTTTTCTCTACAACATTTACATAAAATGGAAATAAATATATTATAAAATGCATTTCAAATTCGAAAAGCATGTGTCTTTTTTTTTAAGATAAATCTCTTAAGTTATAATATTGCACAGATTATTAGTTCAAAAACATATATATATATATATATATATATATATATATATATATATATATATATATAATGTGAAACATAAATTACTTTGCGCCTTTTACTTGAGGCATGAGGAAATAAGGATAATTACATTAATAATGAATGTGAATAAACAACAATATCTTCGAAAACAAATTAACTGTTAATTTTTAAAAGGGAAAAAAGCCGATTTAGATACACTTAATACACTTAAAAACAAGAGTTTTGACAACAAACTTCATATAACAATCGAAAATTAGCTTTGTATAGCAAATGTAATTAGGAAATATTGTTGCGTCATTTATTTGCCGATTGCCCGCTGCATTGGAAAAATGATCTCATAAAGGAGATAGAAATTCAACAAAGACAATTGGTGAAAACAAGCATAAATGTAAATGATTATAAGTAAGGAATGATCGAATATCTTAATAATATATGGTGCTACACAATAATTTATTAAGAAAAAACTTTAAATATACTAAATATAAGTTACAAATTAAAAAAATATATATTTCTCAAAATTTGATTTTGAAAGTCGTTAAGGGTTCTGAAATCAGATACCTAAATGTAACACAATACTCAAGTTTAGATTTCTTAAATGGAGAATAAAATTTGATTAAAATTACCTATTGAAAAAATTAAATGTCAATGTCCACATTTAATTCTGACATCGGATACACAAACCTTGCCATAAAGAGATTGTGGAAGTTAAAGGTATATCTATTTTGAATAAAGTGGTGTCAGTTACCACGTGCAGAACTAAATTATACACGATCTATCGATAACAGTAGTTATCTTATATTTTCACACCCACAAAAGAAACTAAATATCTAATTACATAGCCTACTTGTCTTGCTCGGGATAATAAAATACCGATTGTTTATTAAAAGTAACAACCTTGATTAAAACTATATTTAATCTTATACAAAGTACATTGTACCATTAGGACAGCAACAATTATATATTTCGGGCTTCATATACCTGACGTCAGAATAGTCTTTTACAGACAACAACAGTTCATAATGGTTACTACTTTTGTAGTATGATAAATTAAAACAAAGATAAATTTTAAATCAAATCACAATAGCTTAACACAGAAAACGTTTATGTTTGAAAAAATCGCAACATTTAATCAATACACATTGACAGGTATGAATATAAAGTTACATATGTATTGTATATGAACAAAAATACCTGTTTAATTTTGCAAGTGCCATATGTGCAAATTTCAGAAATTCATTCCTCATCAGTGACACTAGGGGCCGAAAAAGTTAGTTGAAAGATAAAGGTATTCCAAACAAATGATTTAATTTACTTTTAAAATTGGATTCTCGTCTCTCGTTGATAAAGCTAAATTTGCTTCATTGCTTATGTAAGCAATATATTTGTTGTTTTATACACATATACAGCTTTGTTTTCGTTTTATCACAAGAATTTAAAGAAATATTTTCATAAAAACATAAAAAATATAATATTAATTATGACAAATTATGAATAAAATTTCAAACTCCAATTGTTATTTTTCATAAAGAAAAATAAATTTAATCGAAATCTGCCCTAAAAAATAAGATAAAAATTAGGATATATCAAAGTCTTGATATATTTGAAAAATAAAAGATTTAATATCCATAAGTAAGTACTGGATTTTATTTAAACAAATGCTTACCTATTCCTGGTTACATTTTATAGATAATTAGTAAAGTAAAAATCTTTGTGGTTTATAACAATACTTTCAATATTTTTCAGTAAATATTCGGTAGCAAGTAATAATACTTATCTTTTGTAAAATCTTAATAGTTAATTAATCAATAATAATAATAATAATAATAATAATAATAATAATAATAATAATTGAAATATTAACATTTTTCCAACTTATATCTATACTTAAAAATAAATCTTGTTTTAGAAAATTTTGATTGATATTTGTATATTGACACCTGAATTGAAGGGCAAATTGACTTGTTCTTCAAGACGGGAAGACTCATTTTTGATAATATAGTTAGTTCCCTCAGACGATCAAGAGTCATTCTGCATTCCAAGGAGTCAAAACGTAAAAAATTAAATGTACGCTATTTAGATCTAAATGATAACCATTTGATAAAAAATTTCTAAGTTGAACATCTTAGCACATGAAATATCTGATACTAGATATTTTGCAATATTGAAACTGAAGATAATTTCTTATGATAAATGGGAGAATATATATATATATATGACTTTATTAAAGTTCAACAGAATTATATGGGAGATAAATATTTAAATATTTAAATATTATTATTTTAGTATATACTTTTTAAGTTTATACTTTGAAGATATTGGATAAACAAAAAGATTATTAAAATAAAAAAAGTATATTAAAATTTGTATTGTTACAACATATATATTTTTGCTAGTAAATTTTATATGTTTCAAGATTAAAATGGCCTTAGTATGTCGAACTTTATAAGTAAATTTACATTTTAGAAGTGTTTTTATATTCACATACATATTTAGGCACAATGTATTTCTAACAATAAACATAGATGATTTTTAATACATCAGCGACATTCGGTAGCGTTTAATACAATTTTGAATAAAATTTTCAATCATAGTATAAAACATTTAAGTTAAAAAAATAAAAGTGAAAAAGTACAATTTTAATACTGTGAGCTATATATTGGAAAATAATGCTTAAACTTTTTAATATGTCTGAAATTGATATTTAGATAAAAGATATTGTTTTTAAAATCATTACATAGGTTTTATTGAAATAAGTTGAAACATATATATATATATATATATATATATATATATATATATATATATATATATATATATATATATATATATATATATATATCAACTTTTTAAAAAAAAAACAATATAAATAAAAAAAACTAAATACATTAGGTTATGTTAACAAATTTTAAAGAGATGATTATAACCGGGACGGGATGATTTTGCTTAAACATTGCATTAAATGATTTTAGAAAATTGACAAAACAAAAACACAGAAATAAATTATGGAAATGTTTATAAGAAAAACAATACGTACTTAGAAAACGTTTGTCTGTACATTCAAATCAATTCATTTAAATGGACAGGTAAAATGACACCCAAAGGTGCCAAAAAATTACAATTTTTGAACTATTTAATTTCACTAAGTATAAAAAGAATTGTCATAGTTGTTAATTGGGGAAGAAAGGAAACGCAATGTCGCATTTCACTTTCCTTGTCTAAGAAGTGTAGAGAATTTAAATCATGTCTATATGATTTAACAAAAGTAAGATATGAATATTCGGGGCCTTAGAGACACTTAAAATGTTTCCTTTAAGTTCTTTAATACTACTTCGTACTAAGTGTTTTAATTCTTATATAGAAGATAAGGTCTTGTACTTAATTTTTTGTTCTACTTATGCTTATAATATATATTTATTCTACAATTATTAAAAAAATCATTAAAAACTTAAATATCTGATTCGGTAGTATCATTTTACTAATACTTGAAATGTATATTAAATGATATAATCCTAGCTCAAAATTCTAGCTTGCATCTAAGATATAAACTAAAATATAACGGAATTCAAACTCTTTTTTTTATTTTGGGTGTTTAAACCTATCCATTCTTTAATATTTTAACTCTTATATATGTTGTTTTTAATTAAAAACCAATCATACGTATAAATAATGAAAATTTGAAATGCATAAAAAACCATAATACGCAAACAAGATTGACGTGTTCGCTCGACATTTATTGGAGTTTTCATAAAGGTAGATTCATCAAATTTGTAGGTATATACATAATAAAAATTTCCCTTGATGTAGACGAAAATAACACCAATAGATATGTAAATGTACTGGCCTACAATAACTTGCTAAATCAAAGATTAAAAAGACACGTCAATGTTGTTTGCCTATACAACTTAAACCGAAAATACTGGAGGTCGTTTGTTAAGTAAAAACTGCTATCTACGTTGCCAGTTTTTCAGTCAATTTTGAGTACATCAAACATTACAAACAGGCAAGTTTTTTTTTATCTGGTGTAGTAATTTGTCAAAAAAATACATAATGCATTGCACTTAATTAATAAATGAAACATTCTAATAACTTATGATTGTATCACTCTAATATAAAAACGCTTTAAAAACTTCTTTATTTAAATGAAGCGTCAGTAATTTAAACCAACATTGTTCAATACATTGTAAATATTGGTTAAAATCCCATTCTATCATCAAAATGTTCAGTTCATGAGATATCGGAGTTCCAACACTTACAATCTTGTAGCATTTTTAGCTTCATGATAATGTTCACAGTAAGACAAATATTTTTATAAAACAATGTCTCGAGCGATATTGCTCTTGTCAAAGAAGTATTTATCTTTCCTAGTTTTCGAGTTTAATATCAATCAAATCTGTTGTCATACCCGTATTTGCATTATCTCAAAAAGAAAGTGTTAATTAAGAACTTGGAATGGTATAGCGCAAATCAACAGGTGATTATTCGGTGCTTAACTTGCTTCACTTACCACTAAACTGTTGTCCTTATCAACATCAAAATTGTTCATTTCTAATATCCACAGGTATTACAGTCAAATGTGCCCTATACTTAATTTCCCATTTTTTCTCAAATCAATCCGTGTGTACTCTAATGGAGTCAATAGCTAAAACGAGATTCATTCCAATTTTTTGCGAAATAAAACCAAATGTCCTGATGAATCTAAATGGCAGTGTTGTTTACTGGCCAAAATCTGAATATAACAGGTTGGCAGTTTACAATGCACGAAAATAAAGTCACTTCAAGCTAAAATCTCCTTTTCAGCTGCACGTAAACCCCATCTTTTGGGACAAGCATTGGTCGTAGAGCTGTAGGTAACGGGTCCTGAAAGTAAACATGCGATTATTATTACTTTTTTAAAACGAAATTCTTATTTATAATAAAAGTGCAAACAGTTTACAATTTTCAAATCAAACAAGATCGAGCACTATGAAAAAATAAAAATAGATAGAAAATGGGAAACAATACATTAAAAATACATTATAAAATACCCTACTTTGTATTGAATTTAGACATAGTTGCCAAGGAAAAACTTGTAGTAATATTATAGATTTATTGGTTTTTGACGTCTATATTCGACATTCGATGTGCATTTTTTTCGGCATATTTTGTTAGTTTAACATGGTTTTTTTATATTCAATTTCCAAAATAAAAAATATTCTTTATCATCTTTGGTTTTATTGGAGATTTTTATCAAATTTCTCACACTAAAGAAAATCTACTTACAATTGTTTTACTACATCTGTCTATTCTGTATCTTTGTAATATTTTTACAAGTGCAATCTTTACTAACAGATGTGCATATTTTATACCAGGACACATTCGTGGACCTTGTCCATATGGCAAGAATGTAAATGGATTTCTTTTTGAACTTTCATTTTTCAAAAATCTGAAATGAATATGAATTTTTATTTATATTAAGAGATCAAAAAAAAAAAAAAAAAAAAAAAAAAAAAAAAAAAAAAAAAAGAAAAAAAAAAATAAGTGCAAGCAAATTCGTATAAAATTTAATAGTAAAGCCTGATTCAAAGTTATAACTAATCAAATCAAAATGTCTTTCTTTACCTTTATAACAGCAGAAAGTTGAAATTAAATTGGTTTCCGTTCACTTTTCTTTAAAGTTCTTTGTAAAAAAAAATTGGTACATCCGGCTGTTTCCAGAAAACATTTTCTAGACGCATCGGAACCTTGATAAGTAACTCTTAATGCTTTCAGACGATTCGCCGAGATATAACATATAAATGAAGAAAGAAAGAAAAGAAAATATATAATTATAAGCGACTTTACCTCTCTGGTATGAATTTGTCTGGATGTGGAAAATATTCTTCATCATCATATAATGTAACACACATTATTCTTACAAACATGTCTTTCTTGAAATGAACACCATTTATTTCGCAATCATCAGTACACATTCTGGCAGTTCTGTAAATGATAAAACAATTTTATTACACTTATGCAAACGACATCATCTTTTCTCAATTCGTTGTACCAAATACAATGAAGATGCAAAAGAACCAAATTTCAAGACAAACGTCTTTATAATTTACGTTTACTGTTTGTGCTTAAGCTTTTCTGCGAACTTAGCAAAACAGATCGTCTCTTAAAGAGAGCGGGAGGCCATTCCAACGAAAACTTGTCGTGTTATACATAAGATTTTAAGAGACACTGCTTCCATGATTTACTTTGGTAATAAGAGAACTAAGTATAGGCCGGTTCACCTGAAAAACTCTGATCCTAAATCTTCAGAAATAGCTTTGAGTACGTGTTTTGTGAGGAAGAAAATAATACGAACTAGCACATCTCATGCATATTTAAAAATTTTCTTTGATAAATCCCTAAAGATAAATTACCTTGTTCTCGTCGGGAAAAGCTGAAAAAGTGATCATGTGACTTTAAACAACCAATCAACCCTAAATGGTCTTGCTTGAGTGATCCATTGATGTGATTTTTTCCAAGTTTTCCATATTCTTATACGATATTAAATAGATTTATAGTTTAAGAAAACATTCATACCCCGGAGCCACCGGTGTCAGTCTAAGGGTTTCTTCTAAAACCATGTCGAGGTATTCCATGTTTCTAACTGCATCAACATCTGGATCTTCCTTTAAAGTAAAAATAATCATTGGTAATTAATGAAGTTTGAACTTTAAACTTTTCAATTACGAAATTCAAATACGAAAAGTTAACACAGATTGGCGTCATATTCTATCTCATCATGTAGTATCATATTAATGATGATCTTTTAGTGAATTAATTGTTCGTAGCTTCTTGCGTTAACCGTATTACACCTTTTCCCTACAGATGACTTTATTAAAAACCGGACAGATTAATCCAGTAGTTATATGTAAGATTGTCAAAATAATGTACCATGTGGCAAAATTTTCAGCCGTCTAAAATTTGAAATTTATTTAAAACTAAGGTTTTTTTCCTCATGCAAAGCATTCCTTAGCTGGATTTGGATTTATATAATTTTGAAACTTTAGATTCATTATTTTCAAGTGTTTGGCTTATGTTTCTTATCTATCAATCTTTTCGGTCTTGGTGTCACTGATGAGGAATGAATTTCCGAAATGTGCACATCTGTCACATCAAAATTTAACTGGTATTTGTGTTATATATTTACAATATTTCTTAAATTCGAAAATAAAAACCACTTACTTTATGTTCACATTTTTCTGTTATTTCAGAATATAATTTTTCTTGAATATCTTGTCTGATTGCTAAGTAATGGATAACGAAAGCTAAAGCTGCATTAGTTGTTCCCAATCCACCTCCTATTAAAGCATTTAAATGTCCAACTATATCTTCATCATTTAAGTATCTTTGTATAAGCACACCTTTCTCATCTCTATCATTAAAAGATCTCGATATAAGTTGATGTAATAAATTTCCCTCTATGCCTTTACCTTCTGCAATCTGAAAAAAAAACGGATTGAATAAAATTGAGTCACAAAGATGGGGTGTTACGGAGTAGAATTTCGGTTTGTTCTGCTCAATTAGAATTCTTTCACTTTTATCGAGTTAACGAGTTGCGATATTGTCGATGAAAAATGAGAACTCGTAAAAATACATCGACTCAGCAAAACGTGTTTTCGTCTGTAACAGTAGTATTGAATCTCGAATATGACCTGACCCATAACTAAATACTACTTCAGCCAACATGGTCATCGAAAAAATTCAAATTTCTTCACTGGTCGATGGACAGTATTATAACCATCGTTTAAGTTTACTTTATGCATTGGCGATTTAATAGTTCTTTTTACTTATATTATCTTTGTTGTCTTAAAAGATATGCGATACATAAAACTTACATCTCTCTCTCTGTCTCTCTCTCCATTTACCTTGGCTCTTTCCTCTTTTATCACTAGTCGAACCTTTTCTAAATGCTGTTCATGAAGTTCTTTATGTCTTCGATCGAATATCTGCAGGAATGGTGTTAAGCTTTCATAAACCCCTTAAAAATTAAGAAGTTCAAAACATTGAGAATATTTCATATTTACGTTTTTAAAATACATGTATGAACGCATTTCGGAAAATCATTCCTCATCAGTGACAATAGTGACTGATGAAGTTAATAGATAAAATAAGTAATTGATTATTACAAAATTAACACACACACACACACACACACACACACACACACACACACACAGCAACAACCGGAGTAAGATGACTATTGTCGTTTGAAAAATAGAATAGGATAATTTACTTAAACAATGACTTTGTCACCGTAACTTTTGGTTTTGCTCCCAAACTACATACGTGTGTGTGTGTGTGTGTGTGTGTGTGTGTGTGTGTGTGTGTGCAGTAGGTAGAATACTTACTAGCTAATCCTGCAATTGGGTTATCTGCGGCGGCTGAATGATTAAATGCTTTCATAAACTGAAACAGAAGGGCATTTTCATCCTTCAAACTGTTCACCTTGTAATTAAAACCAGAGTAGGCGAAAGCATCCAGTGTAAACCGATCGACAACACTACAAGATAACAAATACATATTTAATGCACTTATGAAAAATTGCTTTAAGCACATAAATACACACTATAAGAACATAAGCAGTAGAGTAAGAAAATATACGCACAAGAATTACTTCAACATTTATTTGTGCTATATATTTTACTACCCTTGAGCAGGTAGCGCTGCTGGTGGAGTTAAATTACCAGAGGTTATCCATAAATTAGTAGGCAGTACTTTGTGCTGTCAGAAAATTTGCCTATATGTGTAATATGTGCACATTTCGGAAAATCATTCCTCATCATTGACACTAGGGCCAAAAAGTTTGATAGGTAAAAATATAGACCAAACATTTGAAAATTAATGAATTCAAAGTTTCAAATTATAAAAATACAATTCCTGTTAAGTATTGCTTTGCATGAGAGAACAAAAACTAAGTTTTTAATCAATAAAAATTAAGACAACTGAAAATTTGCTAATGGTATATGATGAAGTAGTACATACCCACTTATATCAAATCCGTCTGAAAATTTCTCTACATGCGTATTGAGGACACGAAGTAATTCTTCTGAAGTTTCATTTATACAGGCTGCGATCTAACAAATATAAAAATGATACAAAACCATAAAAAGCAAATACCAAAACATAAACATAAACTACAGAATTTTTCTACAATTAATTATTTTTGAAAAAGTTGTTATGTAACTAATTCTTTTATTATGAAACGTAATATCAATGTTAAACGATAAAACATATAAAAAATTTGATATGTTATAACTGAAAAAAAGTTATAATATATTTAGAATTGAAAAAAATTAAAACTTGCACTACAGAAATTTTACCTGAAAAAAGAGTTTATTTTCAGTGTTTTCCATGTCTGGTTTAGACACTTATAGGAACTAACTATATATTGTTTTTTTTTTATTTGAAAAGGCACCAGATATTAAGATATGTATGCATTAATCGGGCATGAGATACATAATTGGTCTGAATCGAATCTTGGATACTTACATGTTCCATTGACGCCATGTTGAATGCTTTTGCTACTATTGCCCTTTGTTGTTTCCATATGGAACCGGATGTATTTAACAGACTGTGGTTATCTGGGTAATAACTGAAAGGATTGTGTATCTGAAAAATAATAAATAAGGTAAATTGAATATCAAAAAAAATAAATAAATAAATAAATAAATAAAATAAATAAATAAAAAAATAGAAATAAAAACAAAACTTTGCTAAATTGGTAAATATATAACACAAATACCTGCTAAATTTTAATGTACCATATGTGCACATTACTGAAAATCATTCCTCATCAGTGACACTAGGAGTCAAAAAGGTTGATAGATAAAAAACATAAGCCAAACAGTTGAAAAATAATGACTCTAAAGTTCAAAAATTATATGAATCCAAATCCAGCTAAGGAATGTTTTGCATATGGGAACAAAAACCTTAGTTTTACATAAACTAGAAGTAAACTCTAATCAGAGTTTTTCATACTTATCCTAATTTTACATTTATTTTTACAAATTATCCAAATTCCGGGCATATTTTATAAAATAGAAAAATGTACTTGAAAAGTTTGTTTTTAGCCGGTTAAGGAAATCCTTTTTTATTATTACAAAATAGTTCGGTACAAATTTATCATGGAATTTAAAACCACAAGAAATTGATATCATTTCAGCTGACCAGTATGCATTTTTTTTTCTACGTGGCAATGTTTTATTCATTTTTGGAAGGAAATCTAAACTTCCCCATTTTTCATTTATCAACAATTAAAACTCACCGGTCTTGCATGAAATTTGTCAAAGTATTTTACAAGAATATTCTTTGCCATCTCCGGGTCATTTACTACGATACTTGGTCGAAAGCCTTCGAAATATCTACAAAAATGAAAACAAAATTAAAAAAGAATCTTTAACAAAGACGGATATATTGAAATTTTCTTCTAAATAATCATAACAAGTCTACTGGCAATTGGGTGTTCAAGTGGCGCAGTGATTAGCGCTCCCGCCTATCACCAATGCGACCGGGGTTCGATTCCCAGCGTCGTATGTGATAAGGTATGAGGTCACTTGCTTGAGCATGTGGGTTTTTCTCCGGGTTCTCCGGTTTTTCTCCCACAATAAGACCTCACGCGCGCTACAATTCGGGCCAACGAGCTAGATTAATATAAGTTGCACAACTTGTTTCTAAATCGTTGTAAAAGAAATAAAGTTTAATTTTTTTTACTGGCAATTTGAAAGGTTGAGAGGTATATTCAGCGACATTTAAAACGGACTGTATTAAATGTCGGTGGTATATCCAAGAAACAGTGACAGTGGGTTTTTAAATTTTATTTATTTATTTATTTATATCAATGAATTAATTCATTAATTTTTACAACGGCAATTGTGAATCCGGGCACCGATTTAAAAGTTCCCCTTTTCTAAATAATCTTGTGGCTTGACTTATTCTTTTCTAAATTAAGTCTTGTATGATCGACCCGTACTGAAATCGAACACCGATCTCTTAACTGAACGAGCAGATAAAAAATTCGAATAAGCCACCGTAATGATAAATATTATATTCAGGTTTAGTTTTTAGGGCCCATAGTTTGTCTTGCCAAGTGTGTAAACAGAAAATACCAACTTTTATTCAAAATTATACGAATTATTGGTAGGTTTGATAAGTGGTTCATTATTTACAATTTCAATATCGATACTTTTATTACATGTTAAGTCAATATCATTTTTTTATTCGCTTGACATTTCCATTTACGATAATCGATCTTTAAAAACTGCATTTAACATTGTTACAAAATTATGAATAAAAAAATCGACCAATGACCAGGTAACGATTACAATACAAATTGACAAATCAAAATACGCCATAGAATTTAGCCATAGTTACGTATTATTCAGAATCACATTAATGCTTAATTCCGATCTGATGTACGCTTTATGAACAAAGATATAGCTGTTTATCGGCCTTGATAGGTCTTTGTGCAAGATGGTTTTGTTGTCTTTAAACCTGGGAGGTTCCGAACCGTGGCTCGCTTTGATAATTAAAATAAGGATGGCTTTAATTAATAAAATAAATATTTCCAGATCAAAATCTATAGTGTACCCTAATTTAAATCGGTTAAAGTATAAATTCATATAGATGCGAAAAAGGACCCATGATTGCTTCGAAATGAGATAAAAGGATTTTGTCAATTTATTCATAATAAAGAGCCCTCTACTCAAGTTGTAACATTGATATTTTTAAATAGTTAACAAAATGTATATTATAATATTTTATATGGACCAAACGAATAGATCGAACTCGTTTCAGAGAATGAAAATATCGTAATTTAAACAATTTGAAAGTAGACCGAATAATTTTCCCTAAAGTGCACGTGTACTTTAGCGTCACAGTTTAGCAAACTCTAAAAGAAAAAGTGCTTTCTCCTTTATGCGTTGCTTTTACGTCACTGTTTGTATACTTGTGAATTTATTTCATTTGAAGTTTAAAATATTTTTTTTTATTTAACATTTTAAAATTTAGGAATGTCATACTTATTTTTTAGCGTACTTTTATTTATTAACTTTTAATAATTTAAATTTTTTATTAAAGGTAAATTTAGAGGCAAAAAGCTTTTCATGTGTAATCATTTTGTGTTTCCGCACTGTTAATTTTATCTTTTTGCATTTACCGTAGAGTTTTTTCCTATATGAAAATTTTAACATATGGTCTCCTAATGGGAATTAATGGCTAAAAATTATGTATGGAAAATATAAAGAGAAATTTAATAAATAAATAAATAAATAAATAAATAAATAAATAAATAAATAAATAAATAAATAAATAAATGGGTGGGTGGGTGTTAGGGTTAGTTACAAATAAATAGTTGTAAATAAATAAATAAATAAATAAATAAATAAATTTACCAGGATTTTCCTGAACAGATCTACCGTATGTATTGCTCATATGAAGTAAAAATTTATTATGAATATTTCAAGTTACATTTGTTCTTGACAGGTTACTCGGCCCTACAACCCCCCCCCCCCCAGCTCTATCCGAAACATACAGAAAAAAAACATTATGACTAATAAAAGGAATAAAGGGCTAAAATATAAACATACATGTATATTATAAAACAATTTTCAGGCTTCAGGATATTAGCACGGTATTTCTAGTTTTGAGATTTGAGTGAATTTAAATATCCATTCTAATTTTGATTACAGCTTGTTTTCTACACATGAGCAGTTTTGATGAATTCTAGACAACTCGCCCCCAAACCAACTCGCCCTTACGAATTCGGGGCAAATCGGTAAAATATTGGGGCGAGTTGATAAGAGGCGAGTTGGAAGGGGTGAGTTGGTAGGGGCGAGTTGATGAGGGTGAATTGTTAGTGGGCGAGATGCTTCCGTTTTGATTTCTTTTACCAAATATAAAAAAAAATCAGCCACTTACCCATAGATATTTCCGTACTGTTTTCTCCATAACTTGAACACATCGAAAGGGTTCTGAAATAAGTATTATAATTATTAAGGTCACTCGGTATATTTGAACTTATTATGATCTATATTAACTTTGAAGTATTTTATCAACAAGTCCTAGACTTGCCACGAATGTCGATTTTTTGGCCTTTTATATCCTTTCATTTTGGTTAAGTTTAACCAAAACTACGTAAATTCATAAATTAGATTAAAAATTGATAAAAAGTTTGATTATAATAATAATAATAATAATAATAATAATAATAATAATAATAATAATAATAATAATAATAATGATGATGATAAAGATAATAATAATGATGATGATGATGATGATGATAATAATAATAATAATAATAATAATAATATAATAATAATAATAATAATAATGATGATGATGATGATGATGATGATGATGATAATAATAATAATAATAATAATAATAATAATAATAATGATAACGTGTCCTGCATGGCCTTATAAAGAATATGTGTATTATTATTGTTTGTTAGTTCGCTAGCAAAGGTAGATGGCTTACTCTGTGTACTCCGGTTTTCTCTACGATTCCAGAACTCACTGCCTCGATATAAGTAAAAGAATCTTTCCTGGGGCGTTAAACACCTTTACTCCACTTAACTTCTTTTTCGTATGAGTATAAACGATTTTGACATTTGTATGTGGTTGGAGAATATACCCTCCTACTCTGTGCATGCCGATAATTGCGGTGGTCCCCCCAGTAGGGGAAAGCATGTTTAAAATGATAATGTTCATATTTGACTAACACTCTCCTAACAATAAGAAATTCCTGAACTGTCAATAAAAATGATTTAAAATAGTATATATAAGTAAATACGTAATTAAATTTCAATGGCACGTTACAATTATTTCAGGTGTTTTAAATAACTTTTATTAAAAGTAAGGTATCGCTATAACAGGGAACAAAAAATTGAGTACACGTGTACTCCTTTTTGTACCTACACGTAACCGAGCAATTTAAAAGTCAATAAGGGCCTCGGAAGCTGTGTGGTCTTAAACCCATTCTTAAAGATTTTAGACTCTCTCATCGGAAAAAGTCCGTCTTGGTGTGAGAAAGTTTTTCTGTTTGCTTGCCGAAGGTCAGTGATTTTCTCCGGATATCCCATTTTTCTCTCCATCCCAAAAACAAACCACCTTGATACCAGGAAAAGAAATTATCGGGGCGTAAAACCCACATTACACGACTTCATTTATTTTGAAGAAACAAATCCTGTTCAGTTAACACAATTTATTTAATAAATAAATTTAAGACGGTGTCTCGCAAGACTTTTATGGATTGGATATCATTTTAAGCTTATTAACTTTTTATTTATTTATTTATTTTGGTATATTTTTTTCAGTCTAAGAGTGTTTAAACATAATTTTGTGTTTAAAATGTTGATTGTACAGATATTTCGTACAATGAAGTTTTACTTAATCCATTGTGGATTTAAAATTGAGTATATATGTTACGTGAGAGAATATACATTGTACCCGTATGTATGTCATGTTTTGTAATTAAAATGTAACTCTAAATTGTGTTCATTGTTTTTATGCACTGGTTTAACCTGACATTCAGCTACATGTGCCAAATTTTTTTTTCTTTTTTTTTTCAAAAAGAACACTTAAAATTCCCTAAATAAAAAGATCGACTCTAGTTAAAAATGACATTAATAGTTTGTATCTTAAAAAAGCATGTACTTCGGGACAATTGTGAAACTACTGATGATAAATAAAAATAACGAGTAACTAATAAAAAATAATTAAATAAATAAATAAATAAATAATATTAAATAAATAAATAAATAATACTAAATAAATAAATAAATAAATAAATAAATAAATTAGAAAACCGTCAGAACTAGTTATATAAACCGGAAACACAATGTCTTTTGTTATTAATTTGGGTCAAGAATATTGGCTACTTTTTAGTAAAGAAGTTTTAATAAGCTCACGTAAGCAATGGATTATATGATAACTTTTTTTCGCTATTTAGGGATTGATTGATTGATTGATTGATTGACTGAATGGAGTTTAACCTTCCTGTCAAGAATATTTCACTTGCATATCGAGACGCCACTAGCTATAGTTGAAGTGACCAAAATTTTGACCTCTTTCGTGCTCTTGGGCTAATATGCAAGAAGGGTTTTTAGCATGTCATGTCTACCGTGAAATGGAGCAACGGGTTTTAAGTTCTCCTCTGAAAAAGGCCAGTGACTTTCATTTTCATGTTTGAATATCGAGTGCTTGGCGAAAGAACAGTCACTTGTCATGTGTGGATTTTTACAGTTTGACAATGCTCGTAAACTAATATACAATTAAACTTGTTATAATGACCATCTTTATGTCAAAGTCACTGTAAAATTAACATCAGCTATTAGGTATTCTGACACAATAAGGGAAAGAAAGAAAGAAAGAAAGAAAGAAAGAAAGAAAGAAAGAAAGAAAGAAAGAAAGAAAAAAAAGAAAGAAAGAAAAAGAAAAAGAATTTAAAAAAAGAGAAAAGGGGAAAGAAAGAAAGGTAGAAAGAAAGAAAATCTTCATTTAAAAACCGCCTGCCTATAAAGTCCGTATTTCTTAAGTACCGTAGATGTTTTTCAATTACAAGTTTTGTTAATTTCATTTTTTCAAACAAGAGTACACACACTTCTTGTAAGGGATTTTTATGTACTTTTATTATAATAAGTTATTTAACAAAACCACTTTGGGTGAAAAATGTCAAAAATTAAACCACAATAATTTATTTATTTTTTGTTACCTTTTTTGCACTAATTATGCTACTTAAAAAATAAAAATAAAACATAATTGTCGATGCAAAAATGCATACACCCAATTTTTAAAGAGCACATCTTTTGTTTTGGATCTCGTGACATCACGTGACCGACACAATCCGTTCTCTATAACGAACATACCGATATTAAATTTGGATATCATATATTCAACACAACACGAAACCGACATATTTATCCAAATGCACAGACATATTATTGCGATGTTTTGATATAAATTACAACTTAAACAAAGGTAGAAATTCACGCTAAATAAGTTTCTTATTATTGTCCAAGAGAAATCTCGCATCATATTATCGTGATAGAAACTTATTTATCATTCCCATTGTTCATTTCATCATAATTTATTGTCAATTTGAATGACAATTTTGAGTTGTTATTTTATTGTTCAGCGAATTTGATCTGACATTTTAAGAAAAATTAAGCTTTTTTTGGTAAATGATTCTGTGTAACTTCTTCGTGTTGTTTTTATAATTTATGGTAAGTATGTAATTTATTTAAAATGTATTTCAAACGAAATGAAATTAATCCCAAATCCAAGTCAAAGGTTCCTCAAAAGTAGGTAGAACTTCCAATGGGATATACTAGTATTTCAATTGACGGCTTATGTGCAAGCAGAGGGTAAAAACAAACAAACAAACAAAGATATCAAAAGTGATCTCGACAAATTGAGACAAAATCCGGTTTAAATAACATAATGTATTTACGGAGACCTGGAAACAAAAGCAGACAGGCAGATAGAAACAAATGAAAGCTGTTTTTATTTCAAGGCGCACCAAAATATAGAAGATTTTCAGAAGCACCATGAGAGAGAGAGAGAGAGAGAGAGAGAGAGAGAGAGAGAGAGAGAGAGAGAGAGAGAGAGAGAGAGAAATCGCCATTTAAAGCTTAAATGTGTGTGAGAAAAAGCAAAAAGCAATTAGAAACTTGCCACGAACTAAACTAGACAAAATTCACAATTATCCATAAAAGTAAGATTCCTATGGTGCGGTTAATGAACTTGATTATTTCCGAAACAATTCCGGACCGCGTTGGCCGAGGGGTTAAATCGTTCGCATATAAAATCCAACAGCATTGCCGTTGGTTCGATTCTGAATTTTGCCCCAGTCATAAGGCTTTAGTGGTTCACTTAGTATATGTTTAACAGACTGATTGATCTGCGATGTTTATCTATGGTATTCCGGTCGAGTGTGTAAGTACTCTGTAGTACGCCATTTGTGCGCACAAGTACAAAACGGAACAAGTACTATCACAAACTCACGCGCCACATTAACTTGTATAGTTTGTTATTTCCTGAGATCAATAAGAAAAAAAGTGTAAGAAGTCGAATGATGTTGATTTTTTAACGCGACGTTAATTAGCTTATTTATTTATTTATTTATTTATTATTGGGGAGGGGGGTCAATATAGAGGGAGGGAACGGGGGGTACATTCCCAGAATCCCAGAAAATAAAATGGTAATTTCCCAGTTCCCGGAAAAATAAATAGCCATTTCCCAGTTTCCCGGGAAATAAATGACAAGTTCTAAGCAAAATGAACACTTTTGGCAAGTGTTTAATATACACCAAAATAATTTAAGAATATTCATAAAAGCTGCATAGCCAAAGGGGGTTTCGGAGGTATTAGAATGCTCTTTGTTCAGCCAGACAAACTAAGACAGAGAAGAAAGACTGGAAGAAATCTAGAACTGACGTGCTTGAGGACATGATTTATCGTTATTTTTGTTATATTTAAGTTTTATGCACGAATTTGCAATGCAACCGCCGGATTATATTGCTGAAAAAAAGACCACAAAATTGTTTTACATGGCGAGAAAATTGCACCAAGTTCTTAAAAATTGATTTTTGGACCCTAATGTTTGTTTTCTCCTCTTCAAACAGCGTGGCTTCAACAACATTATCTGTTATTTTAAAATATTATATCACTGCCTTTACTGACAGTGATAAACTCGTGTGATCCTCTATTGTTATGCCGAATAATTCTGACCTGCTGGTTTCTCAACTACGAGTGTGTATATAAAGGGCGATATTTATTCTGTTCTCTTATGTATATTCCCCCGCTGTTTACGAGCTCCACGTACGCACGCGTTTAAATTGTGGTGAATTTTTACAGGTAATTTTTTGTTGAAGATGCGTCATAAACAAAGAAGATGAACAAAATCCCGGTAAATTTGAACTAAATTCCCAGATCCCATAAATTTTAAGGTTTCCAAAGTCCCGGTAGATCTTTTTCCCGATTTCCCAGAAAATAAAACTGTTTTTTCCCGATTCCCGGGAAAAAAAAGGATAATCCCGGTACCCAAAAATACCCCCCCCCCCCCTCAATATAACAATCTTACCTTATCTCTAAAGTCCTGTATGTTCCCAAATATCCATTTTGGTGAAGGGCCTGGTATTTTCAGTTCCTCAAACAAGGAATAATTCTTTTTCAACTTTCGACTGAAAAATAGAGAGATTATTACAGTAAAAAACGAGTGATAGTTCGCAGATTAAAATAAAATATATATATGTCTGTAGATTGGAATCAAGTCGAGATAATTTTATCTATATAATGGATGTCATTTCAAAATGGTAGGGGAGGGATTAAACAAAAAGTACCGCCTTTTGTCAAGCAAACTCTCGCCATCGGTGTCGTCTTCATCGTCGTTACCATCGACATCATCGTCGTCGTTGTCATCATCATCATCATCATCATCATCATCATCACAGCATTATCATCATCATCATCATCATCATCATCATCATCATCATCATCACATCATTATAATCATCATCATCATCATCACCACCACCACCACCACAGCATCATTATCATCACATCATCATCATCATCATCATCATCATCATCATCATCACCATCACAATCATCATCGTCGTCGTCGTCGTCGTCGTCTTTCAGAGTTCTAAAAATTATGTACAAATTTAAAAATCTTAACATCTCCGCTAACAAAATGAAATTGATATAATTTTTAAACTTAAATAAATTTAAGCTATTTAATCTTTGTTTTAAAATATAACTTACCTATAATAAATTATTGTAAGCACAATGGTTAAACAAACCAATACAAAGTCCACTGAAAGGAACATGTTTAAAAAAAGTCTCTCTTTAAAAAATCTGTAGAATTGCTAAATGCAATTTTCCAAATATACAAAGTCCTTTTCTAATGTATCAAGATCAGAAATATCAAATTTTTCGGAACTTTTTAAAAATATCCACCGATTTCGGAATCACGCCTCTTCGTTCTTTTTGTTGTTTGACAGGGATTTTACTGTTGAATATTTATTTTATGCGCCAGTCAGTTCTCCCAGTCTAACAATTTCTGAGTCGTCTTAATTCTTTTCGTGCTGTTCTCTCTCTAACTCCGATCCATGCTATAATTGAACATAAATAACTCCATTTTTATACCCATAATTAATCAGATTAGCAATTGTTATAATTATAATAAAAGACCAATAGAATCCTTAGGTAGGACCAACTCAAGACTTCTGCACTTTTAACAGAGCTCTTTTCTCTCAGGAGGTAAAAAAATGACAACACGTGGAGGAAATCTCAAAATTGCAAAATCGTCTTTAACAATGGATTTTTAATAAACTTAATCAGGGTATACACAATGTCAATTCACGTCTACACAAATTTTAAAAATATTCCTATTATTCTGTTTCTTTTGTTCGTATGAAGTGTAATTGTTGTTTAAAAGAATTAACATAGGACAACTATTGGTAATAATGTCAGTATCTATTTCAAACTTTTATTATGTAATTACGCATGAGTGATATCGTTTATAAAAATGATCTACCCGTTTTTGTTTAATTTTTGTGAGGATTTTTTCTGTCCTGTTCTCTTAAATATTTATAATGAGTGTTTCCTCAATTTTGTTGACAACATGAGTTATATACACATAAAAATATATACACATTCCAGATTACTGATTCACTGATTGGTAATTTTAGATGTAAATGTTTAGAAAGGAATGGTGTTTAGCGCTTCAATTAAATTTAATTTACGCAGGTCGCGACAGTTGGTTCGGGGATGGTGGAGGAAACCGGGAATCCCTATAAATTAAAAAAAAAACTTTTGACAAGCGAAAATGTAAACCTCAGCGCTTAAGAGTAGTGTTGAGTTGAGTTGAGTGATGACGTTTTAGATCCCAGTCAAGATGTTTTATTTATAGCGAGACAATTAGTTTTCGGATGGTGTAGGAAACCGGAGTGCCCGGATTAAACCCATAAACTTTAGCAAACTAACAAACTTTCTCAAATTAGGGGATTCATCAAACAGGAGGTGGAAAGATATTTATTCTGATTATTGTCGATGGTTTTGTTGCATAAACTGTAGATAGGAATAATCACGTTACTTTTGAGGTAATCAATCAATCTATCAATCAATCAACTTAACAAAGTATCTTTTTATCTATTATTATTTATTTATGTATTTATTTACCTGTC
>CM056612.1:9270025-9357347 GCA_029721355.1 Tegillarca granosa | reverse complement strand
CAAAAATTTGAAAAATAACACATGTCAATACTATAGGCTAAGAGTTTCTTCCAAGCAAACGAAAAAAATACGAAGCTTATTTTAGAAATTCACAAAAGCACCTGTTATCTGAAATGATTCTTCCCTTATCGGTGTTTTTAACTTACAGATATAAATTATTTCGTTAATTAACTTGCAGGTTTCGATAAAAGAATATTCGTAAATGCGCTCAAATTAACCCATGTGTTTGACCAAGTGAACAATGCCAATTACATTTTGGCGGGACAATTTTAGAAGGACCATTATTTCCGGAAAAACGCAAAGAAAAAAGGCGCTTTTTTGAGTTCGATAGTCACCTAATTTTTTGACGAAGTCTAAATCCGACATTTTATGTCCGCTTAAAAAAAAACTAACCGCCATACAAAATAGTCAAACATAATAAAAAATGACTTACTACAGTGTTTTATTCTAATAAATAAATAAATAAATAAATAAATAAATAAATAAATAAATGAATGAATGAATGAATGAATGGATAAAATAAATAAATAAATAAATAAACAAATAGATAAATGAATAAATAAATAAATAAATAAATAAATAAATAATAAATAAATAATAAAGTTATTTATTCTATAGGAGAACCATTTTTACATTGTAGTTTACGTCAAGGTATTAAAATCTTGGCCAAAGTTTGTAATCCTTGACCACTGAGTAATGATAACTCAGGTCAATGAGAAGGTGACCGTGTTCAACTTCAGTGTACTGACCGCTTCGATGGCCGAATGAACTTAAAGCAAATAATGAGAAACGATAGCTATAATAATCAAATAAGACATTTATCGTTCATACCAGGGCTATTTTGCTATATCAAACGTCAATTTTTATCAATAAAAGAAAACAAATACATGTATCTAGGGTTATTCATCGGAGACTTGATCGTTTTCCATTTAACCTAACAGTGCAAAGCGTTATCTTTTTTTCAGGCCATATGAACCAAAGGTGTCTGCGGTTCTTCGTTGTTTGCCCTCGATAAATTTTGCTACGCTGGGGTGACCATGATCGATATTCAAGGTCATGAGGACTAAAAGTATCTTCATTTTAAACATTTAAACATCCTTTGTTATCTTTTAATTGAAAAAGGTAGAAGCTTGAGTTTTTATACAAAACATCAAGGCACCAAGCTTCTTTCAAAGTTTAAAGCAAGTCAACTTTTCACACTCTTCCAACGTTGCAATGACCTGGCCTCAGTTTCATAATCATTCACTCATCTGAGTGTACACTAAACCCAAATAAGGGAATAATTTAATGTAAATTTTAAGACGACAAACAGTAAAAATTGAGTAACTAATGTTATATCTAAATTGCGAAGTGTAAAATGTTGGACAAAAAAAAATCATAAAACTTAAAATTTGTAAAATATTGATAAAAGAAAAAAAAGAAAGAAATATTTGAGTTAAGTAAACAATCACTTGAGTGAATAATTGTTAAACGGTGGCCTGAAGTAATAGTGGACATTTTTTTCAATACCCGTTTCATCATCGCTTCAAATCATTTTCCCCAAACTTTTGGGTAAACCCAATGTCGGTCGCCTTTTAGAGTAGGTTTTCTAACTCCAATGGCTTTACTGGTTAGCTCGGCACAAGTTGATCTGCAATATTACTGGCGAGGGTGCAAGCACTCTAAAAAGGTCACGTTAATAAAGGCCAGATGAGAAACACTTGAACACAGACACAGAGAGAGAGAGAGAGAGAGAGAGGAGAGAGAGAGAGAGAGAGAGAGAGAGAGAGAGAGAGAGAGAGAACATTTGTCAATTACGATTGGCTCTATATAAAGACAATCTGTCCACCAGGACAAGTTTTTTTTAAATTTTTTCTATCATTTTTATTTTTATTCATTCATTCATTCATTCATTCATTCATTCATTCTTCTTCTTATTATTATTATTATCATCATTATTATTATTATTATTATTATTATTTTTTTTTTTTTTCCTTCATGCACCAAAAGACCACCTATATATAAGTCTCTAGTTTAAAACTCATCAGATTGTCATTATTGCTAACACTCCATATTTGACTGCAATGTAGCAAAATATAAGTGAATGTTGTCTTTGGTTTCCGTATTCACTTTCTTTTTAGATTTACCATTGTGGTCGAGTGCGTATCAAACGTGCGTTTACCGGGCACAGTGTCTCTTATCTCTAAGGTTTGAATCCCAGTCAAAATGATCCTAGCGTGAGAATGTTTGTCCTTTCGCTTGCTAAATTTTGGTGATTACCGGAATTCCGGTTTCCTCCACCATCCGGGAACCGCCTGCTTCAATATAAAAGAAAATTATAAACTGGGGCGTCAAACATCATTAATCAACTCTTGGATTCGTTCTAGTTTATTGGTTTATTTTGCATTTGTAAATTTTATGTGTTCGGCATTGTATTATAACACTTAAAAACAACAAAGTAAACCAATCATTTCAGTGTTCGATTGGATGGTTGTACTGTTAACGTTATATCAACAATATTTTAGCTATTTTAAATGAAAAAAAGCCAATTAAATTGAGATTGCATTTAAGAACAAGTTCGCATAAATGTGTGAGATTTCCGATTTTTTTTTTTTTTTTTTTTTTTTTTTTTTTTTTTTTTTTTGAAAAAAATAATGGTCCGCATTATCCAAACGCGCGATCGGACGACAAATTATTGAGAGTTGAGTTGAGTAATGGTGTTTAACGTCCCAATCAAGAATAATCATTTATATAGAGACGTCACCAGCTGTAGACGAAAGTGCAGAATTTTGACTGTGCGTCGCGTTACTATGATGGCATAATACAGCAGGGTTCTTTATCATGCCACGCCTACTGTGAAACGGGACCTCGTTTGTTTAAAGTTCCCATCCGAAAAAAAACGTGACTTTCATTTCGTAACGCCGAGGTCTTTGCGAAAGAACAGTCACTTCCCAGTTTCAAGTCTTATCTCGACCCGGTCTGGATTCGAACCCCCGACTTCCCGCTTAAGAAGCGAACACTCTACCAACTGAGCTACTGCAGTGGTCAAATTGATGAGAACCAAGCTCACAGAAAAAATTAACACTAGTTTATATTTGACACTGAAACTAGAAACAACTCTCTCTCTCTCTCTCTCTCTCTCTCTCTCTCTCTCTCTCTCTCTCTCTCTCTCCGACTGTGTATGTGGTTGGTTGTTCGAGTGGCCGATATATTTGCACTGATTTTAAAGGTATAACTGAAAGGTAAAATAATAAAAAAAAATTGTCCTGGTGGACAGATTGTCTTGTATAAAACCAATCGTAATTGACTATGTACTCTCTCTCTCTCTCTCTCTCTCTCTCTCTCTCTCTCTCTCTCTCTCTCTCTCTCTCTCTCTCTTTCTTTCTTTCCGTTCTGTGTGGTGGGTTGTTCGGGCGTCCGATATAGATTCACTTGTTTTAAAGATAAAAAAAAATCAGAAAATTTAGGAAAACTTAAGTTGTTAGTCTTCTACATTTGGTGATTAAAAAGCTTGCATTTACAGGTAAAGGTATATATGTAGGTCAACAAATCAGGTAAGATATTTTAATCTGTCACGTCAATGTTTTAAAATTTTAACATATCTCTTTTCTCCCCCCCCTCTCTCTCTCTCTCTCTCTCTCTCTCTCTCTCTCTCTCTATTATAGGCCTCGGTGGCCGATGGTCTGAAGCGGGCGCTTACGGATCACAGTTCCTCTCACCGCCTGAGTTCGAATCCTACTCGGGACAGATCCTAGCGTGAGAAAGTTTGTCAATTCGCTTGCCGAAGGTCGGCGGTTTTCTCCGGGCACTCCTGTTTCCTCCACCATCCCAGAACTGACCGCCTCGAAATAAGTGAAAGATTCTTGACTGGGGCGTAAAACATCATTACTTCACTCCTACTCCGCTGTCTATCTCTCGCCTCTCTCTCTCTCTCTCTCTCTCTCTCTCTCTCTCCTCTCTCTCTCTCTCTCTCTCTCTCTCTCTCTCTCCTTTTTTGTCCGTCCGTCTGTCTTCCTTTCTTTCTTTATTTTTGCACAAAGTGTTACATTTTATTCAAAACAATTTTCAAAATACAGGCTAACCACCCGCAGCAAAACCTGTATTAAAGAACATCTAAGTGACCAAAAAGAAATGTATAGGCAGGTGTCCGTTTTATTGAAATTGTATGTGTCATATACCACATTTTGAATTTAATCATAAAAATACATTCAAAAAGTGGTATATGACATATGGGAAAAAAGCAAGGCTAAAAGACCTTTGAAATTAAGGAATTATACAAGTGGAGTAGAGGCGGTCACATTAAGGATGGTGGAGAATACCAGAAGAGTTCCACTCTCGAACGGCAATAAAATTTGGAATTCGTACCTTTGTCATCGAAACACATTTACAAGACACTGATCTGTTGGTTTTAAAAAAGTGACATCAGAAAGTACAACCCTGAACAAGAAATAAGATCCACTAAAATAAATAGAAGAAGAAGAAGAAGAAGAAGAAGAAGAAGAAGAAGAAGAAGAAGAAGAAGAAGAAGAAGATGATGAAGAAAAGAAGAAGAAGAAGATTTAAAAAAGAAAAAGAAGAAGAAGAAGAAGAAGAAGAAGAAGAAGAAGAAAAAAAAGAAGAAGAAGAAGAAGAAGAAGAAGAAGAAGAAGAAGAAACCTTGTTTGGTCCTAATAATACCGTAAGACTATAATATAAGATTTTATTTTCTTTTTTCATTGTCAAAAGGTTATTAAATGCTGTTGCAACATTTTTACACTTCGAAATAGGTCAACAGATCTTTTCCATATTATTTTATAATACAACGTTACATCAAAAGCCTTTTGAAAATCTAAGAACAGAATATGGCCTTGTATGGTTCTTTATGGTAATAAACAAAAAAATCAAGACAGATCGTTTATCACGCTTGTCACATTAAATCATTATAGCAACAAATCTTTGTAAAAGGTGAGAAACTGAATTCATCTCGAATTTCTTATCTTAATCAAGAAACAATCGTCGAGACATATCTCATTTCGAAGAAGTCAGTAAAACAAATTGTATCAAAAGCCTTTAAAAATCTGAGAACTGTTGATGATTTTTGTGGTAATTTTTTATCCTTACCAACAAAAAAATAATCTAACATCAGGTCTTTGAGTAAACAGTTATATATCAAACTCTATTGTCAGGATAGTGTAACTTTACCAAGCATAAACAAGCAGAAAGAAGTGTTTAGTGTAACATATAGTGATATCATATAAAATAAAAACGGTAATATCTTACACACAAACGTCTAATAATTCAGCGAAATTACATACCTTTTTATTTATTTATTTTGACCCAATTTCCTTTTGTCTGACTTTTTATTTATTACATTTTTTGTCCTTAATATGCTAAGTTCTCAGTTACCCAGAAATACAGTGTACAGTGCAACTTCTTAATACTGACCCTTCTCAAAATCGATCACCTCCACATACCGAACACGCGAGACCGGTCCCGAATTTATCCTTCTTTGTTTATAGTAAAATAAACTTCTATAAACCGGTCCCTCTGAATTCCGAACACCGGCCTGTATTAAGTGCCGAAATCACGTTACATCTTGATAATTTATTTCCGAGATACTTGTTATGTTCACGGATTATATGTACGATCAATGCTGATAAGAATGTTATAACATTTACGCCTTTTGTCATTGCACCGTTTAATAAAATTGTGAAATGGATGACATTCTGTCCGAGTCGAAATACCGGATTATAAGACCCTCTTAATACCGGTCCCTCTGAAAACCGGCCAAATTCCTCGGTCCCACGCGCAGCTGGTTTTTTGGAAGTTGCACTGTATCTACTACAAATAGGAGGTTTGTAGGTTCGACACGGCTCACTTGGTTTAAAATGTCTAGGGTCGAATCTCGATCGAAACAAATCCTAGCGCGATGAAGTTTGACATTCTTTGGGTACTCCGTTTATCCTACTATTCCTAATCGGACCTCATCCACCAAAGTCAAAGAATCGTAACTTTAAAAAAAAAACTTAGTAAAGTTCTCGCCCCCCTTCATTTAATTAATTTAAAACAAAAATTATAGATTGTGTTTGTGTTGATAAATCATTGATTTGTGTGTTCAAAGTCGCTGATTTGTGTGTAAATAGTCACTGATTTGATGGTAACTATGTCACTGATTTGTGGGTAACTATGTCACTGATTTGTGTGTAACTATGTCACTGATTTGTGTGTGACTATGTCACTGATTTGTGTATTATGTCACTGATTTGTGTGTAAATATGTGATTGATTTGTGTGTAAATAGTCACTAATTTCAATGTTACTACATGTATGTCACTATTTTGTTTGTTAAAAGTCACCAATTTGTGTGTAACTATGTCACTGATTTGTGTGTAACTATGTCACAGATATGTGGGTAACAATATCACTGATTTGTGTGTTGATAGTCACCAATTTGTTTGTAACTATGTCACTGATTTGTGTGTAAATATGTGATTGATTTGTGTGTAAATAGTCACTAATTTCAATGTTACTACATGTAAGTCACTATTTTGTGTGTTAAAAGTCACCAATTTTTGTGTAACTATGTCACTGATTTGTGTGTAACTTTGTCACTGATTTGTGTGTAACTATGTCACTGACTTGTGTGTTAATAGTCACTGACTTGTGTGTAAATAATCACTAATTTCAATGTGAATAAATGTATGTCACTATTTTGTGCTTTAATAGTCACCAATTTGTTTGTAACTATGTCACTGATTTGTGTGTAACTATGTCACTGATTTGTGTGTAAATAGTCACTGACTTGTGTGTAAATAGTCACTTATTTCAATGTGACTACATGTATATCACTGATTTGTGTGTTAATAGTCACAAATTTGTGTTTTACTATGTCACTGATTTGTGTGTAACTATGTCACTGATTTGTGTGTGACTATGTCACTGATTTATGTGTAACTATGTCACTGATTTGTGTGTGACTATGTCACTGATTTGTGTGTTGATAGTCACCAATTTGTTTGTAACTATGTCACTGATTTGTGTGTAACTATGTCACCGATTTGTGTGTAAATAGTCACTAATTTCAATGTGACTACATGTATGTCACTGATTTGTGTGTCAATAGTCATCAATTTGTGGGTAACTATGTCACTGATTTGTGTGATAATAGTCATCAATTTATGTAATATTAAGTTAGCATTTTTTTTGTCAATATGTCACTGTTTTGTGTGTGAAAATATCACTAATTTGGTCCTTATTGTGTGACGAAGGTAACAGACTAATATAATCTTCTTGTAATCGCTGGAATAAATTTCACTTATACGTATACAAATATTCCTATTGTGTTGCTATGGTGATCAATTTATCTTAGACTTTTTGGTTGTTGTGCTTTCTAAATTTATTTGCTTATGTAGAAATTTGGTAATAATTATAAGTAATGTCGTATTATAAGTTTTCTAATTTTCTAAATGAAACATTTTAAAATCTATTTTTTAAAAAATCTAAAAATTATAAAATGACATTAGTCTAACGCATCCGATTACGATGTCGCACACTTTATAATTTCTTCTTTATCATTTTGTCATTAGGGCCGAGTGGTCTGAAGAGTTGGCTTACAGAGTCTTTTTTTCGTTTTTGTTTATGTTGCCATGGTGCCCGAGTAATCTAAACCATCGACACGTGGTTTCTAACATTTTTATTTTAGAACGTTCGTATCAACGAAACGTATAGTATTTGTTTTTCTGTCGAATAAAGTCGCAATTATAAGTTACGTAAAATATTTTTTTTGAGTTACGATTAGACACTTTACAAGAAAATAATTAACATGTTTTTTATTCTCCCTAACGCTATGACAACTAAGGTATTTTGTAAATTATTCTAAATATAATCCGAGTTGCTTTAAAAAAAATATTGGTATGAGTTGTTCTTCCGAACTAAGGTTAAAACAGATTAAAATCAGCGTTGCGTCAAGGAAAAAAATCGTAAATTATTTTTGAAAAATTTAAGCTGTTTTTATTAAAGGATACCATTGTTTTACGGCTATTTGTATATTTCGTTCCAAGTACTCTCTTCAAACACCGGTTTCACTTCATTGCCTCTGCATTGCATATTGGGTAATTATGTCTGCGTACTTGTTGTTACTCAGGACAGATTTTTTTCAGAGGTATCTCCTCATTCGCTTCTTATCCAACCAGGTTGTAATTTTGTCAATTAGTAGAAATTTACCATGCGACGGTCGCTTCCATACAGTTTTCCAGAATCCGGAAAGACTCCGGAGAAATCCGGTTAAAACAATAACTTTGGGCTTCTATTATGAAGGACACGCCCTAACGGCATCTCCTGGAATTAAACTAATTATGGACTTTTTTTCGCTTCATTGTACGTTCTCACACTTATTCATACTTTGAATAAACACATAAGACAATATGCTTCAAAGCGTCACCCCATAATTGCTGATACGCAGATACTTCCTTGCTCGGAAGTATACATTCTGGCTTTGTGTTAATATTACAGAAACTGACCTCTCAAAATAGTCTATCCTCGCGCCCGTTCTTAACATAACATAACATAACATAACACATTTTATAGTCTTGTATTTTGGACTAACTTTTTTTTTTACGAATTTCGTAGTGTACTTTATGTTAATACATCTATTTTTAGATATACATATATGCCCATTTTAATTTTTCAAACAAGATGTTTCAATCCATAGAAACTGAACTTACAAATTTTCTTTACAAGTTAGACTAACCAATTAAAACTTGGCTTGTTGAATGTTGTTTACAACTCATCAGCAATTTCTAGCTATTTGTGATAAGGCAATTTGACCACTGCGGTAGTTCAGTTGGTAGAGTGCTCACTCCGTAAGTGGGAGGTCGTGGGTTCGAACCCTGATCGTGTCTGACTTGAAAGTGAGTAGTGGCCAAGCGCTCGGCATTACGAAATGAAAGTCATGGTTCTTTCGAATGGGAACTTAAAATAAACAAGGTCCCGTGTCACGGAAGGCGTGGCCTATAGTTGGCGACGTCTTGATAGAAGTAAAATATTCTTGACTGTGACGTTAAACACCATTACTCAACTCTCCTCTACTAGCAATTTTATTGACCTCAAGAGTTAAGTTCAACAAAAGTACTTGGGATACGTGAATGTGCTTCTGGTCAGCACTGTACAAGTGAGCACTCATGGCAAGTTTATTGTGCTAGTGCATTTGCCTTGAATGTCAAAGGACTATTTCGCACAACACTCAGTCCATTACGAGAAAGAATATAATAATAATAATAATAATAATAATAATAATAATAATAATAATAATAAATAAATAAATAAATAAATTTTTGAAAAAATGCGATCATTAATATTTAAGGTGAACACAAAATATAATATAGTCATGGGTAGCAGAACAAAAGATTACGGTGTAAAACGTGCAATAAAAAAGCTGTACAATTGTTGATTTAACGAAAATGACAGACTCAACACAAAATTGGCACAATACAAGCTTTCCAGGTGTATAACTTCGACGTGATGACGTCAAAATATTATCTTAAATGCACTTTAACTTATCTATCTCATATATATATATATATATATATATATATATATATATATATATATATATATATATATATATATATATACGAAATGCGATAAGGTGTTATATATATACCTTTTTACTTATTTATATATATGAAAGTCAGTATAAATGTGCTACAGTGCATTAAACTTTGGCCAGACCCCTCGTTTATATGATATTAAAGTGACATTATCACTGCTATTTAATCAATATTTAAAGGTCATTGATACTTTAGTGTACCGTGTACTTTTAGTCTAGTCTGGTGAAAAAAAATGTTGAAAAGTAGAACAAAATAAAAAAAACATGAAATAAAAATGCAATACATAAGTAAACGGGGGAAAAATAAATAAAATGGAGTGTGTCGATTTTATTTCAAAATTCAACTAATTACATTGAAACAATGAAATTAAGGACATGATATGACTGATAAAACGCGAGAGAGAGAGAGAGAGAGAGAGAGAGAGAGAGAGAGAGAGAGAGAGAGAGAGAGACTGGATGGCCGAGAAGTCTTTATTGCACGCTTACATATCACAGTGGCTTTTTCTACTACTACTACTACTACTACTACTAATAATAATAATAATAATAATAATAATAATACATAAATACAATAAATAGTACAATAACAATGGATAAACAGGTTATAGCTTGAGCTAAGTATCTCTACGCTTAAATGCAAAGTATCATGAAGAATTACCAAGTTTGTTGACCTTGACCGTACTGTAATGACATGATAACAAAGGATAGATTTTATAAGGATTAGGCCATTGGTAGAAGTATCTAAAAAAAAAATCTGCGACGCAAGTCAGAATATTAAGGACAAACAAAAGAAAGTGATATTCATCTTCAATAACATTCATATTGCAACAGTTACAGAAACGTACAGATTTATCAACAGTATTGTACCTTCCAGTTTCAATAGATAATGAATGTGAACCAACACGGAATTGGGTTATAAAACATTTAAATTTAGATTCAATATCAGTTGTTAAATATCTTTCAAGTGCAAATAAACACTTAAACTTACTACAATACTGCATTTTAGAGCATTCTGCAACACTTGCTTACCTTTTTTGCAAAAGCTGTTCATTAACCTTTTGTTTGATGACAACAAAATCGGGCCAAAAGAAATCTTGAAAGTACCAATAAAATGATAGACCCAGGTTACATAACATTACTGGCCCAATTATGACCATTATAATTGTTACCCTTATCTGCATCTATGCGCAGTAAAGAATATATATAATATAATAAAGAAGTATTATTTTGTAGAATTTTAGCCAGTATTTTAAAATATAACATAAAAAAATTAATTTTAATGGAAATCTACCAAGTTTACCATAAACTGCACAGGTAACAGTTGAAGACTTAACATTAAGTATCCTTTCAAAATTTAAGGTTAACTTTTTTCAAGATGACAAAGATTACTAAATCCCCAAATCTCAGATGCATAAGTAATTGTAGGTAATACCAATGTGTCAAACATAAAACATTTCTTCTGCACATTTAGATCAGCATCATAAAGAACACTGTACAAGTTAAATAGAGCTTTGTTACTTTGATCAACAATTTTAGTTTCATGTGTTTTGAAATAACCATAATAAGATATAGCGGCGCCAAGATATACAAAGTTCTTAACAATATCTATTTTCTTACCATTATAGTTAAAAACAGTGTTTGATAGTATTCTAAAGCTTGAGTTGAGTAATGGTGTTTAACGTCCAAGTCAAGAATTTTTCACATATCGGGACGTCGCCAGCTCTGGCGAAGGTGCAGAAATTTTGCTTGTGCGTTGCACTGATGTCATTATACAGCAGGGTACTTTATCGTGCCGTGACAGGGGACCTCGTTTATTTTAAGTTCCAATCAGAAAGAATCGTGACTTTCATTTCGTAATGCCGAGTACTTGGCGAAAGAACAGCCACTACCCACTTTCAAGTCTTGGGTCAGACCCGGCCGGGGTTCGAACCCACGACCTCCCACTAACGGAGCGAGCACTTTATCAACTGAGCTACCGCAGTGGTTTATAAAGCTTCCTGTTTTAAAAAAATAACAATTTTGGTTTTATGAATATTTACAGAAAACTGGTATTTAAAGCTGCATTAAGTTTACCAAATTTCTGAATTTTTTTTTGATTTTCTAAAAATATATTTTTTAAAAGTAGATATCTTCTAACCACGATCCGTGACATTCATTTTCTAAATTTTCATTTCTTTTAGCTGTAAATACATGGAATCCTCTGACCAGTTGGTCAGTGTTCTACGATGGTAATTATGAGCTTGGAGCATGCGCACAGATGTACGGAAAAGCCTAGAATCGAAAGTGAAACATGACAGATTCCATTAATTGTCGTTCATTAATATCCAGATGTATTTGAAATGGTGTTATTTTTTCCCTTACTAAGTCACAAATGACAAATTAAACGAAGTTCTGTGTTTAATTTATCGTATTTCAACATTTTGAAAGTTGTGTTTAAATTACCCGGGCTTTGATGACGTAACCGTGTTCTAATATTAGATCCCAAATGCTGCATCTCGCTGGGTAAATACTGTAATTTCTGTATTTATTCGAGCTTTTATCGTTGAACCAAATGTAACATTGTTCATTAGGAACATCATTTATTAGATTAACACCGTTTTAATTTTTTCTTTGGAAAACTTAATGCAGCTTTAAAACAATAATCGTGTAAACCATCTAACATATATTGTAACTCTTCCTTAGATTGAATAATAACCTTTTCGTTACATTATTAATATGCAAGAACTAGTATTTTTCTTATTAATTAGTTAAAATAATAACCTAGTCACATGTTTTTAAACCACGAATATTCATTAATTATATAATATTATTTATAGGCAAAATTTAAATATTTTGTGATTTTTTTATTTGCGTCAAACTAAATATTATTATTTTACAATTTTTGCAATTTTACTTTCATATTAAAACAATGTTTATTATTTATCAAAAAAAAAAAAAAAAATACAATAAAATAAAATAAACAAATAAATAAATAAATTGATTTGAATAATAATAATAATAATAAAAATAATAATAATAATGATAATAATAATAATAATAATAATAAAAAAAATCCAATGCAACTTGGCCACTGAGTGCATTTCACAAAACTGGGTTATATAATCAGCGTTCTAACGTATGGTATGTATTTTTTTCTTCAATATTCATGTTGTATCCAATATTAAGTGATCGGACGGTAAACAAGTAAACAAATATACAAAAAACATTCTTAGTTAAGATGTATATCTCTGTCAGACAACCAACATCGTCGGACTTTTATTGTCGTCTACGTTTTTCTTTTCTAAAATTAGCTACTTATTGCTTCCTTCCGTCGACATTACTTACTGTCAAAGAAAATATTTCCTTTTACACATGCAATATTATACAATTATTGTCTTTGAATGAGGTCAATACATGGGTCTATGGACTTGATGCAACCAATATTCACCTTCGGCCTCGGTGAATATTGGTTGCATCAAGTCCATAGAACCATGTATTGACCTCATTCAAAGACTATAATTGTTTTATTATATGACAAATAACTATTTGCCTATTTCAAGTAAAATTAAGTAGATTCCATGAAATACAAACAATACACAAAATGCCGTCTCCTCCATCACGACTGAGCAACTCAACGGAGTAAATAAAGAAAATAATTGGATAATTTTGTTGTGACGTCATTGAGGCTGAAAAGGGGTCTGAACCAGTCTGGACCTCATATTATTGACCGCACGTGCATTTAGACAAGCAATACACGAAATATTTAATGACACGTGGCAGTATGAAAACCAAAAGACGAAAAGAAAGATTCATAGTCATATAATGATAACTGTTATTTAACGAAATATTATCATACGTACATGTATGTACATTGTATTTTACAAGTTAGTGAGTTATCTATGGGAAAAAAGACAGAAAGTTAAAGACCGAAAGTATAAAAATGGTGCCATCTTGAAGGCCAAGGTAACTTGAATAAGAAGAAATTACATAAATCAGTTTAATTGTCATTGGTACATATGTACCACCTTTTTAACATTTTCAATGAGTAATCACTATAAGTCATCATTTTTCAATAAGTTGAGAGTAGAAAAAAGTTTGTTTAAAGCGCAGTCTTTTTAGAAATGCATATCCATTTATTTACTTAAATATAGGTTAAGTAGCGATTTAAAAAATATATTTGAATTATTTTAGTGATGTGAACAAACCAACCTCCCCATCCCCCGACACCCCACCACTTCAAATGTGTCCCTTGGCAAAGTCAAACAAACCAGTTTTGATTTTTCCTCTACTCGGGATGCTTTTCATTAGCATCGTCGATTTCTTTTAGATCTTTTAGAAATTTCCAAGGACATTAAATTTTGAACTTGCTTCGGGAAATTAAATTATTTCAATAAAATATAATTTTTATCATTATATCTAGTCTTTTATTCATACCCTATCTGTTCTATTACTGGATATTATCAGCTGAGTAATATTTTTTAGCAATCATCTATTCTATTTAATTTTACAACATTTTTTTTCAATAGTTATGTTTTTAATATTTTCAGACCAGAAATAGATTGATTGATTGATTGACTGGATGTGGTTTTACGTCCAAGTCAAAAAATATTTAACTTATATCAAGACGTCACCAGCTATAGATAAAGTGACCTTTGCAGTGCGCTTAGGGCAATGTGCAGGGGAGGTTCTTTAACGTGTCACTCCTGTCGTCACACGGGGCATCGGGTTTAAGGTGTCATCCTGAAGGACCCCATGACTTTTCATTTCTAAATGCTGAGTGCTTGGCAAAAGAACAGTCGCTACTAATTTTCAACTCTTGGTCAGACCCGGCCGCGGTTCGAACCCCGACCTCCTACATACGAAGCGAGCACTCTACCAACTGAGCTACCGTAGTTGTAAGCCTAATGTAGTTATAAAACTAACTCACTTACACTTTCTAAAGTATTGTATTAACGAAGCCCATGAGATTAATCAAAACACCGAGTCGTCCAGTCATGAGTTTGAAACCCGGACCGGAGCAAATGAGTAATAAAACGATTTTATTTAATTATACATGATTATGTATCGAGCAGATTCTTGATTTATTGATTTATTTTACTAAATATATATATATATATATATATATATATATATAAAGCTACAGTGATTTATCCCTCTTCTAATTATAAAACGTGTTAATGTCTGTTTTTACCAATGTAAATCCCAAAGCAAACACCAAATAGGAATGAAGTGTTAGATAAATGTACAAAAACATATTTTTTTTTAAATAAAAGAATTCCTACAAGAAGAATGTTTATAAAATATGATAAATAAAGGATTACCTCCCCTGAATAATAATAACAACAAAACATGATAATTTTTGTTTTATGAAGTGAAAAAACATTGAGAAAAAATGGAAAATTTGAAATCCTTACCTTCGTTATAGTGACGGTTTTGTTCCAAGTTTCAGCTAAATATACGACTTGTTTTCGGAACAAATAAATCAAAACGCCAACAAGATTGCTTATTGAAGATTATAAATATATCTACGTAGTTTGAAGCTTTAGTGTGGTATATAATGTGTTTAACTATCGTTTCTTATGATGAATAACCAATGCTATCCATGCATGAAATATATAGAACTGTCATTTGCTGATTTTTAATTTCTATTAAAATAATGCATTCAAAATCAGCACATAACAATTAATTTCCATTACTAATGATGATAATTATTAAAAAATAAGATATTTATGCAAAATAATATTTAGAATAATAATAATAATAAATAATAATAATAATAATAACAATAAAGTTATAATTTCAGTGTTTTATGAAATACCTTATTTTTAGCGATTTCATGTCCGAAAGAAATACAGATTTAGGATATATTACTTTTACACCTGACAACAGTAACGTTAAGAAGAAAAATAATCGTGAATTCAAATACTGTTAAATAAAGCCTTCTCTCTTAATGAACTTGGCCACTGCGGTAGCTCAGTTTTGTAGAGTGCTCGCTCCGTAAGTGGAAGGTCGTGGGTTCAAACCCCGGCCGGGTCTGACCCAAGACTTGAAAGTTGGTAGTGACTGTTCTTTCGCCAAGCACTCGGCATTACGAAATGAAAGTCACGGTTCTTTCGGATGGGAACTTAAAATAAACGAATTCCCGTGTCACGGCAGGCATGGCACAATAAAGAACCCTGATGTATAATGCCATTAGCGCAACGCACAGTCAAAATTTCTGCACTGTCGCCTATAGCTCTTAATGAACTTAATTGCTTTAAAACTTAGTCAGTTAAGTTTCGATAGTTTGTTGGCGTTTCTCTATTTCATTCTGGGGCGTAATGCCCGGATTTGGTTAAAGCGTAATCTTTAAAATTTGAGTCTAATCACCGCTGAAAGCTCGAAACTTACCGATCACACGGCAAGAACCCTTTCCATGCCATTTGCATGCAGTAATTTGATAAGATACCCTCACAGCCAGCTGAGAGGTCAACGCTATTTAATGCTATTTTACTAGAAATCTAAGTGACATGTTCAACTTTATAGTCAGCCTTGTGGTCAACAATGTATATAGGGCCATTTTGAGCTATTTTACTTGAAATATAGACTATTAGTAGAATGAAGACAAGCCAATATAAAAAAGAATCATTTAAACAACCAACTGACCATATTTTTAGACGTTTAAACATGTGTTACGGTATGATTTTAACAATATTATTTATTTTCACATATTTTTAAAAAAATTATTTAAATTATTTTTTAAGAATTTCTAAAAATCAAATTTTAAGTTTGAATATCTTTAAAAGTATATGTTAAATGGTTTAGTTTTAGAACAATGTAATTGCACTTTAATTGATGACTTGTGATTTTTTTTTAACTATGATAAGTGTTAAAGTTAATTGAATTTAGAGAAAAAAAAACATTTTGTAAATTGGTAACGGGTTACAGATTATGTTAAGCCATCCCTTAGAGAACAGGTTGGATAAAGGAACGGGATATATATATATATATATATATATATATATATATATATATATATATATATATATATATATATATATATATATAATGGATGACTAAACATATTCCGGTATCCGTTACGAATTTACAGATGTTTTTTATGTCAATATGTCATTTCTTTTTCTTTTTGATATTATAGAATTTTTATTATAATAAAGTGATTGATACATATTGTTTCTGCTATCCAACTGTTGGGCAGTTGGAATCACACGTTTGAACGGATAACACCCAGCTTTAGATCTTAATAAATTGTTGAAACTGGTTCGCATATTTTTAGCAATTTGCAGTAGTTTAGTTAATCAGTAGGCAATATTTTGTGCTGTCAGAATATGTACCATTTCGCAAATTTTTCAGCCGTCTTTATTTTTTAAATTTATTTTAAACTAAGGTTTGTTCCCTGCAAAGCTTTGGATTCATATAATACGTATAATTTTAGAACTTTAAATTCATCAATTTTTAACCAGTGTGGCTCATGTTTTTATCTCTCAAACTTTTCAGCCCCTAGTGTCACTGATGAGGAATGATTTTCAGAAATGTGCACAAATATTTAAAGATGAATTAATTGTTAGTTAAGGTCGGTAGAGCCTTAACAAAGTGGTTGCCCATGTTGCGGCATATTACATGTTTAGATATTTGTAGTCGAGAAACGAATTATTCAATGTTTAAAGATTAAAGGACAAGTTAAAATACTTGCTATAAAGTGCAGATTGAAAATTTTATTTTTATTGACTGACAGGATATGTGATGGTAAGATTTTTTCGCTCACATTATCATTTGTGGTTTAAGCTCGATAAATATATTCACAACTTTTCCTTAATTTTATAAAGTTAAGATTTCCTAACTAATTATTGGTACATTAATATATATATATTTACATATATAAATATTTTGCAGTTTTACATTTCTGAAGCTTTAACAATTTTAATACCATTTATTTGCGTCAATTAATTTTTAATACTACTTGATTTTATTTAGAAACCTTTTTTAGGTACACAGATATTGTTTAGTCATGATCGTTCAACAATCTGACTTTTTGTTTTTTATATTCTAATCTTTGAATTCTTATGTCATTGATATGAATATGAAGTTAATAATGCTTCATTATGATTTATTTAAATAAGGAATAACTTGTGATTTTAACAAGTTTATTGAGTCATAACATGAAAAACGGTGTGCACACTTCATAATGCGCGTAGCATTAATTTTGAATTTTTAATTTTTCATTTAATTTAAAACACTTAAACTGAAACATAAAACAATGTTTTGTTTTATTTTTTCTTAATTTTTTTTAATTAAAAAAATTTCCTCCGCGTTGGAACGCGTTATTATCAACAAACAATTTTAGCCAATGGAATGGAAGAGTCATACGTTACGCCATGGCTGCGTAGTTTATTGGAGTATAGCATGAAAAAGGAGCACGTGCATTTATGTTAGTGTTTGTATAGCTAGTGTGATATAACATAATTTAGAAATTAAATTATAACTACATTGCCAATTTTAAAGCTAAAATCGTTCGACACCTCTTTAAGTTTGACATCTTATCTTTTTTGTAAACTGATGTCATTGATGTAAATTAATATGAAGTTATTAATGCTTCATTATGGTTCATTTAAAACTTTTTGCTTATTTTGCAGCTAAAACGCTCGACACCTCTAGAACTACCTTTATATTAACCAATGTTATTGACGTAATATCAATTATGCTAATTAATAATGACTTGAAATTTAAATAAAGCTTCCCTACGTATAATGGTATTGTGTAGCCAAAATCGTTCGTCACCTCCTAAAATTGACATTTTCTCTTTTGTTCTTATTATGATATCGCTTATTATGATTAAATTCATCTTTTCATACAAACACTTTTGTGTACGTATGTATATATTTAATTATTCAGAATGTATCACTACCATTATTTCAACAACAAAGCAGAAAAAACCGGTTTTGTTTTAAAAGTACAATTACGTTTGGTTCTTTAATATGATTAATTATGATTTTTAATTTTATCTTCGTTCATCAAATATGAAAAAGTTGCTTAATCACCGTGTTTTTTGCCACATCTGACTCCAAACAAAAGCAAGCTGTATGGATGGTAACATAATGAGTTTTGAAGGGCAATATTGGCATAAAATCTAACATGTAACATTAATTATTAAACATAGAGTGTTCACGAAACATTCTGACAGATGACGCCAATTAGACACATACTCATCCCGTTATTTAATGAAATATACAACTGTTAACGACGTATATAATAATAATAATAATAATAATAATAATAATAATCAAAAAACAGCCTAAAAACATTGAAATGTAGGAAAAGCAAATATAGAAAAGGAATGATTTGCATAATCAAAACCTTAGTTTTAGATATGTTAAAAAACTGAGACGACTGAAAATTTTGCTACATAATATTTTTCTCTTAACCGAAAGTTCTGATTACTGAGTTAAGAATACGCTGGCAGTTTTACTTCAGGGACAGTAGTATCCACTGAAGTATAGTAAATATCTAACAAAATAAACAAAAACTAAGCCTTATTTCCTTATATGGTCATGGATCGGTTTGTGTGTGTTCTATTCATTACACTTTGAAACACTAACTACTAACAGTGTTTGTTTATAAACGGCGTAAGAGCTGAACAACAACAAAAAACTTTGACATTATCCCTACCTTTCTGATCACATTATAAAACTGTTCAATTTCTGAAAAGTTTTCCCTTTTTCTGTCATTGGCGTTTTTTTCTGTAATTAAACCAAAATAAAATAGAGTAAGATTTTGACGACTTAAATGTAGTAGATTTATACAGATTATTGCGATTCTGTTAGGTTTTGATGATTTTTGATTAATAAATACATGTATTACGACAAAAACAAATTGTATAATGTGCGATAAATCTGATTTCGAGCTGAAAATTTATCCGAATAGTTTGCCAGTTTTAAATTAATGGTAATGAAACCAATATTTTTTTTATTATTATTTATTTATTCATTTATATTTATTAATATATTAATTAATGAATAAATAAATTAATTAATATTTTTTTTCAATTAAAGTTAAAACTGTAATTTTGAAATGTGGAATTTGATATCAACAAGTTTTCCAAAAGCTTAAGATTTGCAAAATTAATTGGTTTTTCGTACAGTCTAACCTACTAACCTTTCTAAACAAGATCAAATGTAAGCAGTTTATATCAATAGCTTACTGAAATTAAGACAAAATGAACAACATTTTTAAAATTTATTTTGTACATATTAATACTGAAATTTTAAGTTAACAAAAAGGAGATATATAACAGTTATATCGCTGGAGAAAATATCACGAAACATTATATGATAGATATGGGTAAATGTTAAGGGTAAAGTAAAGACTCATTTTCTTTATTCATATGAATAAGAATTTTTACAGAACCTTGTCAAATCTGGAAAAAAGACTGTCGCTAAATCATTCAACTACACATACAGATATATAGATGACGTTCTTTCTCTAAATAATCACAAATTTGGAGAATATGTGAATGTCATCTATCCAAGTGAGCTTGAAATAAAAGACACAACAGATTCTCCATGTTCTGCTTCATATTTGGACTTATACCTCAATTATGACACCCATGAAAGGTTACATCTGAAGCTATACGACAAACATGATGACTTCAGTTTTTCTATTGTCAACTTACCGTTTCTTTGCAGTAATATCCCTGCTTCTCCTGCGTATGGTGTATATGTTTCACAGTTAATACGGTGTGATAGAGCTTGTTCCCACTATGGGAACTTTCTGCAACGAAGCAAATTACTTACAATTAAATTGTTGACACAAGGATCAGGGCATTTAAAAAGTTTTATGGCCGTCATCACAATATTGTTGATAAGTATGTAGTCACTGTATCCCAACCTATACTGGATATATTTGACTTACCATAGTTCTTTGTTCCTTTCATTCTCAAAATTGACTTGCACGTGACAGGTGTAGCTAGCTAAACAGGAGGTGCTTACCCTTCCGAAAAAAAGGCCTCACTTCCTTGATGGAAGTTCACGTGTATCACCTATTTTGCCAGTTTGCAAAAATTTTACTTTGTTTTTGGGATTGTGATATGGAAAAGGACTGGTATGTTTGTTTTATTTTTATTATTAGATATGAAAAGTTTATTTTATTCTTATTTTTATTTTATTTTTTTTTTCTTATGGAAAAATGAAAGAATTGGAACTTTGGCATAACTCGTGTTTTTTTATGTGTGCAAAATGTCAAATTCCTTCGTTTTTCCGTAACAAAAAAAAATCAAATTCATGTATTATAATTTGATAATTAAATTGAAAAAGTAATAAAACTTTTACATTTTTAATTACTTATATGAAGTAAAGAAAAATATGCGTATATATTATAGGTCGTGAAAATTAGACTATATCCTTAAGAGCAAAATATGGTAATAAAAATGTTTAACCTTCAAACAACTTCTAAGACTAAAAACGCCAAAAGATAACAAAGACTTGCTCCAATTTGTTAGAGTTTTTGGTTGGTTTAAGCGGTTAACTGTAGTAATTTTGTTGAACGATCGACTCGGGATTATTTAAATGCGCGGTTTATACCTCTCGGCTACCGAGATTACCGCGGCCTTATAACAAAATGGTTAAAAACAAGGCAAAGTCTTTACCACTAAACCCATAATAATTGGAAGTAAATTTTGTATAGAATCACAATATTTTATATTTTATTGATTTTAACAAACAGCAAATTTAAATGCACTCGCTGAGTACATTGCCATACGATAAATAACCTTTTTACATTCCTTTAAAAACTTAAAATAGTTAACCAAATTCAATTCGTAGGCAAATGTAATTCTATTTGCAGAACAATACGTAAGAATACTTTCCTTTACTTTTTCAATGAAACCTTATAAATGAAGAACGCTTCAGGCACGAATCCATTGATATAAACAGTGTTTCATTAAATAATGAATAACATCAATTCCTGCTGCAAGCCTGAATCCGTACAAAAACAGGGTTTTTGCGTACAATGAAAACCGGAGTAGTTTCCTATTAAAAAGCTTGAACAATTTTATTTATTTTTTTTATTCCTGAATTCACAAAAGTCTTCGAGTATGTTTTTTCGCTTAACAATTTTTATGAGGAAACACGTATCTGATTTGAAGACAACAGCACATTTGTGTAATAACGAAAACTTACTTGTTAGTGGTATTTACGAAGAAGAAAATCGATATTGGAGCACTCGGTACTGTTGAACTGATATTTTACTATTTTTAGAAAATGATACAGTTTTTACATTTTAATGTTTTGATGTACAAAAAAGCGTTTCATAAGTATGCTCATACATAAGTATATATATATATATATATATATATATATATATATATATATAATTGAATCAGTAAGTTTTCCTATTTTATTGTATTTTTACTTCAGCCTATTGTCTAAAAACGATTATTTCACAGATGATCTTTTTGTACCAACGAGAAAATCATTTGCAAGAGTAGTCGGTGCTGTTTAAATGACAATTTAGTTCTGTTAGAAAACGATACAGTTTTTACATTTCATTGTTTTGATTTAAAAAAAGCAGCGTTTCATAAGTATGCCCACACACACACACACACACACACACACACACACACACACAGATATTAATATATATATATATATATAATATATTTAAATCTGTCTATCTAACAAAACACAATAAATGCTAAAGGTTATTAATTATCGTAATCATCATTATTACATTTCAAAATTGGAAAACACTCAAATATTTGTTAATAACTAAAACAGATTCTAAAAATATTTCAATTCAAGCTCAAAGCTCGCTTACACATAGATATAATTTGAAGTTAAAATCATGGATGTGTGTTATAAGCCACCATATTATTTTTAAGGACGGTGTATAAGTTCCCTTTTTATACATGAGATGGAAGAAATTTTCTAGAATTTTATATTGAGGAATTTCAATACATGACAACGAAATCAAGTTGTATCAATTGCTTAATTCCAATTCCTTATTGTATACAAATCATTAAATAAGGAATGAATATCTAGTAAACACTTAGTTTTTATAAAGTTTCTAAGTTCCAATGGCTTCGGACCTCCCAGTTAATATAACAATTTGATGTTATGTATTCTAACTGTGAATATGTTATTGTATTCTACCGCTATTATTGTAAATATTTGTTGTTTTGTGCTACAAGCTATTTATAGTTTTTTTGCAATTAAGATTGATATACATTAAAAAAAATATCTTATTGTCTTCTATCGAAATTGTTTTGTGTAAAATTGTTTATTAATAAGTTTTATCATTTATTATTTCAATAATTAAAACATCCACAAAAAAGTCGTTAAGAAGAAGCAATTGATTTAGCAAGATTCCAATCGATAATTTATCTATGATATTCTATAGTTGAAGCTACAGTCTCCCTTCGCAATTACCACATGTTAGGTCTATTTTCAGATAAAGTTAAAATTCACAGAATATTCATATAAAATGTTGTTTCTTTTACTAGTATTAGATAATAAAAATGATGATGATGATGATGATGATGATGATGATGATGATGATGATGACTATTATTATTATTTTTAAAATTGAGTCAATACGATCAACCCTAGAAAACAAGTAAAATGTTCAAATTATCCAACTAAGCGAGACAACTCCAATTTGATTTGAAAAAAAAAAATATTCTGACGACTACGTTTGATAAACAGCTAAAACTGACAACTGTATAAAAGAATATTCTGTATTTTCGTTACCAGTTACATGGATGACATAACTCGTCTAGGCCAATTTGAATGTAAAACCGAACAGGACGTATATGTTGATTTTTGTTTTTTATTGATGAAAAATTTTTGTATCAGCTTTTAATCATAATAACTGCTAGAGCTTAATACGATTTACTTGGATTTGTTAACCACTTTTCTCGCATATGTGATAGATCTATTTCACTGAATTGGTGATACGATATTTTTCCATATCGCACCCCGCATGCGCACCTGTAGCCTATCTCAGTTGAACGATCACTACTTTTTTTCATTGGCAAGGGACAAAATTTAGTGGGAAAAAGTATATGAAAACGACGGAAAAGACTTTTTATGATGAATAATATTATTTTTTTTACTAAATAATGAATATTAAAGAGAAAAATGGATGTTTGGTCTTATCGCGTAGGTTCATATTCTGTTGTGAGTGAAACGTTATTTGTTATTGTTGCGTGTCTCGTATTCATCCGCTAGAAAAATCTTGTATCGTAATTGTAAAAATGCCGGTATTTTTTAAAAATTATATGCGAGAAAAATAATCAATAACTCGATCGAAGTCGACATGGGGGAATTCCGACCTCATGTTAAGATTTTTTCATCTCAAACAAGGATATGCCTTGTTGGAGATGAAAAATCTGAACACTCAATCGGAATTTCCCCATTTCGACCTCAAATTAGTTATAGATTCTCTTTATATACATAAGAGAATGATGCGAAATAATGTCGTTTCACATCCAAAGCAAGATTCTTTAACTAATACGAAGATGGATAATTAAAAGAAATATTTAAGAATTTGAAAAAAAGTAATTTAAGTTGCTTACAAATTGTTTTTAAGAATTTGCAAGAATATAAATAAAAGTTGAAATAAATTTTCTATACCGGCTTATATTATGCTGAACTGGTTGCAAAATAAAGATAAGAGTTTATTTATAGATATTGCGATGTTAAGATTATGAAGGACTTTTGATAAATGGTATATTTTCTGACTACTGAGTTATGGATACCCTCGGGGAGTTTACTCCAATAGCAGTGGTACCCGTTGTGGGGTAGTAAATATATAACACAAATATCGGTTAAATTTTGCTGGGCCATGTGTGCAGATTTTGAAATATCATTGCTAATCAGTGACACTAGAGGCCGAAAAAATTGATGGATAAAAATCATAAGCCAAACAGTTGAAAATTGATGAATATTATAAATTTATATTCCCTTTAGCATAAAACTCTTACCAAATAGACGTAAAAATTCCTCCCTTCCTTTATTTGAAATTAACATGATAACTCAAGGTTAAAGTAAAATTGCAAAAAGTAAATAAATAAAAATAAAAACTTTCAATATTCTGATATCGATTTTTATGCATCAGATAAGGATGTCATTTTGAATACCAAGCAATCAACCATTAAGGATGTTAAAACGAAAATTATCTTATTCATTCTTTAAAGCTATCAAAGAATTTTTAAAGGGGGAAAACAAGGAAATAAATCTAAAATTGGACGACTGGATGATATAAAATGTTAGGTTTTGATTGGGTATTTGAATGAGTAAAATCCATAGTCAAAAACATTTGATGTAATTTATGCAACATGTGAACAAGTAATCACTTTAAACAACTCATCGAAAATCTTCAGCAGAAACAACATATTAGGACGACGGATTGTGAGCAGGCCCCAGTTTCACAATCATTCACTCTACTGAGTGCACACTCAACTCAAATAGTCCAAATTTTCATTCATCAATATTTATAAATTTTGAAGTTTTATGAGACAATATTTTGTTTTGTTCAACATAATTATGTTGAAAAATTGAAGTATAACATTAGTCAATTTTAGCTGTGCAATCACGGTTTTAAAATTTGACATTGATATATTCCCTTATTTGAGTTGAGTGTACACTCAGTTGAGTGAATGATTGTGAAACTGGGGCCTCATATGAAAATACTATTACAACATGACTTCATTTTGTCCCTTGCCAACTTTCCATTTCTATGCAGCAATATACCTGCTTCTCCTTTTATTGTCGTCATCATGATATTAATAAGAAGTATGAAGTCGCTGTATTTGGAAGTTTTCATAGTTTTTAATATGCTTTTTAGATGGTGTTTTAAAAAATGAAACCATTTGTTAGTAATTTGTTTTCAGTATATTTTTCATATAATCGTATTCTGATTATTTCAACATAAGTAAAGATAAAAAAGAGGGAAAAATTTTGGAATATTAAATGGTGCGGAAATAGTACATTTTCGAAAGGACTTGTAATATCTTAACTTTTTAATACATTCATTGAACAAATGCAAGATAATGATTAAATGTGGTTAAATTTTGGATTTAAGTGAAATTTCTTGTATATTATTCACATCATAATTCCGACTACACTTTTTGCTTGTTTTTAGAACCTATTTAAATGTCGTTTATTTTTAGTAAAACTTAAATTATCTGTCAAACTAAAAACTTATACACTTTATAATGCTATATATGGTAAATTTGAATAAAAAATATCAAATTACATGTAAGGTAAAAATTAATGTAAATCCGGTATTGGGTACTATTTTTTTTAGCAAAATTTCTATAGTTTCCGTACAGAGCCGACAAGTTTATAAACAAACTTAGTGATCTCTATATAAGTTTTTTTTTTTAACTTTTTTTTCAACATTCCGCTGTAACAGTATAATGTTTTTTTTTCTTGTTGGTCTTTTCGTCTAATAAAAACAATAACTTTTGCCAAAATATTATATTTAAATTTGCAACCTTTTTGTTTACAAATGTATATTTCTTTAATCTCCCTCTTCCTGATAGTTCTCATAATAATTGTTTGCTTTTTCTATTGTTTGTATTTTCGAGGCTTAAAAACACTTTTGTTTGCAAAAAAATTATATTTGAAGTTGAAGCCTTTTTTGTGTTGCACTCAAAAGGTATTTTACTATTATTTATATTGATTATTTTCACATTGATAAAAAACGGTTTAAAATGTATTTATCTAACGAATATACGTGATTAGTTTTGATGTGCCATAATATAAAATTTAAGATAAAAAAAACTTGTTTCACTGTCAGTATTAATTCTGCAAAATGTTAATGTTCTATAATTGTGTGGTTATAATTACTAAAAATTAGGGATGACTTCTATATCAAAACATAATGTAAATATATTTTAGCAATATAAAAACAATTTCGGTAATAAGCAAAATATCAAATTATTAGCGAGAAATATTAATAGTTTTATGCTTCATACAATGGACCAAAACAAGATAAAAATTAAATTTGGTAAAATGATTACTTTTAGTGCAATTTCCTATATTGCATCGCAATTCCGACTACATTTCCTTAGATTTATTATCTAAACTATTCAAATGCATTACATTTCTAGTTACATTAAATTTTACAAATTAATCAAAAGACCTGTCCGCTTTAAAATTTGTATAGGTTAGTTTTGGCTAATAAGATTATATAAATATAATTCAATTCTCTTTTGTTTCAAGCATTTTGATTGGTCAAATCTTTTCTGCTATTTTTGCACGAAAGAATTGGCTCTGTTACCGAAACTACTTTTCCGTAATTTTTCTTGCGCATTGGTAATGTAGTTTTCTTTACTTATTATTAATTTAAGTTGTAAAAGTTTTAATTACTATTTATTATTATTCTATGAATTGAATTATAAGAAATGAAATTAATTTTTCTTTTTGTTATGGAAAAATGGAAGAATTGGACATTTTGCACACGTAACATAATAGGCTTCGCGAATTATGCAGCGTGCAAAATGTCAAATTCCTTTTTTTATATTTTCAAAACAAAGAGAAAAATTAATTTTATTCATATATTAAAGAAGAAAAACAACCAGTTTTTTTGCAAAATTAACAGTCCATAGTCGCGATTTAAATTTTTTTCTGTCTTTAGTACTCGAGAATATTTTTATTTTGTTATGTTTTGTGTTTTCAGGACCGTTTGTACATTAACTTTGAAGGGGGTTACGATCCAAATGATAAAACAAAATTGTAATAATATCCAACATTCTGGTGTTTAGTTTTTGTAATTTCGTTTTTAAAGTAATAATAAAACACAAACATACAAGTCCATGTCCAAATCACAATCCCAATAAACAATGTAAAAATGTTGAAAACCGGGTAATATAGTTATACACGTGAACTTCCATCAAGGAAGTTAGGCCGCGTATTTTGGAAGGGTAAACAACCCCTGTCACCTGTTACATTTGATAATAAGAGTAACATGGAACTTTGAAAAGAAAAAAATTTTCAGAAACAGTTTGGATACAGAGACTCCATGCTTATCAACAATATTGTGATGATGGCCTTAAACTATTTTAGGGCCATAATTAACCTTGGCTTCTTGAATTATCCTTCAGTAAACAATTCAATTGCAAGCAGCTAATTCCATTGTAGAAAGTTCCAGTAGTTGAAACAAAATCTACCATACCGTATAAATTTTGAAACATTTATACCATACACAGTAGAAGCAGGGATATTACTAAAAAGAAATGGGAAGTTGACAATATAAAAATTGAATACATTACATTTGTCGTATAGTAACATTTACAATGTGTTTATTTTTCATTCAATTTGCATTCGTCTATATATTATTATTATTATTATTATTATTATTATTATGTTTTAAAGTAATATTTTCTACATCGATAAATTATATTTACAAGTTTGGTTATATATCTAATAAAATTTAAGGTTAAAAACCCTAAATTTGTCTGAACAATTTGTCCTGTTAGCTTTGATATTGTAAAGGTTTTCGGTCATAAAACGTGAAAGTTTTCATAATAAAATCGTTCAGAAAATTACTTATATAACAACAAACAATGCGCATTAAGCAATGTTGAAATAATCGAGACACATTAGAACGTGTTGACAACAACATACAATAAATGAACCAAAACAAGAAAAGGTTAAATGTGGTAAAATGATTGATTTTAGTGCATTATCTTAAATATGTTTTGTTTTATCATTTCGACTAATTATTCTGTTTTTTAACTAATTTATTTAAATATCTCTTTTAGTAACCGTTATTTTTACGTACATGTATGTAACAGAAAATGTTTTTGTTAATTACTTATAGTTATAATTCGGCTAAATGGCATTAAATTATATTTTAGTGTTAAAGCTAATATTTTAACCAGTTCTGATTTATGTTTTTCTTTTTTTTAAATTAAATATGTGAACAAAATATAACATCGAGATGTTCTTTCAATAGTTGGTTTTAATAGAGTGATAATCGCAATTAAGAAAAACTTTTTAAAAAATGCTGTTTTCATAATTTCGGTATTTATTGGTATCCAAACAACGTCAGGACATTAAACTATGTTATATTTCATTATTATATAACGCCAAATTATCAGCTGTATTTGTGGGTTTTTAATTAATTTTTATTGTATGTATTGGTATAAATGCATTGCTTTGTAATAAAGTAGAATAAAACTATATGTAATTAATAATCGCAAAAAATAGAAAATAACAACAAATATCACCAATGTTATTGCACTGTCACATAGCTTTGCTTAAATTATAGTTAAAACTTTAAAAAGTAAATAATCATTTTTTAAAATGTATTTCGAATAAAAGTTAAAATAAATGCTTTTTGACAGTACAATTAGCAAAAACCTATCCGCACAGGAACCGATTCGCATATATTAGGTAGAGTATTGTTTTCTTCAAATGTTTGTTTTCATTTTTTTTTCTATCAACAATTTTGAGGAATGAATTTCCGAAATGTTCGCACAAGGTACATCAAATTAAACACAAGTATTTTTGTTAAACATCGACCAATTACATAATTTTTTATAAAGCGGACACTTGTTTTGATGACAAGATAAAGTAGTTGTTTGGTGTTGACACTAAGGTACACTGACAATCATCTGGTATCGACTGAACCGCATGGTGCCTGAAAAAAGCCTCTTGAAAAAATTGTATCGCAGCATTCTAACTCGGTAGGTTACCATCTTAACAAAAAGTCGTCCTAGTACAAGATGACCATAATAAACATTCGCATGCATAAAAAAATTGTTATAAAAAAGGGACATGTAAATCTATGCGACAAGCGTGATGATTTCAATGTTTCTACTGTCAACTTTCCGTTTCTTTGCAGTAATATTCCTGCCCCCCCCCCCCCCCCGTATATTGTTTTTGTTTCACAGTGAATACGATATGGTAGAGCTTGTTTCCACTACAGGGACTTTTTACAACAAACTAGCTGCTTATAAAATTAAATTGTTGACCTAGGGATTTTGCAAGTCTAGGCTAATCTAGACAATTTAAAACTTCTATGGCCGTAATACCAATATTATTAAGAAGCATACAGTCGCTGTATCCAAGGTGAAAGTTAACGTGTGAAATTAATTTTGTTATTTTTAGGTTGTTTTTTGGGATTGTGATTTGGTCTAGTTTGATTTTAACATTACTCTCGTTGCTCGTAGCTAAAATGCTAATACGACGTTAAAAATATTACAACCAATTACAACAACTATTAATATTGCACTTATTTATCTTAAATACTAGCATTTAACTAAAAGCTTTTTTTCAACTCGCAATAAACCAACAACACGGTATTCATAGGTCATAACTTATGTATACTTAATGAATTATGTAATATATTACAAACAAGAAAATTAAATTTGATGGCATATTAGATTTTAATGAATGAAAAATATTTTCAAGGGCAAATGATGTAACGTGTGTGTGTGTGTGTGTGTGTGTGTGTGTGTGTGTGTGTGATAAAATATTAAGATAAATTACATACGTTAAGATACAAAATCAGGTTTACTTAATTTATTTTTTTTAAATTCTCTTGCTATATGTTATTTAAGTCAAATATATCGATTTTTATTTGGTATTTGTTTATCTATTTAATTAATTATTTAATTATTTGTTAATAAATTTGTTTATTTATTATTTTTATCCAAATCGATTGATATGTTTATTAGCATTATTTCTACAACTACTACGCTGGCGATTGATGCGAATTTTTCCCTTACACAAGAATAAATATATATTAAAATATATAACGGAAACTCCATGATACCGGCACCACGTAACAAAACTCAATATATGAGAAATAACAAAACACTTAACACGAGAGAGAGAGAGAGAGAGAGAGAGAGAGGGGGGGGAAACGACAAATACGTAAACAAACGTCATTTTAAAAGAATTTCTGTTACAAATTTATCAAATATGCCTTTCTTGTTTTTTTTTCGGGGGGGGGGTGGTGGTAACGTGATAAGAATTTGTCTGTTAAAGAACTGGAAAATTACAATATAACATTACCAAACATTGTCCTCACGGGTCAATAAAATAATAAAATAATAATTTTGTCAATTTTATTGGTGCTTCATATTTTTGAAATACCTAAAATATTTTGTACTACAATGACTTTATATTAAAAAAACGTATAACAGTAAATAGATAAATAAATACATAAATACATAAATACTATACGATACTATACAATAAATAAATCACATTATGAATTTTTATTTAAGACATGGACTCTCTCTCTCTCTCTCTCACACACAAACACACACACACACACACACACACACACACACACACACACACACACTATTAAAGGTGTCATGGTTTCATTATCATTGTTAAAGACAATTTCTGAATTAAATTGTATTACGGTCTAGACACAGATATAAATTCACACTGATGTTTGTTTTTTCCTTACAAAGGTCAATTATTACTACGTATTGAAGAGTCAAAAAGAGCGTAAAAAAAACAAATTAAGGCACAAAAAATCAGATTTATTGCTTTCTGATTAACATAATAAAGTAATTAGAATTTTACGTAACGGTTTTCTGAAATGATAAAATGGCATATGGTTTTATAAGCATTTTTTACACTAAATATTTTATGATTTATGAATGTTGGGAAAGTAAAATATAATGTTTTTGTTATAAATTAATTACAGGCACATTATAGATTGTATATAATATCATAAGCAAAAAACGTCAACGTTTATATTTGTGATTTAGGTATTTCTGCGACAAAATGATTGATGAATTAACCTAACCTCGTTTTCAAGGACGTATCGGTCAATGTACAAATCACAAAATCTCTAAGCAATGTAAAAACTTTGAAAAATGGTTTATTTAGTTAAACACATGATCTTCTACCAGGAAAGTGTGGCGGGGTGCACGTGTTTCGGAAGGGTAAATGCCTCCGGTCTATCGAACTACTTTCGGCACGTGCGAAAACAAATTTGAGAAAGAAAATAGCATTGAAATCAAACACAAACATACAAGTCCATGTCCAAATCACAATGAAAAAAATAATAAAATAGAAAAATAAAATAAAAAGTAAAAACTTTGAAAACTTCCAAATTTAGTTAATCACGTTTATTTCCATTAAGGAGGTGAGGCCGAGGATTTTAAACTATGGTAAATTAAACTTATATAGACTAAGTTGTGATACAGCTACAGCGACTTCATATTTAAAACAATTTTGAGATGGCGACAATAAAAACTTTATAACTTAACCAAGACAATACGGGCTGTAACTCAATGTTTGTCTCTTTAACAATTTAAATTCATCAAGTGTCATGATAATTGATATTGTAGAATAAGGAAATAAAACAAATATACCAGCTGCTCAGTTTATACATACAATTTGCTGCAGTCATCAAAACCAAATACAAGATATAATGAAATATTTATAACAGCTAATTTGGACAAATAATAAAAAAATTCTACCATTGATAATAAAGAAATAGCTGATTTGACAAGGGTACTTCAGTAAAGCTTTTGATCTATTGTACTGTCTTAACTATCCCACAACTTATCTTCTATATTCTAAAAAATGCTGCATTATTTACGCAGAGATTACATTTATTGTGCAAATATATAACTCAAATACCAGTTGAATTATGATGTGCCAGAATAAATATATGCTCTAAAATTGAAGCTGTACACAAGTATAACTATTTTTAAATATAAAAAAAAATTAAAAGATCCTCAAGTATCAAGTATTAATCAATAAATATTCAATTAACAATTTAAAAAATACGACACGTTGATAAAATTTATATAAAACAGAGATTTACTATCGAAATAAAATAAATGTTTTTATGACGAACTGCTAAAATTGCTGCTTTGACGTAAAACGGTACTTATCGATCCAACAAACCAATCAACACCACTGGACTTTGTTTTGTCAATACATTCAGTATCGGCCGAAAATCTAGATATTAATAGTTTTATTTCCTTTTATGGGTCTTATATGGGTTTTTGTGCTAGTTTTATTCTTTTTTTCTTTCTTTTTTTTTTAATTTTTAATTATTATTATAATTATTTTATTATTATTATTATTATTATTATTATCATTTTAAAATTAAAATTAAAACGTAGACTAAAATAGAATAACCATTATATTGTGAGAAGTTGTTATTATGTGTGCGTATCAGCAGACATCTTGTTTCTCGTTACCTTTATTATCATTATTATTTTTTATTTTTAGTTTTATTTTTCTCTGTTGTTTCGGGTTTATTTTTTTTCAGAGACATCTTATCCGATCAGGTTAAAGTTTTGTGAACAGGTAGGGATTGACCATGGGGAGGTCGCTTCCCCATCGTTTTTCGGAATTCGGAAGGACTTGGGAGAAATCCGGTTAAAACCACGGAATTCCAGAGATTTCTTTCTAGAGAATTCTTTCTTTCTTTCTTCTAATTTCCTCCGCTATTTGAAGCACCACTTTAGAAAGCTGATACGCAGACATATAATTGCGAGTAATTGCTCGCAATTATACATTCTAGTTCTGATTACAGTTTCATTTAAAATTAACGAAGAATAATTTTAAACTAAGTAAAAAATGTAAAAATTAAAACTATTTGAAATTTTACCTTCCGATGGCAGAAATAATGCCTTCGCCTTTTTGTAAAAGGCAACGGTTTGATGCTACAAATATCCACTTGTTCAAAATTTGTGTTTTTTAAAAAATAATTTTGATTTGCATAAATAATGAAAACACACTAAATATTGTTTTGTCTGATTTGATATCAAAAGCTTATTTTAAAATATAATGAACGAAAAGAACATCACTTTAAAGCATATTTTTATAACAAAATTTAAATAAAGATAATGACTTTTTGACACAAGGATATTGCAAGCCTTGGCTAATCAGGGCCCTTAAAAAGTTTTATGGCCGTCATCATAATATTGTTGATAAGTATGTAGTCACTGTATCCCAACTTATTCTGAATATATTTGACTTACCATAGTAAGTTCCTTTCATTCTCAAAATTGAATTGCACGTGACGGGTGTAGCTAGCTAGACAGGAGGTGCATACCCTTCCGGAGCACCCGGTCTCACTTCCTTGATGGAAGTTCACGTGTATAACATATTTTGCCAGTTTGCAAAGTTTTTACTTTGTTTTTGGGATTGTGATATGGACAAGGACTGGTATGTTTGTTTTATTTTAAAGCATAGTTTCATAATCCCGAATTTGAATGTACACTTACTTGAGTGAATGTTTGTGAATCTTTGGCCGAATTAACAGACAAATTTATTAAGACTCCGATTAGAAATAGTAATTTAGTTCGTTTGGTAAAAAACAAGGGTAAATAGTTCAAACATTTCGAAAACACAGTATTTCCTAAATTACTAGTTTAGTTCAATTTCCCTAAAACAATGACATAGCAAACAAAACCCAGTATAAGAGAAATAGAATAATGATGGAGTTTTACGAAACAATATTTATTTTTTCGTTGATATGGAGCAGGTAATTCTGATATATCAAAGGAATGCGCCTGAACATGACAGATAAATTGACAGGCTTCAAAATAAGGATTTGATCGGGTGTCATTTAGGTCTAGGCGTTGAGGGCTCTCAAGACTTCTCCGACTTCAAGATTACCATTCAGTATTAGAGACTTGTTGAAAGAACATCGAATTCCTTTTTGATACATAGCAAAAACCGGATAGGTAAAAATAGTCTGTCTTCTTTTCAATATAACAAAACACTTATGTTAGATCAAATTGCCGAAATCTAGCAAAACAGGTTATAAATAAAATATAAAATACCGCAAAACAAAATAAGAAGAAAAGTTATATTAAAATTGACGTTTAATTCGAAAAATTTCAGATAAATAAATGGTATATATGCTATATCATTAAAGTCAACATCATTTTAAACATATAATGTGAGTTGATTTAAGTTATTAGGATTTTTTCCTCAATCATTATTTTTTCATTTATATCGAGGTGGTCAGTTCATGGAAAATGACGGAAATGGGATTGCCTGGAAAAAATCCACCGAGTTTCAACAAGGAAATTTGCTAACATCCTCGCAATAGGATTGGACTAGTAACGTTAAACCAATCAGTAAAAGGAACTGTTGTTGGTAAGCGCGATTAAGATCACTCGGCCCACTCAAATCACGGGGATCTGGCCCTAGTTTCACAATCATTCCCTCAATTGATTGTACACTCAACTCATATTTAGGTATATTTCATTGTCAATTTTTAAGACATTACACAGCTAATATTGAATGTCTAATGTTTTACAATGTTTTTACATTGTTAAGTGTAGGTAGGTTTGTTTAACAAAGCAAAACATTTTCTCATAAAACCAAACATTTTTTTAAATATTGATGAGAGAAAAATGGGAACATTCGAGTTGAGTGTACATTCAAATGAGTGAATGATTGTAAAACTTGGACAAGGTCTTTATAGATGAATAAAACAGAGTAACCAGTCTAAGTGAGCTTAAAAACGTTCTCAATTTCTGTCCGAGTTCGGACCAAACAAAGACAGCGACGACTCTATATCAGGTTAATCAGAAATGCACTAAAAGCCAAAAAAGCCAAGGGGAAAAATACACAAATGAGAAATGCAAATTAGAACAAATTATGATCAAACGCGTAGTTGCATACGCAGACATAATTTTTGATGATGTAATGACACATAACAAAATGGATTCGTAAAGACATATATTTTTGTAAATATAAAACCATTATCAATCATTTGTTCTTAGTACTGCGTCACAGAGGTGACACGAAAAATATTTTGTATACAACGTGCTCACGTAAAAGCTAACACGTGCTCATGTAAAATTATTTCATGCTCACGTAAAATTTATTACTTGCTCACAAAAAAAACTTCTATATGCTCACGCAAAAACTTTTGCAATAGATTTATCGTGGTATTAAAATGTTTTTCGTGTCGCCTCTGTGCCGCTGCATCTTACGAAAGGGCAAATAAAATTTAAAAAAAAAATAAAAAAACTTACCAGTTTTTCAGCTGATACCAGTTTTTTGTTTTTTAAATCAAAACATGTATCCAATTACAAAATCCCTTACTTCGTTGAAAATTTAGTCAAAATGATAACAGTCAAAGATCATAACCAATTCTCGAATTACACAGTTAATTGTTTAAAGGTTTTTTATTCGTTAGACGAATAGTTTCCTTATCATAAAATGTTTTCGGTTTCCGTTGTTTGTGGCTAATCGTATCCCATGTAATGAACAGGCTGGCTTAAGAGTGATTGAATTTTGCGGAAATCTTCTGTAAATAAGGTAAAAATATTTAGATGTACCAAATGTTCTTAAAACTCATTAAAGTAAAATCACATACTTTTGTCATAATTTCAATTTAATTAAAATGAAGTAAGATTTTGTAATAAAACCATTTACGTGATACATAATGTAGTTAATTACTTAAGGGCTGACATAATTTAATATCATTCATAAAAAATTCCTTCATTTTCTGTCAACTTTATTCCAGACGGTTTTTTTGAGAAAATTTTGACACAGCGTTAACTGGGCGGATGTTTTTAAGGATTAACATTGATTTTTTTGACAATACATTTTAATAACATAATATATCCTATGAATTAAGTGATGATTTACATGTCATGTACAATTTTAGTTTGTTCAAGTTTTATCATATTTGTCAGTTTAACCCAGATTGTCACATATAAATGTCTTCCAACTTCAAACATCACCGCATTTCAAAATGACAACATAAATGCCTTTTATATGTTCTTAGTCGTGTTCTATGGTTTTTATTGTTAGGGTTTAAGATGAAAACAAGAAATTTATATCAGCTTTAGATAATTTTATGGAGAAATAAAAAATCCTCAGATAACGTCTCCTAATGCTTTATTGATGAATGGGTTGGATTGAATAAATGACGTTTAACGCTCAAATCACACTAGGATCTGAGGCAGTAAGGATTCGAATATAGGAGAGAGGCACTGTGATCCGTATACGTGCGCTTTAGCTCACTAGTTCACCAAGTTCGCAAAAAAAATTAGGAGGACAATCAAAAGTATATCTGACTGAGGTTAATTTTAGGGGACAAATTCTCTCTCTCTCTCTCTCTCTCTCTCTCTCTCTCTCTCTCTCTCTCTCTCTCTCTTGAAAAGTAATAAATTATGTTTCGAGTGTTTGAGATTAGACTCAGCCATAATTTAATCAAACGTAATGTTGTATGATTGGGAACAACAAACCAAGCAGGTTTTGATATACTGTTTGCATGGAAAATGAAATTGTCAGTGTGGCAAAGACCCTAACATGCAAGAAAATACAGTTAACGTACAAATACAATTATGAAGATAAAGAAACCAATCCCTGTTTATAAGTCTACAATTCCGGCATTTTACTTGAACTAGAATATTAGGCTATTAAAATTATGCAATTTCCGTAAAGAGTTACGTTATCCGGTTATTATCTTACAAATTATGTACTTCCGGTTTGGTTAGAAGATAAAAAAAAGTTCAGCAGAAATCATAAAACCTAATTTGTTATTTATTATGACGTCACAAGAGACTACCGAAGATATTGATAACTAGGCATTGGTATAAATTACTTATAATTAATAATATATGGTTATTAAACTGTTATTGTGAAATATTGTCCCAGTTGACTCGAAATTTGCACGGGCCTGCAAGTTACAGCGCGAACATTACAAAAATTTTGACAAAATAAAGAAATATTCTGCGTTTTCTACATGACCACATAAACAGAATAGGCATGGGACCAGGATTTTGCAAAATTAATTATTTGAGTTGCATGTATAAGGATTACTAGGTATTCTGAAATAAGTAAAAAAAATGGTCAAACTGCTAAATAAATGACACTATTGTAAACTACGTAATAAAGGTCTTCTCGAAAAATAAAACTATAGAAGTGTCATGACAGATGTCTTCAGTCTATGCTTTATCTCTGACACCACATGCAGTAATGCAACGTCGTATAAGTCTAAGGTTGATAAAGTCCAAATTCTGTTATTTTCGAGATCGTTTGCCTGGTATTTCCCCTATAAGAGGAAGCGGACAAGACATTCTTTACTGCATGTTAGTAGGATAACGATGTAACCGTGTAAATCTTGTCTAACATATACACAGAATTAAAAATGAAGTTCCTTTTGGTCCGTTACAGTACATGCTCACGTCACATGTTGAATTGATTTTTCAATGATGTAAGAAAATCATGCGTTGCAATATAGTTTTGTGTTGGTTTGAATTAACCATAATAGTACAACGAAGAAACAAAGTTGAAGTTCACTGATACACTTGGTAATAGTCCACGTAAGAGCTGGTGATCTGTTGGTGTCATGAAAACACAAAAGTCTGTTAAAATCCGGGTGGTGAACTGTTCGTTGTAACCATGTGCTGTACTGCACTGATTTAATGGTTTTGCTGACCAAATTTTTACATTCATTGGCTGTTGGAAAGAGACCATGATCTATGTAGTTCTGTAAATAGTGTTGTAGTTGTCATTGAGCCAGTATATCAAAGATTTCTGAGATAAAACCTGTGCTTGAGTTCTGGCATAGAAGATGTTCAAATAATCTTCTCTTGAATATTTGTTTTGTTAGACGCGTGTTTTTCATTAACATAACTTTCCTAAGAAGAGTAATTTTTGTTTTTGAACATCCGCTGTTAAGGGGTACAACCCACACATACTTATCGCAATGTCAGAGCGAGTTCTTGGTTGTAGTCTTTGAACGTCTTTGAATATAAAGTGTTGTAGTTTGTTTAATGCATTATAGTCAGCCGTTTTCAGATTATACCACACATCACAACCGTATAGGACCGTTGGTATGACTCCTTTTTGTAATGGTTTATCGTTGTTATTGGGTTAAGTTTAGCTGTTTCAATTCCATTTAATGCAAAAAATAAATTTTGGTCTCTTATACACCTGTCAAACGTTCGCTATATAGATTGAAATTTAGGATCAAACTTTATACCAAGATAATCTGTTTGATTAACATTGTTGATCAAAATTGTTGATAGAAATAAATAAATCAAAAATAAATAAACAAATAAATAGAGTAATTTGTAAAAAAAAAAAATTCAATGATATTGTATATGATTTGATACTGAGGAATAGCTTTAAAAAACCTTCAGAACTTGTTCCCACTATGGGGACTTTCTACAACGAAGCAAACTGCTTACAATTAAATTGTTGACGCAAGAATATTGCAAGCCTAGGCTAATCGAGGCCCTTAAAAAGTTTTATGGCCGTCAACACAATATTGTGTATAAGTATGAGGTCACTGTATCCAAAAATCCACTTGATATATTTGACTTACCATAGTTCTTTGTTCCTTTCATTCTCAAAATTGACTTGCATGAGACGGGTGTAGCTGGCTAGACAGGAGCACCTGGTCTCACTTCCTTGATGGAAGTTCATGTGTATAACTAATTTTGCCAGCTTTCAAAGTTTTTTTTTTTTTTTTTTTTTTTTCTTTTGATTGTGATCTGGACAAGGACTGGTATGTTTCTTTTATTTGAGAGAGAGAGAGAGAGAGAGAGAGAGAGAGAGAGAGAGAGAGTATTTTATTCAATTATAAAAATCGTTATGATGTTCTGAGCAAGAATAAAAATAATAATAATAATAATAAATAAATAAATAAAGTTGTCAAAAAGAACTGTTAACTGAAGCATAAAATTAGACATTAATTTTGACAAGTAGTAGGTTATTAGGTTCTATAAAAATTACTACTTGACCTTTTTATTGCATTTTTGTCATTTTAACTGTTGTATAAATAGTCAAATAAATGTTTTTGTCCTTAATTACAAAATCCTCAAAACCACTTGTTTTTTTATAATTACTCATTTATATCCTATAAATGGTTCATGTTGTAGCAATTATTATCTTCTTTACTGTATTTCGGGGGCGGTATGAATGCCAACCGTACACACACACACACACACACACTCTCTCTCTCTCCTCTCTCTCTCTCTCTCTCTCTCTCTCTCTCTCTCTCTCTCTCTCTCTCTCTCTCTCTCTCTCTGTGTTCCCTTCCTGTTTTTAGCCAGAGATTCATTATATCTTGACGTTCTGTGATTTTCGTGTTATTTTCTGTCCTGCTCGATCAACTCGATTGTCGATTGGAATCAAGTCTAATTTCTCGCAACTGTTTATACGAAGTAATCTTCAAATGATTTATATGCATTAACGCGTACTGTCAAGCTCATTTTTCCAGAACGGTTGTTGATCTAATACTACATTGTAACATTTTATTAGAATGGTGACGTTTTGTTTCTGTTTTATTTTTACAGGATTCAGCGCTTGACTACTAAGTAACCGGGTCTGCGCTGTATTTCTTCTATCTTCTTTTCTTAAGTTTCCCATGGTTCAATGGAATTTTTCAACTTATCGCCCTCAGGGCGAACTTTATATACCGACTGCGATTGCTAGTCCACTTCCAAGGGTCACACCGGAGGCCATTAAATTGTAACAAAAAATAATGCAGGCTGAAACCGGAGCTAGGACCTCTCTTACAATAGCCGAGTGCTTTACCAACTCAGATACACAAACCGCTACAAATAAAATTATCTGTGTCGCTAATTGCCTTCATTACACTCTCTACCTTCCTTATTCATTTATATAATTATTGTTTTAATAGAGATGAAGATGGCCTATATATTAAAGTGAATACTTAATTATAAATGGTTTAAGAATAGACAGTATTTAAAAAAAATCAGAAAAAACAAATATTTGAAAAGAAAACTATTTTTAGATATAAAGTTTGCTCAGTAAACAAAACGATTTAACGGAAAAACAAACATTGGACTAGACAGGTTCAGCTTAATTTTATAGTCAACGAGTTTATTAAATCACAATGAAGCAAAACATTGTTAAAGGGGATCCGGTAAAAATGGAGTCGAAATTAAGTTAACAATTGCTTAGCTGACCCTATTAAAAAGAAGTGAAATAAAAATTTAACAGTTTTATCAATGTTTTATCGGTCCAAAGATCAAACAGTAACATCTGTTTCCTTGGAGCATAAAGAGGTTTGGAAATAAAATGAGGCGATGTAAATTATGGCTGCAGAGGTAAGTATATATAAAAAAACATGTACACTGTTCTGATGTGCACGATTTTTAGTTCATATTAGTACTTTTATTCATGTGTGTGTGTGTGTGTGTGTGTGTGTGTGTGTTATTTCTTGCAAAATGATGGAAATTTGATGACAAATATAAACAGATGGTCAGGACAGGGTCTGAGTTTGAAAGCAAGAATAAAATAATAAATAAATAAATAAATAAATAAATAAATAAATAAATAAATAAATAAATAAATTTATCAATAAATTAAAACTAAGATAAAATAAAAAGGAACTACTAGTACTTCGTTTGTAGTGTTCCACTGCTCATAGGAAGGTCTATAATTGGAGACATTAACTATGTAATCTGAACCAAACATAGATAAAAATATTATTTATTTTACGTTTAATTTTTTGCTTAGTCTGTTTGTATTTCATTCAAAATTAGCGTTCTGTTTGTACCACTAGACATTTACTCCAGTGTCACTTGTCAGAATAGTTGAGTAATGGTGTTTAATGTCCATGTCAAGAACATTTCACTTATATCGGGACGTCGTCAGCTATAGGCGAAAGTGCAGAAATTTTGCCTGTACGTTGCGCTGATGGTATTATACAGCAGGGTTCTTTATCGTGCCACGCCTACCGTGACACCTCGTTTATTTTAAGTTCCCATTCCAAAGAACGGTGACTTTCATTAATTTTCGTAATGCCGAGTGCTTTGCGAAAGAACAGTTACGGAGCAAGCACTTTACCAACACCTGTCAGGAGATTGTGAAATTCTTTTAAAATACGATCCACAGTTGAATTTTTTCATAACTGTGTTGATATTAATGATGGTATTGTTGTTGTTTTTTCGTTAATTAGCTGTTGTTGTTGTTATCGTCGTCGTTGTTGTTGCCGTTGTTATGGTGATGATGATGATGATGATGATGATGATATCATTATTTATCATTATTATTATTGTTGTTGTTATTATTATTGTTGTTGTTGTTGTTATTGTTGATGTTTCATCATCATCATCATCATCATTTTTTCTGATACTGCTATCATAATGCATTTTTAATGTATTTCACGATAAAATTTAAAAAATACATTATATCACTGCCATTAATGTTAATTCTATTAGGATCTCTATCTATAGTAAAATACGTGACTTTTTGCACATATATTCCATGATATTGTTTGATGACAGAAACAATTCGTGGGTATGGCTTGTTTCTGTCATTCTTTTAAAGTATTATTAAAGGGTATGGTTATTTTGTTGTCACTCACTCGGGGTTAATCTTGATTTAAATTAAAATAATTTATAATTTTGAATTAATAATGTTAAATTATACAATCATGGAAAGATGAGGCGTAGAATTACAAAAAAGTATTAAAATCATTTTTATGACAAAAGTTTTATGATAAGCTAAATGAAAAAATTAAGGTCATTCACCTAAACAAAAATTATTAGATTTAAATTTGTACGCATTTTAAAGGAAATTTCATCAGAACAAGCTCTTTAACAATGCAAAATCAAATACGTGCGCGCGCGCGTGTGTGTGTGTGGGTGTATGAATATCAGCATCAAAAACAGACTTATTTGAAAAACGAAAAGTTCTGCAAGAAAGTATTTTTATTAAAAAATATGCCAACACTTTCGACAATGAAATACTTTACAAATAAGGTTAATAATAATAATAATAATAATAATAATAATAATAATAATAATAATAATAATAACAAATAAATAAATAAATAAATAAATAAATTTAATTAATTTAAAAATAAAAAATAAATAAGTAAATAAATAGATAAATAAATTATGAAAGAAAGAAAGAAAGAAAGAAAGAAAGAAAGAAAGAAAGAAAAAAAAAAGAAAGAAATAAATAAACCGATATGTTATGCGCTTTTACGTGAAACCGAATTCTTTATTATATTTTTTCTTGTGTTTTTCATGATACGCTTTTCTTTGCTCAAATCAGCGACATTTAAATTAAAAGTTTTTTTCTTTTATTGAATAAATTTATAATATATTTATGTTTATATATATGTTTAATTCTCAGTTTTAGGAAAAACAGATGCCGAAGAAATATCGTTTTTTACCTCACTCTGTTACTCGTGTTACTCTTCAGCTTCAAACTTTATTCATTAATTCCAGCTAATTGCAAGACAATAACATACAACTCCGTGGGGCTAAAAAAGGTTTTGCTTTGGAATAAGCCCGCGGATATGACAGACAACCTGTCCTTCGATCACTGCGAATATAATAATTGTAAGTTATCAATAGATAAAAGAGATTTTGATACAAGTGGAACAATTTTATTTTGGCCGACAACAAATCAGCTTCCAGACAAAAAACGTGGACAGATTTGGGTATATGTCAACTTAGAACCGCCTCCTATGACGTATTTCTCGTTTTCAAAATGGCGGAATAAGTTTAACTGGACTATGACCTACAGACGTGATTCAGATATTTATTTTTCTTTATACGGCCAGTTTGAACCAAGAATTATGGAAAGTAAAAATATTAAACACAAAATTACGGAAATTTTGCACTTTAAATCGAGAGATGCAGCATGGTTTGTGAGTCACTGTGAAACATCGTCTAAGCGGGAGAAATATTTTGTTCATATGAATCAGTCATTGAACATTGATGTTTATGGACGTTGTGGGAATTTTAAATGTTCAAGAAAGGATAAAGATCATTGCAGAAAATTTTTAAAACGACATTATTTCTTTTATTTAGCTTTTGAAAACTCTATTTGTAGAGATTATTTAACAGAAAAGTCCATAAAAAATATGTTTGAAGTTGTCATACCGGTGTTAAGGGGTGTTAATATCCCTTGGATATTTCTTCCACCCGATTCTTATATCAATACAAATGACTTTCCATCACCCAAAAGACTAGCAACTTATCTTAAGCATTTGATCATGAACCGAAATCTTCAGGAACATTTTTACCAATGGCAAGAAAGTTATATTGCTTCTTGGAAAACGTTTCCTTCTAAATATATCTGTGATATTTGTAAACGTTTAAATCATTGGACGAAATATACCGGTGTATATGAAAATATTGAGATCTGGTGGAACGATAATACAACTGTACCAATTTGTAATGAAAATCCTCGGGATATCATAGATTAAACTCGTGGGAAATTTTCGGTATTTTATTCCTTATTAAACAATCAGAAAATGCCTAAAAGAAAAATTGAAATTAATTAACTTGGAGCCTCCGTTTATGTCACTGTACTGAAGTAATGGATAAAACATGTGTACTGCAAACCGCAAACAATTACTCAATGTAAATAATTTTGAATTAAAAAAAAACAGCATATTTATTTCCATTAAGTACGAGAAATAACAATAAGGCAGTTTGTATAGGTGCATTTGGAGATATATATATATATATATATATATATATATATATATATATATATATATATATATATATATATTTATATATATATATATATATATTTATATATATATATATATATATATATATATATTTATATATATATATATATATATATATATATATATATATATATATATATATATATATATATATATATATATATATATATTTATATAGATAGATAGATAGATAGATAGATAGATAGATAGATAGATAGATAGATACGAGGGTTGTTCGATATGTAATATTGTATTGTATGATATCTCAAAAGCATTCGATTCAAATAGTGAAATGAACATGACTTCAAAGTATTCTCAATGGCTTGAAATACATAATTTCAATCCCTGAATCCATTTGTAAAATTCGTTACGGTTCGCTGATTTAGCAAGACCACTGAGGCACTGACTGATGGCTGAGGCAGGTGCTTGTCAAGACTTGTAACGCCGACCAAATAAGAACTTTTTTTAAGTTATGAAAGATATCGAACAGTCAGCGTATATATATATATATATATATATATATATATATATATATATATATATATATATATATATATATGTGTGTGTGTGTATATATCTTGAATTTATCCGAATCTATCCCATATGTATTTTCGCAACTGTAAGCAGTACTTGAGTGGAATAATTGTGTTTTACGCCAAGGTAAACATTTTTATGTATATCGAAGCGGTCAGTCAAGTTTATTTGAATAAAGTAGTAGAGAAACTGTTATAAGAGGAAATTAGCGACCTTATGCAAATGAACGAACTCTCTTACAATTGGTTTTCTCGACTGATATTCGAACCTTAACAAAAAAGGGTTTTTAGATCCGACATCTCGCGTTTAGAGCACTCGACTAACTAGCTCTTACGAAAACATATGGGATCAAGGCAGTGTTAGAAATAAATATACAATACTATCAAATTGCCGTATACAAGTTTTATGTGCAGAAATTTGAATTTTTTAAAAAAGAAATAATTGTTATGTGTTGAATTGTGACTATTTTTTCAGTAAAAATTCAAAATTCTGCACATTCTCCACAAGCATACGGATCCTGGAACCGGTTGAATCAATCGATACCTTGTTCTGTTAATGCCGAGAAGCCAGGTGAGGAAGCAGCATCTCAAATTTTAGGGTATGAATCTCTCGGGGTTCGAACCGATGACCTGCCACTCTCCGGGCTACCGCTTTACCACTGTGTCACTGAGGAGGTTTAATCTCTGGTTAGGTTTTTTATGTATAAAATTAAATCTTTTAAAGTTGTTTTAGAATTTCGATATTTAATCTCAAAAATTTCATTTTTCCCATATATAATAGTTATGTTTTTTATCTGTGAAATAACCGGATGTTCCATGCTAGATATTGGTAAATGGTGCTCGCAGGCCAGTTCAACCGAAACAAGTGACAATTTTTCAACTACGATTCAAATTAATTTAAAGGAAACGCTGGCATCTAAAATCTTGTTACTATGACAAGCACTTATATGGATGCCTTTTTGAATTACCGTCAATTTTATGCATCAGAAAACATTTTGTTGACACTGATTGTTTGAGTTCTAGGTGATAAGGACCCGGATGTTCGAAACTTGATTAGTCTACTTATCCAAAACATTTTTGAAATCAATACATCATAATCAAATTGAAAGTTTTATAACAGTGAGTTTTATTATGACGAAACTTTACTTACATGTATTTTCATTATTTTAATATTAAATCAGCAATATTTTTGAAATTGTGCAAAATTAAAATTTTTACTAACCAAGTGATTAAACCAACAAGGCTTCGAACAATTTTCATTTTATCATTTCCAACCGATGGGCTTGATATTAATTAATTAATTTATTTATCTATTTATTTATTTATTTATTTATTTATTCATTTATCATTTGTTTATTTTTAATATTTATTTATTTATTTTTATTTGTTCGATTTATTTATTTATTCCATTTATTTAGCGAAATAAAGAATTTTGTATCTTTTATAATTTATAAATTCTGCTTTGCCATATGATAGTTTTAAGTATTGATAAAAAGATGTCATAATCAACGTTTTCGAATTCGACTTTATATTTTGGATGAATCTTATTTTTGAGTCAAATGTCTTATCTACTTTCATTTTCAACTAATGCCTGTAGCAAAAAAGAAGTACTTTCACGACCGGATAAATGACAGGAACAAGGAAAAAAAGATAATATCTAAAAAGGGAGAGAGAGTAGAGTGAATTTAAAATGTTTTTACGTCGAAGGACAAGTGGTTTACTTAACTATTTAAATCGAGGCGATTAGTTAAAGGGTGTGAGGAAACCGGAATACCTCTAGAAAAACAACCTGCATAAAATTAGGTCAAAAACTTTATCCGACTAGGTAATGCCTTTGATGAGGACTTTCAGAGATTTTGTGATCTTAAAGCGGGTAAAAGCGCGGTCACTAAAGTTGAGGTGTCTAAAATACAACGATTTCTCCTTTTCTGAAATCTTCTTTGGTTGGACACTGTCAAAATGATGAAATCTGATCTCTACGGTTTAGCTTCGGTTTAGCTTTGTGAAACTCTACTCGTTTAGAATTGTATAAAAAAAGAAACTAAAAAGGAGCATATGGGAATATTTCACTCAACCCATGAACACGAAACAAGTAAACGATCACCCGACCATAAAAGTATGGAAAGGTATTAGGACAATTGATCACGTGATTAAGTAATTTCCGGAATTATGAGGCAACAGGAGAAACTGCAATATATTGTTATAGCATTATTTGGAGGTCCTTAACATATTTTCTAGGGTTGGGTTGAAAGCATGTTTAAACTGCTGATCAGGATTAAATATTTTGTAGGTTTTCTTCGCTATTTGTGTTTAATATTTTTTCATGTCAATTTCTACATTCTTAGTTGTTTACTTTAAACACATTTTATTGATTTTGTAATTAGACGTGTATTATTTTCATGCCACTTGCAAAACAAACCATTTTAAAATACCACTTCCGAAAAATGACTATGTGTCTATTAGTTTTAAGTTCATACAGAATTGATATATCAGATCCTGATATGCAAACGATACCGATTTGATCATAAAACCAATAAGGTTGAAAATATATAAAGACACGTCATGTTAAAGCCTAAAATTATGAGATGCATTGGGCATATTAACGTTGCTGTATCAAGTAGGTAAGTTTATTTTTTACTTAATTTATTTGATTTTTATTTTTGTTTACAGATGTCTAGATAGCTATACAGTAGCCTTTAACCTCTCCTGAGCACCCGGCTTCACTTCCGTGGTGAAAGTTCACTTGTTCCACTGAATTACAAAGGTTTAAAAGTTTTTGGAATTGTGATTCGGACATGGAAGGGCATGTTTGTGTTTGATATATAAACACACACACACACACACACACACACACACACACACACGTGTCACATACTAGATTAAGCGTTCAAAATTAATACATGACAATTAAATTTATGATTGTCGGAGAAGGTTTTCCTCACACCACACAATATTCCATTACAAAAGATTTTTTAATTTTTTTTAGAGAAGTGTTAACATAATTTCTTTACTCAATCGTTATAAAAATCAAAGCTTTTTTATCCTTGAGTTAGTAGAAAATTCACTTGAAATTTAATTATAATTGTTTAAAACAAGTTGCAAGATTTTTATTTTCTAAATTTTAAAAATATTTCTATTCTATATTTAAATATATCTTAACACAATAACCAAGTCTCATATGTTTCTTATATCTAGTATTAAACTAATTAATTAATTAATTTATTTATTTTAGAATCCGTGTATATACATACATACATACATACATACATACATACATACATACATACATACATATATATATATATATATATATATATATATATATATATATATATATATATATATATATATATATATAAAGTTTTAATCTCTTACGATGTAGATCAAAAACACATGTACACTTACAAATCACATAACTTATGTTAAGATTAATCCTCGAGATTTTTTACAGTGCCATAAAGCAATTTTATCGTTAAATTAATGTCACAAAGAACGTATTTACGATACCATTTAAAACTTGCTTTATGACAAAAGATATTTTCTCGTCATCAATATCTGAAAAGTTGCTTTTGAGTTGAATTGAGTAATAGTGTTTAATGTCCCAGTCAAGAATATTTCACTTGTATCGAGACGTCGCCAGCTACAGGCGAAAGTGCAGAAATTTTGCCTGTTAGTTGCGCTTATGACATTATACAGCAGGGTTCTTTATCGTGCCATGCCTGTCATGACACGGGACCTCGTTTATTTAAAGTTCCCAGCCCGAAAGAACCGTTATATGAACAATTTAACATAGTGAGTGAGTGAGTGAGTTTTGTTCAAAGCCGAATCAGCATTATCGCAGCTTTTCGCGGCTAGAGAATGTTAAAAATATATCAATATATTTTCGTAATGCCGAGTGCTTGGCGAAAGAACAGTTACTACCCACATTCAAGTCTTGAGTCAGACCTGGCTGGGGTTCGAACCCATGACCTTCCACTTACGGAGCGAGAGTTGCTTTTGAACGTAAAATAATATTTATTTAACCAATCATAAAAGACTTTGCTTCATTCTTTATCGCAATAGAAGTTCTTACTTATGATTTTTTAAATATTTATTTATTACTCTAGCACAATTTCTTTAGCCATATACTTTTTATAATTGAATACATAATAGAGACATGTCGAGGGTTGGTTCACTTTACATGATGTTTTTTATCTATCAAACTTTTCGGTCTTAGTGTCACTGATAAGGAATGAATTTCCGAAATGTGCACATCATGGCACATCAAAATTTAACTGGTATCTGTGTTATATATTTACTACCCCTGAGCGGGTACCGCTGCTGGTGGAGTAAAACTACCCGAGGGTATCCATAACTCAGTAGGCAGTACTTTTTGCTGTCAGAAAATGTACCATTTAGCAAAATTTTTAGCTGTCTAAAATTTGAAATTTATTCAAAACTAAGGTTTGTTCCCTCATGCAAAGAATTCCTTAGCTTGATTTGGATTTACATAATTTTGGAAATTTAGATTCATCATTTTCAACTGTTTGGCTGATGTTTTTTATCTATCAAACTTTTCGGTCTTACTGTCACTGATGAGGAATGAATTTCCGAAATGTGCACATCTAGCACATCAAAATTTAACTGGTATCTGTGTTATATATTTACATAGCAAATTTAAAATGTACAGTCATTATTTCGATGAAAAAATATCAATATCATATCCATTTCAGTTTTCAGATCTAAAGTTACACCATGTTCATGGTATTCTATTTTGTGGCGTTGTTTGGTTTCATTTATGTATCCGAGAGTAAACAGTGCATTAATCAAAGAATGAACTGCGTTTGCAGAAACCTTGCCATTCAAAGGATGGAAGTTCAAATTGGCTTGCAACAGTTGTTAGAAAGTAAGATTTAGTTTTTATTTGGCGAACAAAAAGCACAACAAAACAGTTTTTTTTTGTTAAATATTTACTAGGCCAAGCCATTGATCTCATTTACGTTTAAGTGTGCAGAGGTATGGGTTCTCCCATAATGTTTCGTATTACCGGAAACGGAAGTACTCAAGAAAAAAAACGAACTTATAAACTGTTTTTGTAATATGTGTTAATACCATTTATTTTATTTTATTTTTTTTTTTATTTATTATTATTCATTTTTTAAAATTCTTTTAATTTTTTTGTTATGCCAAATCCATTTTTAAGTTTAACTAGGACCGGGATGGTCAAACAGTTACGGATTTGACTTAGTATTCCAAACACAATGCATCTAACCACTGTAGGTTCGAACACTGTTATCTGCAAACGAAAAGATTTCTTCCTGTCATAAACTTTTACTGGTTGTCTAGTGTAATGGACTGAGTGATCTATGCTTTTATATTTGTTACATCGAGTGAGTTGGCGTCGACTACTACCACATACTAAAGATAATTCGCATAGAAACTCACGTTACCTAACAAACAGATATATTAAAAATTGAAAAATTTAGACAGACAAAAAGCTGCTGTTGTTATGTAAAACATCATTTAACAAATTGAACAACAAACTATATACAAATATCATTCTTCTATGATGAATTGTTAGGATTTACACCTTTGTCTCAATATAGTAGACGTGAGGGTGTTGTCCTTTAGACGCTGTAGAATCGGCCACAGTTATTTTACTCATACTTTTATTTTAAAGAGGGATCAACCTCCCCAATGTGTCCCTTGTCAAAGTCAACAATCTGTTCAGCATATTTTGCTGGACTGTGTTGACTTTGCCTCTACAGGGGATACTTTTTTATTCAGCATAATCGATGCAAGATCTTTTTAGTAATGTCCATGGACATCAAATTTTAAAATTCCTTCGGGAAATAAACTTGTTCAAAAATATAATTTTTATCATATATTATCCAGTCTTTTTTTTATATAACTTATCTATGATTTACTGGATTTTATCAGTTTAGTAGTTGTTTTAGAATCTATTCTATTTAGTTTTACATAAATTTTATTTTTATATATTGATATATTTTAACATTCTCTAGCCGCGAAAAGCTGCAATAATGCTGATTCGGCTTTGAACAAATACTCACTCACTCACTCACTCACTCACTATGATAAATTGTTCATATAAAGATTATTTTTATGTTTAAACGAAGAGGGTGACTGCAAGGATATAAAACCTGAAACCGTTAGACTGTGAAGAACTGTATAGTCTTGGATACAAACAAAACGGAGTATATAAAATATACCCTGATAGGAGAACTGGATTTAATGTTTACTGTGACATGACAACTGTTGGAGGTGGATGGACTGTGAGTATAATCAAAGTTCAATTACGTAAGACTTTTTTTTTTCATTCCGTGCTGGGTATCATGATATACAGTTGTAAAATGGAACATTATATATAATTATATATATATATACATATATATATATATATATATATATATATATGATATACAGTTGTGAAATGGAACATTATATATATATATATATATATATATATATATATATATATATATATATATATATATATATATATATAAATGTAAAGAGGGTACAAAAAGTACGTTTAGATGTTAGTATGTATCTCAGAATTATTCTATTTAACAATTACAAATTGAAGAGTCTAATATTTCAGCCTGTTTCTTTATATTTTGGTTGAATTTAAAAAAAGTAATGTTAATAATGATATCGATTAGTTTAGTTCTGGTAAATAAAGCATTTTTAAAAATCGTTTTAATTATTGAAATTAATTATAATTTTTGATAAGTAATTTACGGGTGTAACGTATTTGTTGCAAACGGATAACATTCTTTTTTCGATATTTTAAAGGTATTTCAAAGAAGATTCAATGGTAAAACAGACTTCTATAGAACCTGGAATGCATACAAACAAGGATTTGGTAATGCATCTGAGGAGTATTGGCTAGGTTTGAGCTTTAATAAACTATAGTTCGCTTTCATTAAAAAAATTTAATGAATTAACTTTGTTTGTTTAACATGTTTGCATTAAAAAAAATTCATCATTGCTTTTGCATTTCAAAAAAAAAAAAAAAAAAAAAAAAAAAAAATTATTATTATTTTTTTCCGGACTAACCTTTCCACTTATCTGAGTAGGCAATACTTTGAGCTGTCTGAAAATATACCATGTAGCAAAATATTTATCGTCTTATTTTTTGTTTAAATTTATTTAAAACTTAGGTTTTTACCTCAAACATTCCTTAGTTGGATTTGGATTTATATATTTCTGGAACTTCCATAACTCAGTAGGCAGTACTTTGTACTGTCAGAAAAATACCATTAAACAAAATTTTCAGCCGTCTTAAATTTTGAAATTTTTTTGAAACTAAGGTTTTTTTCCCCTCAAACATTCCTTAGCTGGATTTGGATTCATATATTTCTTGAACTGTGATACATTAATTCCAAATTCTTGGATTTTTCTTTTTTATTTATCATCTTTTTTGGCCCCTAGTTTTGCTGATGAGGAATGAATTTCCGAAATGTGCATATATGTCACATCTAAATCAAAAGTAATTTTTTTAAAAAAAATAACAGTTAAGTTAAATTAAAATTTCAACGTCAAAATTAAAACAGGTTTTTTTGTTTAATATTTATATTACAATTTCGAAATATATTACATATTAGATGTACACATGATTGTATATATTTATTATAGGAAATGACAAAATCCATCTACTGACGAGCCTCAATTCATATCGATTAAGAGTCGACTTAGAGGATTTTAAAGGTGTTCATAAGTATGCTTCCTACACTACATTTTCTGTAGGTAGTGAGAGCACTGGTTATCGTCTACATGTCAATGGATATAGTGGAACAGCAGGTATATTTATTTCTCATTTTTAAAAAAAAAACTTTTTTATAAAACAATCATATTTTAAAATACATTTTGTACACAGTTTTTTAATGAAAATTAAAGTTATACACACTTCAACTACTTATGCTTAAAACTATATAACATTGTTGTCATAGTTTTATATTACATTGAATCAAATTTGGTTTTCCACGTGGTGGGAATAGTTAGCTAGATATGTCTCACTTTCCTGGTAAAAGGTTAACTGTTCAACAAAACTATTCAGTTTTCATTTTTCTGTCGCTTTTTGAATTGTGATTAAGTTATACGTAAATATGTTTGGTTTTATTATAGCACGTTAATGGTTATTAGGGACCTCTATAATAAGATACCAGTTTTTTATCAGTCACACACACACACACACACACACACACACACACACACACACACACATATATATATATTTAAATATATATATATATATATATATATATATATATATATATATATATATATATATATATAACAAATCCTACCGAACGATCGTATTGAATCATATGATTGTATTAACTTTTGTTCAAAATCGTTATTTCCGTTTCTTTGCTGTAATATACCTGCTTCTCCAGCGTATGGTGTATATGTTTCACAGTTAATACGTTGTGGTAGAGCTTGTTCCCACTATAGAGGCGTTCTACAATGAAGCAAACTTCTTACAATTAAATTGTTGACGCAAGAATATTGCAATCCAATCATGGCCCTTAAAAAGTTTTATGGCCGTCATCACAATATTGTTGATAAGTATGTAGACACTGGGTCCAAAATTATACTGGATATATTTGATTACCATAGTTCTTTGTTAAATTGACTTGCACTTGACGGGTATAGCTTATTAGACAGAAGGTGTTTACCCTTCCGGAGCACCCGGCCTCACTTCCTTGATGGAAGTCCACGTGTATAACTAAATGTGCTAGCTTTAAAAGTTTTTACTTTGTTTTTTGGGATTGTGATTTGGACAAGGACAGATATGTTTATGTTTTATAAGTCATGACCATGCACTATGTTTGTAATTTGGTTTGGAGATTGTCATTAGGACCAGAATGTTTGTGTATGTTTTGATTTTTTTCCTTATCGTTGTGTAATAAAGTCCTTGATTTAGATGCTCCCTTTGCTCCACCTGAAAATATTTATTTGTTAAATGACACCTTCCACCATTTTAGAAACTTTTTCATGCTATTCTAGATAAATATCCCAAATCAAACCGGAAATCAAAAAATGTTTGAACAATATATTTATTACAGGTTTATGCAAGGCTATTTTTCATGAACCTGTTATTCTTTTGTCTTTTAATTAGATAATTATTGATTTAATTTTGATTTTTTAAATTATTATAAAATGTCTTTTTAAATAAGATCGCTAGTATCGTTATAACCGTTGATCAACGATAGAAGCAAATGTTGCGCATGATTTGTTTAATGTGATCCATCAGTAAAAAATATTTGTATTGAAATATATTAGCGGTATGTAACAACTAACGCAATGACTAATAAAAAATTGTTTTTGCCGTTATAAAATTACTCGACAACTAGTCTTAAGCTAAAAATTATCTGTCGTCGTTGTAAAACTGGTCTCTCGCCGTTATAAACTGGTCTATCGCATTGATAAAAATAGTTTCTTTTCGTCATTAAAGTCGGTTATGACCAATTTATGTACTGTTAAGACATGTATTTTTGCAATACATGTAACAAATATGATTTTTTCAGTTTCATATCTCGGGGAGTAATCAACAAAATATCGTTTGTGACATTTCATTCCCCAATGTTCATAAAAGTCATTATATCAATTTATTTAATAACAATTTACAAGGTTTTCGACAGAAGGTGAAAATATCTTGATAACATTGAACTTTAATTGGTTATTTTTATGCATTGTTATGTTGTTGTGGTAAAACGTTGTATTTTTTAGGCGAAGCTTTAATGGCTCACAGTGGATACAAGTTTACAACAAAAGACAAAGACCAAGATACATACAAAGATAATTGTGCTTTAGTTTACAATGGTGCATGGTGGTATAACAAGTGTTACAGTTCAAATTTAAATGGATGGTATGTCAGATCAACAAAGGAAAATTCGAGTTCTTTAAATTGGTATTATTTCCATAAGATACCTAGGCACATTCCTCTTAAAACAAGCGAAATGAAAATCAAAAGGAAACACTAAAATTTACTGTTGAAACAAAATAAATTGTAATAATATATTACAACAGGATTTGACAATAATAAATTAAGCATCAATTTATATTTCAAACGTTGTTATTATTTCTATTGTTTGACATTAGACTCTATATAATATATAGTCAGGATAATCACTCAATTATATAAAACATTATTAAATGGCAACTACAAAATCAAGTTGCAAATTAAAAAAAAAAAACGTTTGTAAATTGCAATAGCAACACGCCTTACATGTATATTTATGATTTAGGATGTCGTAATTTGTAATTAAAAACAGGCAAAAAATGAAAAACAAGACTTTGTAAAAAGGAATATTATAAATAGCCAAACAAGACAAGGGTAGCATTATTTAGGTTATTAATTTTAAAACGAATATTTGAGTAAATGTTTAGAAGTGGGGTCATGGTGCTGTTATAAGAACCTTAATTATCCCAATAAATTTCTAATAAATATTAAAAGTTAACAAAACTTGTTTTCCAAACAATTAACAAACCCTGATCATTTACATAATAGACCTGTCGAAAGTGAAACACTGAGCTAATGAGGAGGAGTCGATATAAAAGATATTAAACCCGGTAGCCAAGTGGACGATAATGCGGATAGCTTTAGTAAAAGGCTACTGTTTTTTTGGCTTCTCGGCAGCAGAAGCAGTCAACAAATCAATAATAATATTATGTTCTGGGTCTGATTCGTTGAGTTGTTATTATGGATTATCCCTTATGGTTACAAACACTAGATATACATCGAAAATGACCAGAGCATACAAAAGGTCATTTTTTACACCAATCATAACTTTGAAAAGTCCTATTTCTTAACAATTGTTGCAGTAAAATTCTACGCTACGAATGGGTTTAACAAAATGTCATTTTCGGAGCTTTTAATTTTTAGTTTAAAGTGAAGATTATAAACCAGGTTGTGTTATGATAAAACAATGTTAGGCTTTTATTATTATTATTTTACTTTTCACTTTTTATCTTAATATCCCATTCTTCTTTATCTTAATTTCCTTTTTTCTTTAACGGATATAGTATATGGTATTGTTCCACGTTCCTTATAATTACAAATCTTTCTCATGACAGATAGACCAGATGTACTTACCTTCCTAGAGCACCCGGCCTCATTTCCCAAGTGTAAGTGCGTATGTTAGGTGAATTAAGCCAGTTATTAAAGTTTAAACCTTGCTTTTGGGATAGTATATATGTTTGTTTTTATAACTGCTAAAGATATTTTAATAAAGGATTTTTAAAAATTGACATTCTAACATTATGTAAGGAGAAAATGACCTGTTGACTATGCGTAAAGTTTTAAATTTTTTGATATCGCATTATTTACTTTTTTTATTCTCTAAATTAGATCATATTTGTATAAAGGAATTTAAATAATAAAACACAAACATACCACCCAACGCCCAAACAACAACCCACCCAGTCCCTAAACCCCGAAAAAAAACTTTGAAACTGGCCTATTCTGTTATACCTGTTTTTCCATCAAAAGAGTGAAGCCAAATTATCTGGAAGGGTAGGCAGGCTTTGTAATAGATTAATACCTCATTGCTTATCAAAAGAAAAGAAAAATAGTTAGATATTTTTAAAATTATTATACCTTTCGGTTAATAAAATATACATAGTGTGCTATCGTTTTTTTTAAATATTTTCCAAGACATAACACCTGATTAATTCGTACGGTATGAGTAATTATTACAAAATCTACAATCTCCGTTAAACGTAAATTTCAAACAAATAAGGAACCTGCTAAATATATTTTGTAGCCAATTTAAACAATTAAATATCTTTTTTATTTACCTATACAATGTATAAGATAAAGTTGATGTAATAAATAATACAGACTCGGGACACGAATTAATGGTAGCAAAAACTGAAATATGCACTTAAGGGAAACAATAAATAATGATTCTTATTACAAGCCTTGCCTCTATATTTATCAAATCTATGTTGATAGAAATTTTAGAAAAGATAAATGAATTAAAGATATATCTTATGAATAAAAAATACATATAAATGGATGTAGCTAACCTAAATAAATAAATAAAAAAAATAAATAAATAAATAAATAAACGTTCGCTGTTAACACAGTAAGCTATGATTGCATATTGCTAAGTTCACAACTTCAACGTTTTGCTTAAAAGCCTTGAAATAGACGTCGTCCTTTTTGTAACCATTTCTTTCATTTATTCTATACTTTTAAAATAGAGGAATGTAACTGGAAAAGGTCAATAAAAATCAATAGTTAAAAGCATTTGTCACAAAATGATTTTTTTATTTTGTAACCTTTCAGAGACACAGGTTCCAATAAAATAAATGAATGGGGACTTTTATACTACCTTTATCTGAGATATATATATATATATATATATATATATATATATATATATATATATATATATATATATTTAACAAATGATTCACTAAATGTATGAAATGACGATTATTAAAACATTGCGTGCAAAGAAATTTAGGACAAAACAGTTACAAGCTCGTGTAAGTATCCTTTAGAATGATATACTAAGTAGACCCTTAAATAGAAATTTATTCATTTTAAAAAGTAAATTGTGTAGCTTTTTTTACCTTTTTACACTAAGAATTCATATTGATTAATTACACTAATATCTCCAAGCAATTAACTTTTATGTACATGTTACAAAAATGTTGTCAATAATACTTATTATACGGTGGCAAAGAGGCGACATGAGATATATTTTTTCATATTACGTGCGCACGTATTACCTATTATGTGCACACGTATTAACCTTTTCGTGCGCACGTATTACCTTTGGTTTCTACGTGCGCACGTAAAAGGTAATACGTGCGCACGTAAAGGTTAATACGTGCGCACGTACATAGTAATACGTGCGCACGTAATAGGTCAAACGTGCGCACGTAATACGAAAAATATCTTCCATGCCACCTCTGTGCCTCCATATTATCAGGCCCAAATATTAAAAAAGTTTATTTCCACTGATCGAACTTTTATTATATTTTAATTTATTTATTTATTTATCTATTTATTAATTCATTTATCTATCTATCTATTATTATAACTATTATCGTCATTATTATTGCATTTGACATTAATTTCTGTACATTTATGTGGTCATGATTTTTCCTTTTTAGCACTTGAAATTTTTCTATTACGAGGTAGAAGTAGGAACTACTTAGTTTGTTTTAATCAAAGAAGAATAACTCTTGGAATAAATCGTGATATTTTGTCAATGTAGCAGTTTTAAACATTCTCTCTGAATCATGCATAGAACACAAATATCACCGGATATTTGATAAGTAATTTTATATATTTACTACCCCTGATTGGGAGCCGCTGCTGGTGGAGTTAAACTCCCTGAGGCTCCATAACTCAGGAGGCAGTACTTTTGTGCTGTCAGAAAATGTACAATGTAGCAAAATGTTAGCCGTGTTAAATTCTTAAATTTATTCAAACTCTGTTTTTTTTCTCATGCAATTAAGCATTCCTTGATTTGCAATAATATAATTTTGGTATTTTAGATTCATTAATTTTCTACTGTTTTTTATCATTAAGATTTTCGATCTCTAGTATCACTGATGAGGAATGATTTTCCGAAATGGGCACATATGGCACATCAAAAATTAACATGTATTTTTGTTATAATCAGACTGATGGGCATTCAGACAAATTATCAAATTTGAAGATTTCTATATTTTATTATGTCACAAAGTGCCAGATACTACATGGTATGGTCTTTACACAAGACAATGGTCAATGACCATTGACCACTTTATTGAAAATCTACCTGGTATTTATGTTGTTCAACAATTTAAGAATTTACCAAAAGATTATTGTCAGGTAAGATTCACCACTAGGTACCACGTGGTATCGCATTTGGACAAGGCAAAGGTCAATTACCTTTACGTGGATTTACTTGATAATAAACTATTATTCAACAATTAAACCATTATAGATACAAAGCGAATGTTTTCAGGAAACCCAGACACAACCATCTAGACACAATAACTGCACAAAACAGAGACAGTACAACATGTAGCAGTAATACCACAGGGCCACCAACGCGTCTACACATCCTGACAGATACACATACAGACCACAACACACACAGGAACACGAAAGCCAACATGAAGTACAGAAGAAACAAAAATAAAAGAACCAGAAACTATTACACTTCTACTATTATTATTTTTATCATAAGTAATTATCATATGACAATAGAAAGTAGTCGAATCCCTGATAATCTTGATAAAATGACGAAAAAAAAAAAAATAGAACAAGAATTACACATTTTACACATCCTTGACTCAATTTCCCTCAAGTGTTATTTTGCACATGCGAGCCTAGCTAGCTAGACAGAAGATAATTTTCTTTATGTAGCACTCGGCGTCACTTATTTGATGAAAGTATATCTATGTAACTGCATTTTTAGTCACATAATGTTTGCTTTGCTTTTTAGACTGTATTATAGACATGGAATAGTATATTTGTGTTTGATTTTTACTTTGCTTTTGAAAATGTGTTATAGCCATGGATCGGTATGTTTGTGTTTGATTCTGACTTTGCTTTCGAAACTGTGATTTGGATTCGGACTTATGTGTTTGTGTTTGATTACAAACAAGAAAAAAACTATCTAATTGTTCTTCTATACAACATTTACAATTACAAATTTACATTTTTTTTATAAATTTATTGTGCAAAACGATATGAAGCGTGAATTAATATTTACATTGTGACAAAACCTAGGCATCATTATTATTTTGATATTTAATAATTAAAAAAAATTTCCTTATTACAATAGTTTTCTTTTCTTGATTGTTTTGTGGTGTTAATGGTTGCATTCATTTTTTGTAAAGTAGATGATGGGAGTTGTATATTCCTTTTACCAACTGGATTTTTTGATTCTGTAAGACCTATGGAAACGGCTGTATGCAATTTTTAAAATAACTGGTTGATTGTTAATATGATATTCTTTTCTAAACATTTTCTCACTGAATCCTCTCTATCCTAGGTGGTTCAGGCGTGAAGGTCTAATAAAACCAGGTTAATTATTGCTATTGGTTCGATCCAAGTCGATCGCAAATAAAACAGTGACGCACAGTTTTTGCACAATTGAACATAAACACACTTGTTTTTATTCTCTTGCAATGAACAATACAAAAATAAAGAGAAAAAGAGTATAAATATGATAACGAATTCTGGTTGCTAAGGACACATTATTTTGATTCAATGACATTGTTATAACCCTGCTCGTTCTGGTGCTATCAGCTGATCTATAAAAAGAAAAAATATCATTAAATCAGTCGAAATTAAATACTAGACCTAATATCAAAACCTTATATATATATCTATATATATATATATAAATATATATATATATATATATATATATATATATATATATATATATATATATATATATATATATATATATATATATATATATAAGAACAACATCCAACATAATTTAATGTTAAAACTGTGGAAGTATAAGAACATTTTGCCCAGCGGAAAAAAATTTCATGAATTTTTATGAAAATAGGTTTAACAGAAATGTCATGAAAATTAAAAGCAAATCCCTTGTTATTTCACATTTAATTAGAGTTGTTTATTTTGTCAGTCATTATTTTAAAGTAATCATAATTAAGTTCTTAGTATGTTCCCTTTGAAAAATAACTTCAACACTGACATTGGTTTCATTTTTTTCTGTCGCTTTTTTAACTGTTACCTAACGGATGTATCTTAAGTTTAAACCCATCTCGTAGTGGGGTTTGTACTAAAATTTGAATACTTACCTTGTCCGAAGTTTGATTGTCCCACTGGCAAATCCGTTGGTCGGGGTTTGCTTTGCAGATTTCCACGATTTCCCGTTATCGTTGCTATATTCTACTGACAAACCAGGAAAACGTGAATTGAATTTTAAACGACCATTCTCAACACTGAAATAGAAAAGGTAGAGTCTTTTAAACAACCATTTTACTTTCATCTTATACACATTAACATGAATGTACTTCTAGTTTCCATTAATTAAAAGTTTGGTTTAATAAGCCAAGTTAATACACTCCACTGTAATTTTTACAAGAGCTATACTAAAATACTATAATCTTATATTTTCTCATCTTTATTTTTAGTTACCACAAAAACTGTATGTTAAATATGCATTTGTAGTTAGTGAGCGCGAATTATTGTTTAAATCCGCATCAACAGCATTCCAGATCTTTACGGCCACAAATTAACTACAAGAATGGTGATACTTCATTAAGTCCCTTTATACCGATATCATTGAATATGAAAGACTCCATTTGACAAATGGAGACTTGAAAAACAATGTGACTAAAATAATGTAGAACTAAATATTTCCTTTTAAAATTTTCCAGATTTTTTGTCCGAATATCATGAAATATAAATAAAATCTTTTGAGAAAATTTAGAAACATTCATGGTGTAATTTTCATTTTGAAGATAAATTAATTTAGATACACTCAGTACCTGTGTATAAAATGTTTTTACCAATTCGTAAAAGAAGCACCAACAATGTGGATAAAATGTTTGAAGACAAAATATAAATAAAAATTTCTTTGAGATTTTGATAGAAAAGACTTTAAGAAAAAAGAAAAGACTGATAATTACGTAGCTCCAGGTGGTGGTATTCTATATTTTATTCCAATATCATCCAATGATCTCAAATCTTTATATCCTAAGGTATTAGCAAAATCCTCAAATTCTCTAGTAGCTGCTTTCATTCGATTTTTTCTGTCAGGAATGTTTTCCCATTCAGATTTATGCCATGCTCGTTCGGCTAAAGCCAGCAATCTAGGGAAAATCATATTATGCATTTGTTCTGATGTCCTTGATGTCTCGCTCCATAAGTGACCCTGAATTCCTAAAATGATTGATATCATTCAAAATAAAAATGCGTATTGACATACTTTTATAAAAAAAAATTTTCTAATCATTTTATTGCTTAATGAACCCTTAATTTTACTTTAAATCTTTATATACGTTTCTTGAGACTTACATATACATTAAACGTTATATATATGTGTGTGTGTGTGTGTGTGTGTGTGTGTGTGTGTGTGTCGTGTACATGTTATGATTTTGTACAAGTTGTAACTTGTACAAAATAAACATACAAGTTATAACTTGTATGATGAGATCATACAAGTTACAACTTGTACAATTTTTGTTATACAAGTTATAACTTGTACAAATTTTTGAGACTAAAAAATATTAACCATGTCCAACACCATCATGTGCTGTTATAATTATTTGGTACATTTCATAAATTGTAACATAAATTGTTTTACTGTCTCTGTATCTTGCTCTTGCAAATATAATGTTATTAGTGACTTAATCTCGTTTGATAGTTTTAAAACTTCATCACAGAATTTCCCTTCAATTTCTGCCATCATGATTGTCCAACTTATATATTCCAATTTCGTTACTTTACAAAGACCACCAAAACTATGAAAGAGTGTTTACCATATATTACTTTGAGACTGATCATGTTATGTGTTCATGTTAACTAAAAAATTACTCAATAAACATTTAAATACTCAGTTATTATTTCTTGGCTTCAAAAATTTGTACAAGTTATAACTTGTACAACAAAAACTGTACAAGTTGTATCTTGTATAATCTCATCGTACAAGTTATAACTTGTATGCTTATTTTGTACAAGTTATAACTTGTACACGACATATATATATATATATATATATATATATATATATATATATATATATATATATATATATATAGTGAAAATTGTCTCCAAAACACCTAAAGACTTTACATATTCTGTGTTAGGAGACAAGACTTTCCATTTTCTGTATAATTGGTAACAAGTCTTTATCAAATTAAAAATTTGTTTAAGTTATTATCACGGGTAAGACGAAACCATTACAAAATATGATACCTTTAAATGAACTCACCTAAAATATTTTCTGGTTTTTCCAACTTAAGACAATGATTTTTACATATTTGTTCCGGTTTTAATTCCTCACCAGATGTCGTAAGATGGTTATTTGCAAATATGTTATCTGGTACAAAACTAAACGTTTTAAACGTATCAGTATAACGGGTAGCCCAGTAGTAACCACGTTCCTCTGGGTCTGGTTCATAAGGATGATCAAAATACAAGTGTGTTGCATGTGCCAAAATCACCTAAACATACATATATCAAAAACAAAAAGATTAAAAAGTCAATAAGTCAATGTTTTGGTTGTGTATGTTTCTGTCTTTAAAATTATAAATTATATCTGTGAAAATGTTAATGTTTCAATTTTGGAGAATTCATAAAAAAGTACAATCTTAAAGATATTTTGTCTTTTATCTGATTTGAACAGTTTTTTTTAACTAGAAAAAATCCTGAATGAGATCAATAAAAAAACTAAAAAACGCATTGAAATTTTCAGATTTAAGGGTTTTTTCAAATCAGTTTGTCAACAGAGAATCATCGGTTTTAAATGTAAATTCCATTACAAACCGTTACTTCCTATAATTATTTAGAATTCATACGTTCTTCAACGTAAATATTAACGAGGTGTTGTTCATGCAAAACGCTTAATCTGGAAAAATAAACATAATTATGAAGGCACTATACATTACTTTTGAGATTTGTCATTTAACCATAAACCGGCGTGTTTGTGTTTGATATATAACGTTACCTTATAACCATTATTGGCTAGAACGTAAGCGTGGTCACCGGATCCACTCTGAAACAAATTTTTCCAGGAATAGGCATACACGTGTCTTTAAATAGAAGAAAACGTTAGTACCTTAAGTTATTTCAATTTTTTTTTTTACACAAGTTGACTTATAATTAACAAACCTCATATATTACACCGCTACATAAAGTGCATTACATGTTACAGAATTCCTAGTACTTGATATTTTCAACTTCACATTTGAAAAAGCCATTAGAGAGAAACAAGGGACGGGAAATCGATTGCCGTCCCCCCTCCCCTGGATAAAGCAATGTTAGATAAAAACCTCGCTGTAATATGACAAAAACAAATACAGTAAATTGACAAAGGGTCAATAACAGAAGCATTGGAATGAATTGATGTTAATTTTTTGTAATAAAAACAAGCCAATTTTTGTTGATATTTTATAAATAAATAAAACAAACAAACCATTCCTTGTCCAAACCACAATCAATAAAAACAAAGTAAAAACTTTGAAAACTGGCAAAATTAGTTATACTCGTAAAATTTCATCAAGGGAGTGAGGTCGGGTGCTTAAACTTATGTATAAACGTCGAAAAATGAGATATTATTATGTAGTGATTTACAATATGAAGAACATGTTTAATCATAGAAATGTATTTAAAACTTCAATCAACACGTACCATTGTTGTTAAATTTCTGATATTAACTCTGATATTGTCATTTTTAAAAAAAACAACATTTTGTACAAATAATAATAATAATAATAATAACATTTACCTTGGATTTTTTACAATGGAATCTACAATATATGGATCAGTTTTTGTTTTCATAAGTCCATCCTCCCATGCTGCAATATCAACATTTTCTTTGCTTGCTATTATACCTACTCGGTGTGCAAAATATTCTTTCAAATCTGCAACACTATTTATAGTATATGAACTATTCATTAAACGCTTGCAAGCAGACGATCGAATCCACGCGCCATGGGCAACCTCGTCTCCACCGAAATGGTAAATTGATAAAGGCTGTATATCTTGGTGGAGCTGTTTAAATTGTTTTATCAAATGGTTTATAAATCTATATGATGATTCCATACAAGGATTGATTGCATTATCGTTGAACCATTGAACGGATAAATACTGAGATGGATCATCAATTTCAGACAAAAGATATTCATTTGCATTCGTCATATTTCCGGTCTTTTTATATTTCAGATATCGACGTTTCATGGATTTGATAGCAGCACGAGCGTGACCTGGCATGTCAATCTCTGGGATAACTTTAATATGTAATCTTCGGGCTTCTCGTAGTATTTCCTTGTAATCATTAACTGTGTAAAACCCACTCCCAGAAGTATTTGTAAATGGTCCCGATCCTAGCTGTGGTAACGTACAGTTTATCTCGTCTACATCGTGGCATCTTTTGGAGCCAACCTTAAATAAATCAATAAAGGTTGACACATTTTAAATGTAATTATTGTATTAAATTTTCCTTGCAGCAAAATCTACTTTAGTTATTTTAAATTCGTTAAAGGAGCGCTAGTGATGAAAAGTTCTACGTTTTCATTTACACACGATGGGCTGCAATTCCTGTGCACTGCATAAATTCAAATAAATGTAAGAAATAACCATAGTTTTATATTCAGGAACCTAATTCTAAATTTGAACATATCGAAAAAAAGCAGTTTTTATAATTGTTATTGCATGGAATATTGAAAGTTTTATACCAAACAATAGAAAAAAGTAGTATATTCATCCCCGCTAAAACGTTTTTAGTCCATTCATTAATAACATTTATTTGATTAATAATGGTAGTACCTCAGTTAACTCTTCTAATCCAGGTATCTGTATTCGCCATCCTTCGTCCTCAGATAAATGAAGATGTAACCTGTTAAGTTTGTAAGATGACATGACCTGAAGTAATAATTTTATTTCTTCTAAGGAATGGAAATTTCTTCCAACATCCAAAAACATGCCTCTGTATGAAAATCGGGGTTGGTCATATATTTCAACTTTTGGTACTTCTATCCAATTAGACCTCTTTTCTGATAGACGTAAGATACTCTGAATGGCATAAAAAGCTCCGGATGAGTGACTTGCCGTCACTGTAATTGATGATTCATTGACTATAAGATGGTAAGCTTCGTCTGATATTGGCATTTTGTTTATACGTACTATATCTTTTACGAAGAGAATAAAAAAGTCTGCAGGTGGTGAATCTGTTACAGATAAACCTGATTTTTCTAAAAAAAAAAAAAAAAAAAAAAAAATCATTATTTATCTATTAATCCCTTTTTTTTTTGTCTGGGTCAGTATTTTAAGTTTTTGAATCAATATCGATTTTAAATGAGAAGAAAAAAGTAAACCGTCAAACAGAAACAAATGAGGAAATCCAAATATCTAAATTATTGCTAGCAGCAATATTGCCAGAAGCAATAATAAGAGATGTTTGTGAAACACATGCCCCTCCCTTCTTGGACAGACATTATAGGGTGCTCAAGCTTTTATTATGGGCAGTATATATTATGGACAGTGTACATGGAAATGAAATTGACCTTTTGAACTTAAAATCAATAGGGGCCATCTACCAGTGCTATCTGAAATGCATCAATCTATCAAGTATGATGTGTCTAAGCTTTAAAAATGAATTATAGGTTGCACAAACATATAGACCTTCAAAGAGGTTTGACTGTACTTCTAAATTATAAATAATTATCAATATAACCATATTCAACCAACCCGATTATATATGTTATATCAGTAATTAATTTGATCAACCTTTGTAGAGATAAGGAACGTAAAGCAAATAATTGGAATTTTTCTAAGTCCAAGGGGGATAACTGTGTCAAACATTGCTCGTTCGTACCCAAAACAGAACTTGTCCTAGATATTTTTATGATAAATCTGTATACCAAATTTCATTTCAATATGTGCAAAGAAAATGAATGGAAACTGCAAATAATTTAAATTTTTCTAAGTCCAAGGGGGATAACTGTGTCAAAAATTATTCGATCGTACCCAAAACAGAACTTGATTTAGATAGTCTGTTGATAAATCTGTATACCAAATTTCATTTCAGTATGTATAACCTCTGCAAAGAAAATGAACGGAAACTGTTTGTGGACCGACAGACCGACAGACAGCAGCAAAGCAATATGCCCTCCATCCTTTGAATTATACCTTTTTCAATTATTTACAAAAGATTGAAATATCTATACAGAAATAGTAAAAACGGAAGTTCATTTTCTTTAACAAACAATGACCAAACAACCATATACCTGTATTATGTTATTAATAAAAAAACGACAAGAATATCGTAATTTCAATTCTTTTTCGTACTTGATCTGTGTCCAAATAAAGATATTCATTGCGTGGTGCGCGACACCAATTGACTTAGATTTAATTTCTAACCTTTTAAGTAATTAACTTCCTCTGGAAAATCGTTCGACTTTATAATCCTCCACTGTTCCTTCTTAATTTGAATTTTTTTGCTCTCTTCAATATTTATGGTGACTGGCGTTGGTATTAAAGGTTCCCCCGGTTTCCCTAAATCTTTTATTTCATCGTTGTAAGCGAATCTAGTCTGTGGTCTAAAGGGGACGTATTTGTCCTCTGGGTATCGCTTCCATTGATTTATTGTATTGAAATCCGAAACAAAATTTAAATTATCGTCTGCTGTACTTCGGATTATGCGAGGCTCAAAACCGTCTGCTGCAATGTACCAGTTCGGCATTGTATCAGTCCTGGCAGCTTGCCAATATTTTGCAAAGAATCGCAATGCTAAATCAGAATTAGGTTTAATTGATCTAAAAGTTTCCTGGTCCGGTGAAACTCTATAAAGACTTCCACCAACATGGAAAATTCTTAATCCGGACTTTGGAATAAGATATCCATCTGGAAACGGGTAGTTAAAAGGTTCAATTAAACGAATACAATACAAGTATATACTCCAACTGCCTTCGCGGATAACTTCTTTTCCTCTGTTAGTTAAAATGATTTCCAATTTAAAACTTGCACTTCCGTTCACAAGATTATCAATAACGGTTAATTTTACATCCAAGTTTTCGGCAGTATAATCAAGTAATTTTTGGTCGGTGGCTGAAAAAAAAAGAATTCCAAGACAATATGCTAATAGTCATATACAAAAGAAATAAAGGGAGCTAATTTTACAAATACAATTAAAATTCTCTATTAAAAATAACTTTTAAGTGATATAAATACATTATTAACATTAGAAAAAAATGTGATATGGCAGTTGTCTTTTCAACTGCATACTTTACGTTTCAAAATCAATCGAATTTATTTCATTTGAATTGATTAGACTGATGGTGTTTTACGTCAAAACAAACAGCCTTTACATGTAATGAGACTGTCAGTTCTAAAATGGTGGAAAAAAAATAACGGACTTTGGCAAGCGAATTGACTAATTTTTTTTTTACACGGCGTCTGCCAAAGTTATATTTTCTATCCACCGGCTTTTATTTTCAATTCAACAAAATTCGTACATATTTGAACCCGTATTTGTCATTTATAGGATTTTGCTATTTATAGTAACGGAAGTCATCTTGGATTCCAGACGGACATGTTGGATACAATTTTTAGCTTCATTACCGAGAGACCTACCACACTTGATTTACTTTCAATTGGTAATGTTATTTAAAGAAGATGTATTCAAGATTAAGGCTAAAAGTCAATCTTATTTGCATATTTCTTAAGTATTGCACAATCAAAGATTGTGTTTAACCCGTTATGAATGTTATATTCTCCACAACTTTTTCTCTGTTTAAAATTCAACGAATCAGTACATTAATGAACCCGTAATGGTCATTTATAGGATTATGATACTTAGAGTAACAGCAGAAATCTTGGATTTGGAAAGGACGTGCCGAATACAAGTTTTAATCTATAACAGCTATGGACCTTTCGGACCAAATTTTATTTGAATTAATGGTCTAATAAATTGAAAGGAGAAGAATAAAGTTTACGGACGCAAGCACGCTTTACCATGCAATAAGCTCATAAGGGATTTGCCAGGTCAGCTAAAACCTTGAAAAAGAGTAATCTAAGAACGAGGGTTACAATACTGCATATTTTCTTACTATATTAGTACTTTCTTTTAGCGGATTTTAATGTATTCACCAAAATCATTCTCTCAGGTATAATCTTACATCCACGTGATATAGAACACATTTTTGAAAAAAAAATAAACCGAAGATGCCAAAGATAACGACCAAAATTTATCCAGTTTAATAGTATTTACAAGTCAGCCGAGTTTAAGTCAGTGATATGGCTTAAAAAACATTCACCACAAACGATCAGACTCATTTTTAGCACCAAAATTAAAGTGCTTTGACTGTTTTCTTACAACGAATTTCGATTTTTATTTGCATTAAAAACACTAATGATCTTATTTAAATTTCATTATTTTAAGTTTTCTTTGGATCACAATTATAATAAAATTTAACGTATAAGTTGACAGTATTCTTGTTACCTGTAAAAAGTTCTTACAAAAAGAAAAAACTTTTGTATTTTAAACAATCGCTTCAGTTATTGCGTACCAAACTGACCGAGAGACAAGAATTTTTAATGCCTTATATCCAAATACTCACGAATTACAAATTTAATGTCTCTACTTCTCCTTTTTCCATCTGTTGATCTAAAAAAAATATTATGCGTTTTTTTAGAGATAAACAATACAAAAAAAATTAAAAAAAAAAAAAAAAAAAAAAAACACCAAGTATTTTAAGGCAGTCAGACCAACAAAGAAAGCAAAAGAAACATCGTCAAAAAAGACATGAAAAAAGAAAAGAAGAAATAATTTTGAGTTCGTTGTTTGGTTGTAATGTTGCTTATAGTGGCACTTGCAATTTTTCATCTTTTCGCAACCAGATCAAGGTTATATATCAAAATCGTGATTTTTTTTGGAATTACAACTGTCGTAAACTTCACAGTTTTCCTGAATACGTGTTCCCTTAAAAAACTTCATCGTGACATATATTTCCTTCCACAAGGTATTAAAGTCGTCATGACAACGGGCTTTTCCCGAAGTAGTTTTCGTCTGTTTTTACGGCTTACGAAAAAATAAAAATCTCTCCTCTCAGATAACAAGTCATATATTTTTTGTTGTTCTTTATTTAGATACTTACACTGTTCGGAGGTATATTGTGTCTTTTTGACTGTAGTTAGCTGACAATGATTTCCATGATTTTTTATAATCGTCACTGTATTCAAATTCCAATCCAGGAAACTCAGTATTAGTAACTAAGACCCCTGATCGCAATCTGGAAAAGAGAATTGAAAAAATACTTGTAATTTGATAAATACGCGGTAAGGAATCGAACATCCGTGCTACATTAACAGGATAATCGTTTATATTCACATGTAGCTCAGAAAGTTGATTTAACAGTATCATTAGGTCTAATGTTCATTTATGTACTTTTTAGGTGACAGTTTCTTGTTTTCGTTAAAATGGATTAATACCGCAAAACTTCGTTCAAACGTGCTCTACCCTGTAATTGATACTTATTTACCTAGCCCTATACGTGACTTGAAAAGAATACTTAATTATTAATGAACTGAGTAAACCCTAAAAACTGTATACTGTACTAACTCTTTTGCACCAATAAGAATTTAAAATACTGTTCTTATTACCCTGTTGTTTGACAACAAACAATAATATGTATTGTAACAGTAATTGACCCTTCGTTTTTGACAATCAGTCCTAATTATTTTATTACTCAATTGTTTGCTACCGATAATTTTACTTTCTCGGTTCCAGATGCCAAAAAACTGCTATTTGCTATTTTACATATATCGTTGCTGTTGTCGATTATACAGACTATTTTTTTTAACTTTGCTCGTCTCTGATGTTTACAATCGGTACTCAAGATTTTTTAACCGGTGCTTGTTGTCAACACCCGTGCATAATATTTACTGATTCGGTTCTACTTTGGCCTTTCGATATGCAATATTATTACCTTCTGGTCTCATGACGGAAAACACAGAGTACAACATATTTACTATATCAGCTGATTTTTAAGGCTGTCGGTTTTCGATATTTCACTTCCTGCGATTCCGGTGGAGGAACACGTTACTTAATTTTTACTTACCCTCTGGAGAAGACACATGATACTCACTATAATTATACTTTTGAAAGCACATTGTATTCGATATTTAGTTAGTCTGTTTCAAGTGGAGACAATCGTGTTTGTGGAGGCACTCGGTACACAATAATTTACTTACAGGGCTGCTGGAGGATGTACTCGGTAAACAAATAATTTACTTACTCAGCTGCTGGTGGAAGGTATGGGTTCTCAATAATTTATTTATCACTGCGGTAGCTCAGTTGGTATAGTGCTCGCTCCGTAAGTGGCAGGTCGTGGGTTCGAACCCTGGCCGGGTCTGATCCCAAGACTTGAAAGTGGGTAGTGACTGTCCCTTCGCAAATCACTCGTATTACGAAATGAAAGTCACGATTCTTTCGGATGGTAACTTAAAATAAACGAGATCCCAGTGTCACTGTGTGGCACGCGTGGCACGATAAAGAACCCTGCTGTATAATGCCATCAGCGCAACACACAGACAAAATGGACTTTCGCCTATAGCTGGCGACGTCTCGATATAAATGAGCTATTCTTGACTGGGACCTTAAACACCTTTACTCAACTCAACCCAACATAATAATTAACATACTCAGTACCTGGTGGAGGTACTCGGTACACAATAATTTACTTACCCAGCTCTTGGTGGAGGTACTCGTACACAATAGTTTACTAACTCAGCTCCTGATGCAGGTACTCGATACTCGATAGTTTACTTACTCAGCTCTAGTTGGAGGTACTCGGACCTTTATATTTTACTTAATACTCAGCTCCAGGTGGAGGTACTCGGACCTCAATAGTTTACTTACTCAGCTCCTAGTGAAGGTACTCGGATCTCAATAGTTTACTTACTCAGCTCTAGTTGGAGGTACTCGGATCTCAATATTTTACTTACTCAGCTCTAGTTGGAGGTACTCAGACCTCAATATTTTACTTAATACTCAGCTCAAAGTGGAGGTACTCGGACCTCAATAATTTACTTACTCGGCTCAAGAGGATGTACTCGAATCTCAATAGTTTACTTACTTAGCTCCAGTTGGAGGTACTCGGACCTTAATAGTTTACTTACTCAGCTACTGATGGAGGTACTCGGACCTCAAAAGTTTACTTACTCAGCTCCAGGTGGAGTTACTTGGACCTCAATAGTTTACTTACTCAGCCCCTGGTGGAGTTTCTCGGACCTCAATAGTTAACCTACTCAGCTCCTTGTGGAGGTACCAGGTTTCAATAGTTTACTTACTCAGCTCTTGTTGAAGGTTCTCTGTCCTCAACAGTTTACTTACTGAGCTCTTGGTGGAGGCACTCGGTTTCAATAGTTTACTTACTCAGCTCTAGTTGAAGGTACTCGGACCTCGACAGTTTACCTACTTAGCTCAAGTTGGAGGGACTTGGACTTCAATAGTTTACTAACTCAGCTCTAGTTGGAGGTACTCGGACCTCAATAGTTTACTTACTCAGCTCCTGCTTGATGTACGCAGACCTCAACAGTTTACTTTCTAAGCTCCAGGCGGAGGTACTCGGACCTCAACAGTTTACTTACTCAACTCTAGTTGGAGGTACTCAGACCTCAATAGTTTACTAACTCAGCTCTAGTTGGAGGTACTTGGACCTCAATAAATTACTAACTCAGTTTTAGTTGGAGGTACTCGGACCTCAATAGTTTACTTACTCAGCTCAAGGTGGAGGTGCTCGGATCTCAATAGTTTACTTACTCAGCTCTAGTTAGAGGTACTCGGACGTCAATAGTTTACTTACTCAGCTCCATGTGGAGGTACTCGGACCTCAATAGTTTACTTACTCAGCCACTGGTGGAGTTAATTGGACCCATATTGTTTTCTTACTCAGCTCCAGGTGGAGTTTCTCGGACCTCAATAGTTTACCTACTCAGCTCCTTGTTGAGGTACTAGGTTTCAATAGTTTACTTACTCAGCTCTAGTTAAAGGTACTTGGACCACAACAGTTTACTTACTCAGCTCAAGTTGGAGGTACTTGGACCACAACAGTTTACTTACTCAGCTCAAGTTGGAGGTACTCGGACCTCAATAGTTTACTTACTCATCTCCTGCTTGATGTACGCAGACATCAACAGTTTACTTACTCAGCTCCAGGCAATGGTACTCCGACCTCAACAGTTTACTTACTCAACTTTAGTTGGAGGTACTTGGACCTCAATAGTTTACTCACTCAGCTCTAGTTTCAGGTACTTCGACTTCAATAGTTTACTAACTCAGTTCTAGTTTGAGGTACTCAGACCTCAGCAGTTTACTTACTCAGCTCAAGGTGGAGGTACTCGGACCTCAATAGTTTACTTACTCAGCTCCTGGTTGAGTTGATGCACACGGACCTCAATAGTTTACTTACTCAGCTCTCGTTGGAGGTACTCAGACCTCAATAGTTTACTTACTCAGCTACTGATGGAGGTACTCGGACCTCAAAAGTTTACTTACTCAGCTCAAGGTGGAGGTACTCGGATCTCAATAGTTTACTTACTCAAGTCTAGTTAGGGGTACTCGGACCTCAATAGTTTATTTACTCAGTCCCTGGTGGAGTTACTTGGACCTAAATAGTTTACTTACTCAGCTCCAGGTGGAGGTACTCGGACCTCAATAGTTTACTTACTCAGTCCCTGGTGGAGTTACTTGGACCTAAATAGTTTACTTACTCAGCTCAAAGTGGAGGTACTCGGACCTCAATAGTTTACCTACACAGCTCCTTGTGGAGGTACTAGGTTTCAATAGTTTACTTACTCAGCTCTAGTTGAAGGTTTTCTGTTCTCAACAGTTTACTTACTCAGCTCTTGGTGGAGGTACTCGGTTTCAATAGTTTACTTACTCAGCTCTAGTTGAAGGTACTCGGACCTCGACAGTTTACCTACTTAGCTCAAGTTGGAGGTATTTGGACTTCAATAGTTTACTAACTCAGCTCTAGTTGGAGGTACTCGGACCTCGACAGTTTACCTACTTAGCTCAAGTTGGAGGTACTCGGACTTCAATAGTTTACTAACTCAGCTCTAGTTGGAGGTACTCGGACCTCAATAGTTTACTTACTCAGCTCCTGGTTGATGTATGCAGACCTCAACAGTTTCTTACTCAGCTCCAGGCGGAGGTACTCGGACCTCAATAGTTTACTTACTCAGTTCTAGTTGGAGGTACTTCGACTTCAATAGTTTACTAACTTAGCTTTTGTTAGGATGTACGCGGACCTCAACAGTTTACTTACTCAGCTCTAGTTGGAGGTACTCGGACCTCAATAGTTTACTTACTCAGCTCCTGGTTTAGTTGATGTACACGGACCTCAACGGTTTACTTACTTAGCCCTGGTTGGTTGTACGCGGACCTCAACAGTTTATTACTCAGCTATAGTTGGATGTACGCGGACCTCAGCAGTTTACTTACTCAGCTCTAGTTGGAGGTACTCAGACCTCAATAATTTACTTACTCAGCTCCTGGTGGATGTACGCGGACCTCAATAGTTTACTTACTCAGCTCCTGGTTTAGTTTATGTAAACGGACCTCAACAGTTTACTAACTGAGCTCTTGTTTGATGTACGCGGACCTCAACTGTTTACTGACTCAGTTCTAGTTGAAGGTACTCAGACCTCAATAGTTTACTTACTCAGCTTAAGGTGGAGGTACTCGGAACTCAATATTTTACTTACTCAGCTCTAGTTGGAGGTACTTGGACTTCAATAGTTTACTAACTCAGTTCTAGTTGGAGGTTCTCGGATCTCAATAGTTTACTTACTCAACTCAAGGTGGAGGTACTCGGACCTCAATAGTTTACTTACTCAGCTCCAGGTTGAGTTGATGTACATGGACCTCAACAGTTTACTTACTGAGCTCTTGTTGGATGTACGCGGATCTCAATAGTTTACTTATTCAGCTCCTGGTGGAGTTACTCGGACCTAAATAATTTACTTACTCAGCTCCAGGTGGAGTTTCTCGGACCTCAACAGTTTACTTACTCAGCTACTGGTGGAGGTACTCGGACTTCAATAGTTTACTTACTCAGCTCCTTTTGGAGGAACTCGTGTCAATTGTTTACTTACTCAGCTCTAGTTGAAGGTACTCAGACCTCAACAGTTTACTTACTCAGCTCTAGTTGGAGGTACTTGGACTTCAATAGTTTACTAACTCAGCTCTAGATGGAGGTACTCTGACCTCAATAGTTACTCACTCAGCTCAAGGTGGAGGTACTAGGACCTCAATAGTTTACTTACTCAGCTCCTGATGGATGTACGCCGATCTCAACAGTTTACTTACTCAGCTCTAGTTGGAGGTACTCGGACCTCAACAGTTTACTTACTCAACTCTAGTTGGAGGTACTTGGACCTCAATAGTTTACTTACTCAGCTCTAGTTGGAGGTACTTGGACTTCAATAGTTTACTAACTCAGTTCTAGTTGGAGGTTCTCGGATCTCAATAGTTTACTTACTCAGCTCAAGGTGGAGGTTCTCGGACCTCAATAGTTTACTTACTCAGCTCCAGGCTGAGTTGATGTACATGGACCTCAACAGTTTACTTACTGAGCTCTTGTTGGATGTACGCGGATCTCAATAGTTTACTTACTCAGCTCCTGGTGGAGGTACTCGGATCTTAATATTTTACTTACTCAGCTCTAGTTGGAGGTACTCGGATCTCAATATTTTACTTAATACTCAGCTCCAGGTGGAGGTACTCGGACCTCAATAGTTTACTTACTCAGTTCCTGGTGGAGGTACTCGGATCCCAATAGTTTACTTACTCAGCTCCTGGTGGAGGTACTCGGATCTCATTAGTTTACTTACTCAGCTCTAGTTGGAGGTACTCGGATCTTAATATTTTACTTACTCAGCTCTAGTTGGAGGTACTCGGATCTCAATATTTTACTTAATACTCAGCTCCAGGTGGAGGTACTCGAACCTCAATAGTTTACTTACTCAGCTCCTGGTGGAGGTACTCGGATCTCAACAGTTTACTTACTCAGCTCTTGTTGGATGTACGCGGGTCTCAATAGTTTACTTTCTCAGTTCCTGGTGGAGGTACCCGGATCCCAATAGTTTACTTACTCAGCTCCTGGTGGAGGTACTCGGATCTTAATATTTTACTTACTCAGCTCCTGGTGGAGGTACTCGGATCTTAATATTTTACTTACTCAGCTCCAGGTGGAGGTACTCGGACCTCAATAGTTTACTTACTCAGCTCCTGGTGGAGGTACTCGGATCTCAATAGTTTCCTTACTCAGCTCTAGTTGGAAGTACTCGGATCTTAATATTTTACTTACTCAGCTCTAGTTGGAAGTACTCAGACCTCAACATTTTACTTAATACTAAGCTCAAGGTGGAGGTACTCGGACCTCAATAATTTTATTTACTCAGCTCCAGGTGCAGGAACTCCCATCTAAATAAGTTACTTACTCAGCTCTATTTGGAGTTACTCGGACGTCAATAGTTTACTTACTTAGCTCCTTGTGGAGGTACTAGGTTTCAAAAGTTTACTTACTTTACGTACTCTGTCCTCAATAGTTAACTTACTCAGCTCTAGTTGAAGGTACTCGGACCTCAACAGTTTACTTACTCAGCTCTAGTTGGAGGTACTTGGACTTCAATATTTTACTAACTAAGTTCTAGTTGGAGGTACTCGGACCTCAATAGTTTACTTACTCAGCTCCTGGTGGAGTTGATGTACACAGACCTCAACAGTTTACCTTCTCAGCTCTTGTTGGATGTACGCGGACCTCAACAATTTACTTACTCGGCTGTAGTTGGAGGTACTCGGACCTCAAAAGTTTACTTACTCAGCTTTAGTTTGAGGTACTTGGACTGCAATAGTTTACTAACTCAGTTTTAGTTGGAGGTACTCGGACCTCAACAGTTTACTCACTCAGTTCTAGTTGGAGGTACTCGGACCTCAACAGTTTACTTATTTAGTTCTAGTTGGATGTACTCGGACCTCAATAGTTTACTTACTCAGCTCTAGTTGGAGGTACTTGGACTTCAATAGTTTACTAACTCAGTTCTAGTTGGAGGTACTCGGACCTCAATAGTTTACTTACTCAGTTCCTTTTCGAGGTACTTGGACCTCAACAGTTGACTCATTCAGTTCTAGTTGGAGGTACTCGGACCTCAACAGTTTACTTACTCAGTTCTAGTTGGAGGTACTCGGACCTCAACAGTTTACTTACTCAGTTCTAGTTGGAGGTACTCGGACCTCAACAGTTTACTTACTCAGTTCTAGTTGGATGTACTCGGACCTCAATAGTTTTCTCACTCAGCTCTTGTTGGATGTACGCGGACCTCAACAGTTTACTTACTAAGTTCTAGTTGAGGTACTCGGACCTCAACAGTTTACTCACTCAGTTCTAGTTGGATGTACGCGGACCTCAACAGTTTACTTACTCAGTTCTAGTTGGATGTACTCGGACCTCAATAGTTACTCACTCAGCTCTAGTTGGAGGTACTCCGACCTCAATAGTTTACTTACTCAGCTTCTGGTGGATGTACGCGGATCTCAACAGTTTACTTACTCATTTCTAGTTGAAGGTACTCGGTACTCAATAGTTTACAACTCAGCTCCAGGTGAAGGTACTCGGACTTCAATAGTTTACTTACTCAGTTCTAGTTGAAGGTACTCGGTACTCAATAGTTTACCAAATCAGCTCCAGGTGAAGGTATCGGACCTCAATAGTTTACTTACTCAGCTCTTGGTGGAGGTACTGGTTACTAAATAGTTTATTTACTCAGCTCCAAGTGCAGGTACTCGGACCTCAAAAGTTTACTTACTTAGCTCCTGGTGGAGGTACTCGATACTCAATATTCAATTTATCTAATCTATGGAGTTCTTTGTAGCCTAAGCTGTTTGCAAATGATTCCCAGTCTCGTAAACTCTCCAGATTTCGAGATTTTGTATCTGCTATAGACTCCCATGATGCTTTATGCCAAGATCGTTCAGCTATAACCAAAGTTCTTGGAAAAATCATCGAGTCGAAATAAGTTCTATTTAATGCTGTTTCACTGAATAGGTTACCCTCCATCCCTGAAAAAAAGTTTATTCTTAAAAGGTTTTTCAATACATACACATGCAATTTTAACTTAAAAAGTGTGTAAAACGGATTATCGGATACTGTATAGGCAACGAAAAATAGCATTTTTTGCTTGATTCAATAAAAATTCCGATTAAAAGACGATGTGTGAATAGAAAGGTCTGTCAAAATATCACCTGAATTAGTAATTTTATTAAGATTTCAAGCGCGTTGGAAATGGTGCAATGTCTTTTTTCTCGCACGAGTTATTGCCCTTTATTAATTGTTTCGGCAGTAGTATTTATATAGCAGATTTGATATGACGAGGATATACATGTACATGTACCATTTCCATAACGGTGGTATTGTCCTGGTTTGCCCGGAAGACATATTTGCAAACATGACTGGTATATAGGTATGTATTTAAACATTGCGTTCATTTTGTCATAGATAACAAAATACGTTCAATGGATTTTAAAGCATAAAAATGTCACTCAGCTATTAAAAAAAACAGATGGTTTTTTTTTTCTTTATATGAAGTATTGATTAAGTGTCAAACTTTTTTACTGATAACAAAAGTTCACTTTTCTTCATGAATGTTTAAGGTTCAGAGCCGACTTTTGTATGATAAACAAGCAATTTAATTTACCCAAGTTTATCTTCAGATTGATAAGAATGTTCCAAAGTACATGGGCTACACCTGTTGTAAGATAAAGTGTCTGAGAAATGTTAATAAGTTCAATAGAAAATAATTTTGTTCTCTCTTTCTTTTTTCGAAAGTCGAGACCCGAGTTTTGTATAATAAATAATCACCTTTATTTATTTTTTTATTGTCTAAAATTGGACTGACAACGATATGTTGCTCGAGAAGAGTAAATAGGTTTAAGAGAAAAAAACTTTGTTCTTTCTTTTGTTTTTACGTTTTTATCAAGACACCCGGTGAACCAGTCGTTACTCTGTCCACTTAATGTCCAGTGTCAGGCAAAAATGCAGAATCTTAAATTTGAAAGTCTTTTGTATAACCTTACAAGTGTTTGAATCACAACTTTCTGCTCTCGGGGCAGACGTTCTGCATCTATACAACCACAGAGGTATCTCAATCCTTTTATACTGAGAAGACAATCTATATACGATGTATACCTGCTCACGCATGTCCATTCGCACTGCAAATATTTTATTTTACCTATAATATTTTGAGGCTTTAAAAGCTTCGGGCACTCAGAGTCGTCTGCTTTACATACTTCCGTTCTTGAAATCGGCTTTCCGGAAACTCGAACATCAATATTTTTGTAAAGATCTTCAGCATTATACCGGAAAGACTTGTAGGTATCGGTGAACCTTGTAGCCCAGTATAAACCACGTTCTTCCGGATCCGGTTCGTAAGGATGGTCATAGTATAGATGTGAGGCGTGGGACAAAATAACCTGCATACAAAGAAAGCATTTAAAGAAATTTTGATAATTTTTATATACTTATGTTATTTTTTTCCTCGAATACGATAGATGATATTCTTATTGACTACCTTTAACATCTCGAATTTATTGATGTGTAAGATGTGCAAGGTTATACTGTATCTACAACTTTTTTACACGTCTAAAATAGTTTTAATTCTCTAATTCAGTCCAAAACTATTTATATACACAGTATAAGGACCATGTGATCAATGGCATTTAGTGTCTAAAAGTTTCCACTGGTCTCAAACATGTTTATATAGTAAAGTTGAAATGCAAAGGTGAATATTTTATCACATCCTGACGCATTGTGTACCAAAAACTTTTTTATCTTACCTTATAATCGCTATTAGCCAAAGAATAAGCCCTCTTGAAGGAACCCCATTCCCAAATGTTGTCCCAGGCATTTGCTAGAATTTCATCATTATGAAGTAGTTTCCTTTTGTATGGATTTTTATCTTGATCCATTAATCCATCCTCCCAGCCAACTAAAGTTAATCCTTTGTTTCTAGTTATATTTGCGAGGCGTTGAGCAAAGAACTGTTTGTACATTTCCCTGCCGGACAAAGTTGTACCCTCTACCTTCAATGCATTACAAGCAGTAGAATTTACCCATGATCCCACTGGTACCTCATCTCCGCCAAAATGAAACTTTTTCAATGGTTGTCCAGCTTCTGAGTGTGCCGATTTTATTTCATCTATGACTTTTTCGATAAATCTATAAGTGTTTTCTATACATGGATTCAAGGAATTGTCATTGTAAATCTGATTGGATAGATAAACGGAAGTGTCGCTCGGCTCAACCAGTCTGTAATAATCAGCATTTGACTGGCCTTTTTTCTTCAATGTTTTGTATCTAATCTCCATTGCTTTGATTGCAGCACGCGCATGACCCGGTGACTCTACTTCTGGTATAACCTCAATATGGCGATCATTAGCATACTTGATGATTTCAATATAGTCATCTCTAGTGTAAAAACCGGAACCGGAAGTACTTGTGTCTGGACCGGAACCAAGCTGAGGGAGTAAACATCGTTCTTCAGAAACATCGTGACATCTTTTCGACCCTATCTAGAATTAATCAGATCATATACTTTTATGAAGCATTAAAAACAATTAGCACTAGATTTGATATTTTATTAAGAATTAATAAAATAAATAAAAAAAAAAATAATTAAACGGGTTAGATTTTATTTTATTTTATGAATTTTACGTCAATAATTTTAAAGGCGTCACCAGCTATTGGTGAAGTAGCAGGAATTATGGCATTGCAGTGCGCTAAGAGCAATATGCAGGGATGGTTTTTTAGTGTGCCACGCCTGTCGTTCATTGGACATCTGTTTATAAGTTCTCCTTTAAAGAACCCCGTGACTTTCATTTTTGAATGCCGATCTGTAGCCGGTAATACTCTATTTACTAACATTATACAGATGCTATAGTAATTTTATTGTATACTATGTATATGAATTATTTTTGAAACAAACAAACAAATATATATATATATATATATATATCCACAAAATTTGTTTAATAGAAAAAAATAATACAACCCGTTGTCTATCAACAACGCGACATGACCTGTTGCCGAACCATACAGGTTCTCAAGTTTGGTATAATCAAATTTCCCCTACACCCACTTGCGCATAAACATCTCTTGCATGGTGTTTTATAGCTTTTCTGATATTTTGTTTTTCTTTTTATTTATCTGATGCATATTTACGTATAGAACGGGGCCTGTTTTAGAAGTATACAGAAAAATTATATATATAAAACATTAAATTCTCCATATAAAATGTAATTCCTAAGTTTGAACAAAGTGAATGTACTTAAATGACCAGGAACATTTATAAAGAATACAAACTTCAATTTAAATTTTGGTAACACAGACATGTGCAAACAATTACGTAACTTCGTTTGTCAAAATTTTAACTGGTCAAACAAATGGAAATGAATGAGGGAGTGGAGTAATGGTGTTTTACGCCCCAGTCAAGATTCTTTTACTTATTTCGAGGCGGTCAGTTCTTGGATGGTGGAGGAAACCGGAGTGCCCGGAAAAAACCACCGACCTTTGGCAAGCGAACTGACAAACTTTCTCACACTAGGATCTGTCCCGAGTGGGAATCGAACCCAGGCGGTGAGAGGTACTGTGATCCGTAAGCGCGCGCTTTAGACCACTCGGCCACCGAGTGAATAAGGGTGCGGTGATCAAGTTGTAAAATAGAATAGGAACATATGTATATTAAGAAACACATGGTATTTTTTTGAACAGTGTTTACAAATTAAGCAAAAGTCGTGCTTTCATTCATTGAAATAAAAAAAAAATCTATGTAGTTTTTCTAACGCGGAGGGATATATTTGGTCTAAAGTAACAGCTTTTTGCCTTTTTTCTAATGCGGAAAGATACAATGTTTTACCATTATTAAAATGATTGAATTTTTTTTTTAAATGTATGCACTATTTCTGATATAAAAAAATATGTTTAACACTGAAGTGGTAAATTCCGTCGAATTAGATGATGATGATGATGATGATGATGATAACTATTATTATTATTATTATTATTATTATTATTATTATTATTATAAAAGGGATTGCACGTGCATTTGCATATTTTGGCATTGCTTAAACGAAACAATATTAAAGTTCCATCAATTTTTGCCTGTCAAGGACATATTTACCAGGCTTGAATAAGATTGAGTTGATAACTTACATCTGTTAGTTCCGGTAATCCGGGTATTTCTATTCTCCACCCTTCGTCATCAGTTAAATGTAAATGAAATTTATTCATCTTATACATCGCCATAGCATCAAGAAGTCGTTTAATGTCTTCTTTATCGTGAAAGTTTCTTGAAACATCAACATGCATACCCCTGTATTCAAAACGAGGTTTGTCCTTTACTTCCGCTTCCGGTAATTTCTTCATGGTGTATCCGTCTATGAGACTCAATAACGATTGTATACCATAAAATATCCCCGATGCCGTTTTTCCATTAATGCTAATGTATTCTGAATTAGAGCTGATATAAAGAAAGTATTCTTCATCACTTAACGTTTCATTCGATATCAATGAAATAGTTTTTGGTCTTGTATTCGAATTGTTGCCAACTCCGAAACTAATTCCAGTCTTACCTGTAATATTAAATAACTTTATTTTCAAGTAGAAAGTATTGAGAGAGAGAGAGAGAGAGAGAGAGAGAGAGAGAGAGAGAGAGAGAGAGAGAGAGAGAGAGGGGGGGGGAACTCGTCTATCGTCTAATGACAATATTCGTTCACAATAACATACAAATGCACTACTGCACTGTTTGCACTACTTAGCATATTTTATACTAACCAGTAAAAAGGTAAGAATGATATAGTCTTTTTTATACAAATACGGTACTTTTTTTATTGAATTCTTGAGACCACAATGTATTTAATTTGAGAAGGGATTCGATTGTCTATATTTAAAGATGTTCCTTCTTCTTCTCCTTCTTCTTCTTTTTATTATTATTATTATTATTATTTTTTTTTTTTTTTTTTTTTTTTTTTTTTTATTATTTTTTTTTTTTTTTGGTGAGCCAAGTTCAGGAATTTTACTGACAACTATTAACTTACTAGGACAGTACTTTTATTTTATTATAATTTATTTATTTTATCTTGTCTTGAAATATCAACTTATCAATGATAATAGTTCATCGAGAACATGTAGATAGATAAAACCAAATCATACCTGATAGAATCTGAGCTTCCTTTTTAAACTTTTGCTCTGATTGGATGCGCCATGAACCGGATGTAAGATCCACGTGACCACTTTCATTTATCCTAATGTATTTTGGAGTTGGTATAATCAGTTTTCCAGGTTTCTTTAAATCATTGATTTTGTACCTATTATAACGTTGTTGAGGGGTAAAAGGGTTATAAACGTCTTTTTTGTAGCGCTTCCATTGTTTTGGCAAAACAAAGTCAGCCACAAAATTGGATTTCTTTAACGATGTTGAATTCAGAAGTCTCGGTTGAAGTCCTGATGAACTCACGTACCAGTTTGGTGGCATATCCGTTTTTGAAACAGCCCAGTTACGACCATAGAATTTTAATAATTTTGTTGCTTTTGACACAATCTCTCCAAAGCCATGAACTGGTTCTATCGAGAATAAGCATCCCGTTAGATGGTTTAAACGAATATGTTCACTGTCTAATACCACACCCCCTTCTTTTGGGAGGGATTCTATCAGAAAATAACTGCAAAAATATATTGTCCAACCTGAATTTGGTATTGTTTCACTTCCGATATTCTGTAATGTCACATGGAATAGATGCTTCTTGCCATCAAATTTTAAATTATCGACTATTTTGACCTTTATTTGTAGAGAGTTACCCATGTAGTCTATGTTGTTTTGTGTTATCGCCAAACATCCTACAATTATCAAAAAGTAACTTTAATTTTAGATAGATAGATAGATAGATAGATAGATAGATAGATAGATAGATAGATAGATAGATAGATATCTCTATCAATTTAACCCCAAAACTCTTAATAAGGCAAGGTAACAAAGAATCGAGATTATACGGTAAATAAAGATGATTTTACGGGTTGATGTCTAGATACCATATCTCTGACCATATTCTCTGAAAGTGATTGGATAAAGTCTATCACATGACCATTCAACTCAGTATGATTTCGCGCATAATTCTGATTCTGTGTGGCTGTTTCTATGTGCGTTAAAGTTGCGTTCCCAAACGCTCGTGTAACAACAAAAATAGCGAAAATACGTAAACTCGATTTCTTCATGATGAAGAAAGTGCTTCAAAACACAATAGAGTATCATTTGATGACCCAAAAAGGCTGTTTGACTTTTATAACGTATTTTAAAAGGAAATAGACAAATAATTTTGGAGCAGTGATCGGATCGGAATGTGTACATTCTGTTTTATGCCCCTGGCAAGAATCCTAACGTATATCAAGGCGGTCAGTTTAGAGATGATGGAGGAAACTGGAGCGCCCAGAAAAACCAACTGACCTCTCACTTCTGACAGAGGGCTCTGTGGTCTGTATGCGTGTGCTTTAGACCCCTCGGCCACCAGACCCTTTTTAGAACAGTAAAACTGTTTGTTTAAATTAGGTTTTACTACCGCACCGGCAATTGTTTCCCTTCTTTTTTAAAATACTGTCGGATCTTCGGTAGGTTAAAAAAGTTATCCGAACTCGATATGTTATCTAGTGACCTTGAGCCTTTCCTAAACGGATACTTACAAACCATGTAACGCCGGGTCTCACCCAAGACTTGAGCTGGCGACGTCTCGATATAAGTGAAATACTCTTGAATTTGACGTTTAACACCATTACTCAACTCAACTCAACATACCATGTAACTTATAATGCTATCCATTTGGAGTAGATGCATACGGTTAGTATCATAAGATTGCTCTAATGAACGTAAACCACACAAATAAAATATAAAACAGATAGCTTCAAGATTTCATTAAAGATTGGTGGTTTGATTTGATTTTAATGGGTTTTACGTTCCAGTCAGGAATATTTGACTTATATCGAGAAGTCACCAGCATTTGCACTGAGCTTAGGGCAAATTGCAGGAAGGTTTCTTGACGTGCCACGCTTGCCGTGACACGGGAAGTCGGTTTTTAATGTCTCAGCCGAAGGACCACGTGACTTTCATTTCTAAATGCCGAGTGCTACGCGAAAGAAAATGCCATTCCAATTTTTATGTCTTGGTCAGACCAGGCCGGGGATCGAACCCTCGACCTCTCAAATACTAAGCAAACATTCTACCAACTAAGCTGCCGTAGTGGTTGGAGATGAGGGGATAACTATAAAATCTTAGATACATAAATACAGGCACCTCTAAGTTTAGATCATGAACATGAAAAGTTCCTGTATCAGTGAGATGTGCAAGAATTATGGCCTTTTATGGTATTTTACTGGGGCATCGGCATCGGTGGCCGAGCGGTCTAAAGTGCGCGCTTACGGGTCACAGCTCCTCTCAACGCCTGGGTTCGAATTCCATTCGTGATACATACTAATGTGCGAAAGTTTGTCAGTTCGATTGCCGAAGGTTTGTGATTTTCTCCGGGCACACCGGTTTCCTACTCCATCCAAGTACATGTAATAAGTGGAAAAATCTTGACTGGGGCGTAAAACAGCATTACTCTACTCCACCCCTGCTTTTTACTAGCTCGCACTCAGAACGACTTTTTGTCAAAGTCCTAGCTCAGAATTTCTAAAATTAGCATACCATTCCACCAGTCATATTATCTGGGCACCGATTGAACTAATCGATTTTCCCATCTCTTAAAGCATATGGTCAGTCGAGGAAGCAGTATTCTTTTTAAGTCTTCTGAACAACCCGCTCAGATTCGAACCCGTGATTTCTCGATCAATTCAGACAACTCAGCCAAGTGCGAGCTCAACTTTTACGAGAGATTTTTCTAATCTATAGTATTTTATTTTTCCTTTTGATGTGCTAATTTCTTGTAAGCTTTTATTATTTGATATGCATTATTTATTTATTTATTTATTTATTTATTTATTTATTTATTTATTTATTTATTTATTTATTTATTAAAAGGCTAAATGCGTGATGTTTGTTGTCAATCAAGGTAAATAATTTAAATCTTTAAATTTGAACTCAAGTTGAACTCAAGTTGAACACCAATACTATCAAAGATTACATTGTTTAGGCAATTTTGTGTCGCTAAGAAAAGAACGGTGTATGATAAGATAATCATTGTAAACATTTATTCAGAATTTCTTATAAATAAAAACCTTTATTTTCGTTTTAAATTTTCAACAGAAAACGACCGCCACGTTGATTAAGTGGTATTGCCTGAGCTTGAAGGGCGAGGTTTCGTGTGTTCGAACCCACGATTGGATTATACATAAGACTTTAAAATTTCTCATCTGTCGATCGGCATTTAGAGGATGGGGTATTGGTCGGTTAACACGGTTCCAGTATTGTATGCTTGCCTGTGGCATATTTACTCGGAGATCTAGCAAATTACCAAAAAAGTCGTCCTACATGTAGGTGTGCGATATCGGCAGAGTGGTCTATGTTAATTACCTGCAGGTCAAAGTGCCTCTCGCCAACTGGGTTCGAATTTCATTTTAAGAAATTCTAGTGTAACAATGTGTCATGCTTCAATATAAGCTAAGAACTCTTAACTGGGTGAGAGAGAGAGAGAGAGAGAGAGAGAGAGAGAGAGAGAGAGAGAGAGAGAGAGAGAGAGAGAGAGAGAGAGTGAGAGAGAGTGTGTGTGTGTGTGTGTGTGTGTGTGTGTGTGTGTGTGTGTGTGTGTGTGATGAAATGTCTTGAAGAAATATGTAACAAAAACCGTTAAAACAATTCAACAATTAACTACCTTAGCTATAAATTGCAACTTAACAAATAACAAAGAGGGGAAAGGTTATAGAAAAATAAGTTTAGAGAAGCGCAACAAAACATTTTATTGGAGTGTTTATCTAGTCTGTCATATTGAAGTCATTAATATGATCTTAAGTGGCCTTCACCTCAAATAGCATGGCGCCCATACGCTCTCTGTAGTTTAAGCCTTATTACAAATGACATGTGGCGAATTTTGAATTTTTACTAAAAGAAATATGCAAAATTCTGCACATGACAAATGTCATTAAACTAAAAAAGAAATTGAATGATTACAAAAAAATGTCATGTTTGAGTATTCCAAAATTCGACACATGACACAAAGGATAAAATAAAATAAAAGGAAAATCAGATAGAATAAAATTTTAAAAAAAATTAAATAAAATAAAATACAAAAACCATGTATGAAGTTATTTCTTTTCGTTAGATACTGTAAGCGTACTAATTTTAGCGCGTACGTATTTTAGCGCAATTTACATTCTCGACTAATTTTCGAGGATTAAAATAAGCGCAAAACAACTTTTGAGAAACAGACTATAATAATAATAATATATTATTATTATTATTATTATTATTATTATTATTATTATTATTATTATTATTATTAAATGATAATAAAAACAATCAATCAAACAAACAAAAAACAGGTATTTAGAGGTGTTTTTTTTAAATTAGCCATACTGTCCTAGTGTGAAAATCGCTAAATTATTACAAAGCCAAATTAGTACGTTTACAGTATTTCTTCCTAAAATTAATAAGTCCATATTATTTTATATCCTCTGAATGAATGCACCAGTAATTTTATTTCTTTGAAATAAAAACGGTAATGCAAAAATCCAACAGACAAGCTGTATTAATGATTTATTTATGTTATCAATTACTGTCAAGAAAAGAATGTAACCTTACGGTAATATGTAAAAACAGGCTGTGAATAGTTCACAAGATTACTGGTGAGAAATAACGTTCAAATGAGACGAACAGGAATAATTTTTTTAACGAAAAGTTATGTGTTCGAAACCGACATAATTAAAACAAATGTCATATACCACTTTTTGAATTTAATTATAAAAATACATTCAAAAAGTGGTATATGACACAAATAACAAAATTATTTAACAATGATTGATATTAATTTTTGGGGTGGTTTTTTTTCCCTAATTTTTTTGTAAACATTAGGAGAATGAAAGATAAAATCCTTCAGTCACATAGCGTTGGGACA
>CM056612.1:9242525-9265025 GCA_029721355.1 Tegillarca granosa | reverse complement strand
AAGCGAAAACTTATATTAACCCGTCTCCTGAACAACTGTACAACATACGGTCAACTGGATTCACGATTAAGCGAAAACTTATATTAACCCGTCTCCTGATAAACTGTACAACATACTGTCAACTAGATTCAGGAACAAGCAAAAACTTATATTAACCCTTCTCCTGAACAACTGTACAACATACTGTCAACTAGATTCAGGAACAAGCAAAAACTTATATTAACCCATCTCCAAAACAACTGTACAACATACTGTAAACTGGATTCAGGAACAAGCGAAAACTTATGTTAACCCTTCTCCTGAACAACTGTACAACATACTGTAAACTGGATTCAGGAACAAGCAAAAGCTTATATTAACCCGTCTCCAGAACAACTGTACAGCAAACTGTCAACTGAATTCAGGAACAAGCGAAAACTTATATTAACCCGTCTCCTCAAAAACTGTACAACATACTGTCAACTAGATTCAGGAACAAGCGAAAACTTATATTAACCCTTCTCCTGAACAACTGTACAACATACTGTAAACTGGATTCAGGAACAAGCGAAAACTTATATTAACCCGTCTCCTGGAAAACTGTACAACATACTGTCAACTAGATTCAGGAACAAGCAAAATCTTATATTAACCCATCTCCAAAACAACTGTACAACATACTGTAAGCTGGATTCAGGAACAAGCGAAAGCTTATATTAACCCATCTCCAAAACAACTGTACAACATACTGTAAACTGGATTCAGGAACAAGCGAAAACTTATATTAACCCATCTCTAGAACAACTGTACAACATACTGTAAACTGGAGTCAGGAACAAGCGAAAGCTTATATAAACCTGTCTCCAGAACAACTGTACAATATACTGTAAATTAACTATTATTACCGACTGTTAACCTCATCTAAATCAACGCGTTTATGTAAGCACTATCAAGCTATATAATTTTGGTTAACAGTAAACTAATAAAAGCTGATTCACAGTAATTCAACATGTAATAGCCGTAACTGAGAGAACAAAAAACACAATAATTGTTCAATAATTAACTGACAATATTATAATTAACTCAAGTAAATATATATATGTAGTTGTAGGTAGGAAAGAGTTGAAATAATAGCTTGTATGACATTGTATTGATTCTAAGTTTTGGTTGTGTATTGTTGCATAATGATGAGTGTCCGAGTGTCTGTTAGGTAGACGAGACTGTAAATATTCAGGAGTAAAACCATTAACCATTTTGTAATAGGTTTAAAGTCTATGTTTACGTCGCCTTTCTTTTAAAGTTTCCCAACCCTTTTCTTGATAAAGTAAGTGTCTACTGACAAGTTTAGTTGCACCAGTTACTACTCGTGCAGCCTCGATGTTAATTTTTTCTAATTTGTCACTAAGTTCGTCTGTCATTTTATCCCAAACATCGTCAGCATATTCTAGTAAGGGTCTTATAAAGCTTACATATATTTTTTTAACGTTTTTTCTGTCTAACTGGTACTTCAGTTTTCAAAAATGAGAAAGTCTAAAATTGGCTTTAGTTATAACAGATGAGATATGACAGTTCCATGTAGCATTTGAAGAAAAGTGAATTCCAAGATGTTTATGTGATTCCACCTCTGTTATAAGTGTATCATTCATATAAAGTCAAGGATGAAAGGGAATGGTTATTTTTCTAGATATAATCGTAGATTCGGTTTTAGAAGGATTAAAAGTTACTAACCATTTTTCAGCCCAATTATGTATTTTCTGTAAGTTTCTATTTAACAGATCAGCAGCAGAAATAGGATCATCAACAACTATGTTCAGAGAAATGTCACCGGCAAATAAACGTATTTTGCTATTGATACTATCGACAATGTCGTTGATCTAAATAATAAATAGTAGGGGACCTAATATTGAACCTTGGGGAACTCCTGATCTAATACCTAACCAGGAAGAGCAAATATTATTTCGAAGAACTACCCGTTGTTTTTTATTAGATAAATAATCACAAAACCACAGAAGAAGAGGACCACAGATTCCAAGTGAACGAAGCTTTTCAATCAGTCCCTTGTGCCAGACCCTATCAAATGCTTTCGTAATATCGCAGAAACAACCCTAATTTCTTTTCCACAATCTATTGCTTTTTAAATATCATTGCTTATATATAATAATTGGTTTACAGCAGAATCGCCTTTTCTGAACCCTGACTAAAGAGGTGAAATCAAGCTTTCATCTAAAAAAAAATTATTTAGATATTTAAAAATACATCTTTCCATAACTTTACCAAGTAAGGAGGGAAGTGAAATGGGTCTAAAGTTTCCAACAAAACTATGATCATCTTTTTTAAATACAGGAGTGACGTGTGCTTTTTTCCATTCAGAAGGTTATTTTGATAAAGTAATAGATTTATTATAAAAGTGGCTTAGCGGCTGTGCTAGAATGTCAGATGCTTGTTTAAGAAGAAGTGGGTGTATATGATCAGGACCAGATGCCTTGGATGTATTTAATGTACTTAATATATTTGAAACATCATTTTTGTTAAGTTTATGTTAGAAAGAATGTTTTCACTCGTAGGTATATTTGGAGGGCGTCTACTGTCTTCATTTACAGAACTTTGATCAGCAAAATACTGATTTGGAGTGTCGGCTTTAATCTGTTCGTCATATAACACTTCAGTTTCAACAATTAAGGGAGGGGTGCTTTATGCTTTATCAAACGAAATGAATAATTTGACTGCAATTTTCCACCAGTTTATGTCATCTAATTTACCAGTACGTAATTTGTCACCAAGTTTTCTGTATTGGGCTTCTTCTGCTTGAGTTTCAAATTTATTGCATTTGTTTCGAATTTTTTTAAATTGAGCCCAATAGGAGTCAGCGTTTGATTTTTTTTAGCTTGTTTGCGAAGTCTTTTGCGCTTTCTTATTAATTTTCGTAAGTCGTTGTACATCCATGGTTTATCGTTAAAGCATATGTCTACTTGTTTGTGTGGTAAACTTTGATTCGCGGCTGAGAGGATAATGTCGGTTATTTGTTGTGAAGATTTGTCTATGTCATTGTCGTTTATGAATGTCCAGTCTACATCAGCAAGAATTTGTCGAAAAAGATCAGATAACGCAGATTTTCTGAAATATACATATATATAATTTTATGATCACTAATATACAATTTTGTATTAGTAACAAGGAAAATAAACACTGTGTCATAAATGATATGTATATTCAGAATCCCAGTAAACAAATTTGTGAGAATGGAAAATAATAGTATTATAAAATTAATTTCTAATAAAGAGAAACTGTATGTTCTGAACTTTGTATTTTATGAATTATGCTTGAGCTTTATGTTACAACATCCTATCCTAGCCCTGTAGAGATCTAGAGATGTATCCATTTAGGTAATACCAGGAGAGCTAATAACAAAAATAACTACATGGCTAAGGAAGGTGAGAATAACAAAAAACCGAGTTGATAGGCATCATTGTAAACACATTGAAACAAATCGAAACATAAAAAAGAAATGAAAGAAAACATAAAATAAATAAAGAAAAAAAGGTGGAAGTTCTACGAATGATGATGATGATGTAATAAGGGGAGATAACTGAGCATAATTAAATTCTTTATAAATTCTTTGTAAAGAAAAAAAAACGCAGAATAACATTGCAGAAAGCACGTTGATATAATGAACAAATACAATGTATATCGATATGCTATTATTTTAGGCAATCGTTGTTATTTTGTACAAGTATCAATATAATTGACATCTAAATATAACTATCGATATAGTAAACACGTGTTGAAATGATGAACATCGCTTCCGGGAATAATTGATAAAGTGATAAACATCGGTTTTGTTTAAACAACAGTTACTGTTGATATGATGAACATCGATATTAGGAATAATTGATAATGTGATAAAACGTCGGCACTGTAAACAAGTATTGAAATAATGAACATCTTAATGTTTAACTATTGACACTGTAAACAAATGAAAAACATCAATGCTGTGAACAAGCGGTGATATAATAAATATCGGTACATAACTGACTTACAAAACTAGATAACCTCTCGTTTCTTTGTTTCTTCCTAGTGTGCAGTATCATTTTGGCATTCCAAAATGTCCTTAAAATCGGCCAAAGTATTACAGTCTTCAGTTTTTCTCGAATTTTTAAATGACATCGATCCACTTAATAAGAAAACATTATGGTTAAATGTCTTTTCATAATTTCTCCCTAGGCAAGATGGTGGCACACAAGGCAATTTAAGAAAGCCTCTTAGGTATGCCCATGTCTCTAAGGTAAATGTAGATAGTTGTATATTTGCCCGGGCCATTCCTTGTAGGCCTGATATGTTTTTTGCCGAAACTGCTGGTGAAATTCGGTGCATATATCCGTCATTATGAAAAACGCAACTTGGACGATTAACTCCACAAAGAGAAACGAAAGACCATTGGAAATGGAACAGTCTGTGTTTTGTGACAAGCATTCGTAGAACACGGTTACAAACTGAATAAACGGGAGACAAATTAGATAAAACGATTAAACTGTATTTTATTTCCTCGTTAGGTTCAAACTTCTCCAAAATAGAATCACACATTGTTTTATCCGGGAACTTTCCTCCATCAACTATCCCTGACCCTGCTGTTTCACCAGATATATAAAACAATTGCCAAACGAAACAGAGGCTTTCTTCCCGTGATGCATTGCTGCCATGGAGACCGCTATACCAAAACTTCCGGTATGAATCCGGTTTACTCATTTCAATCTAGAACGATTGGTTTTTTACGTGTTATTTATGGATACTTAAACATCCGAATACAGTGGACTTACTACTTTTTAACGTCTTGATGCCAGTTGATTATTCTCAGTCTCCTAGAACATAAAAAATAAATAATAAAAACTTATTTGAAAAATTAAATTCAATATTCAAATTCAAAATTTTCCAGGCATTAACAAAAAAATAATTCACATCTCTTTATGTTCATCAATCCCAATTTAATGCATCCTTGCCACTTGATCAATGTATCTAAGATTATATAGTGATCCACACATCTCCATCCAATATGGAAGTTCATTTGGTTGAATGCTCGCTTTGTATGTGGGACGTCGAGGGTTCGAACCACGGCCTGGTCTGACCAAGACTTGAACATTAGTAGTGACTGTTCTTTACCAAGCATTCGGTATTTAGTAAATCAAAGTCACGGGGTCCTTCAGATGAGACCTTAAAAACTGAGGCCCCATGTTACGGCAGGTGTGGCACGTTAGAAAACCTCCCTGCACTTTCCCCTAAGCATACTGCAAAGGTTAAAATTTCTACTACTTCACCTTTAGCTGAATCAATAAACCCTAAACCATTTCGTTTTTTAGACTTTAAAAAAGACAAAATAGGCCAAAAAGACGAATAAATGCAACGCGCCAAAACAAAACGAAATTGGGATATATCGTCAATTTTACAGGTTAAATCAAAGCAGAAATACTTTATAAAGAGCTAGTGGCCACTTTGTCAAACAGCGCATAAAAACAACTTTACAGACAAAACCATAATGCACAACTACATAATGGAACTCGCCAGTGTACCACGTGATCAATACCTCTTAACGTTTGTGGGGAATGAAAAAGATAACGATTACGTCAAATATTCCCAAAAACCGTCGTTATTACAGGAAAACGTCACTTTATGCAATTCCATTGCCAATAGAAATAATTGTCCCGCACAAACGCTATGAGGTATCACGCAGTACACTGGCGAATTCCATTAATAACACAAATAAACTCACCTTTCAGTATTACTTTTCATGCATACAAATTCACATTCAGCATTCAGGTGTATATAAATACGAAGTTAACAATATTTGGCTGGTATTTGCAGTATACATTATGAGATTAATTCACGGAGTGCAATTAAAACCTTGCCAAAGTTTAGGATATATGCGTTTTGTTTCACAGGATTAATTTTTGTAAATAAAATATCTTTAATCAATGGTTTTATTTCAAAACCACAAAGCCATTTTTATTCCGCGATAATTTTTAAATCAATTGTTTTATTTCAATTTAATTCTGTTATTAAAAGGTTAAAGAACGAATTTGACGTTTTGTATTTCCTATACACAGTTGCCAAAATTTGAAAAAAAAACTAGATACATTTCATTTTTAAGGGCGACTCATTGAAACTTTTTTGTTAAGGTACTAACTCACCGTGGCGAATCAGTATGCCGTAGACAACTATTCCACCCCAGTTTAGCAACGGGTAAACCAGCCAAAACTCCGTCTGTCATGCGAGGAAGCATTATTTTAATCTTAAAGTTTTAGGCAGACCCGACCGGGGTTCAAACCCACGATCTCAAACTACCAAGGCAGACTGACCAAATCGTGGCGGTCAATTGTATTATTATTTGTGCAGTGCTAGATGAATGACTTGTTTTCCCCCCCACCGAAACAAAACTGACGGATATTAAATTAAGAGAAATTTACATGGTTTTTGGTCTCCGTTGCTGCATTCACCATTTTGGTAACTCAGTGAAAAACCGTCCGCATCGAGCGAAGGGGTTGAGTGTTTAAACCCCGGCTAGGTCTTACATATTTTAATGAGATTTAAGAAGTCTTAAAGTTTTGATGTCTCGACTTGCGCTCGATACATAAAAGACAGATAATCGACTGGTTTAGTTTAGGAGAATATGTATGCTCATGTGTGACATACTAACCTTAGCTTAACAAAAAGAGAGAGAGAGAGAGAGAGAGAGAGAGAGAGAGAGAGAGAGAGAGAGAGAGAGAGAGAGAGATGGAACGCTAGTTCAAGGTCAAAATATACACCCGCATATCAAACATGTACAAGATATTGTTCCTAAATTGATCGTTAGAGACTTCTAACCTTACTTTCGTTGGATATAGTTAAAAAATTACTGAAGCGACGATAAACAGGATTACAATTAAACAACTTATACTCCATTCTTAATTACACTTATTATTATTTTTATTATTATTATTATATAAAATAAAGTAAATAATAATAATAATAATAATAATAATAATAATAATAATAATAATCATAATCATAATACAATAGATTAATCTGGAGTTGTAAATTCAAATAAATTACACCGATTAATGTAGGTCAAGTTAGAAATGTTAAATCTACTATTACTTAAAGCTGTTGATATCGATAATCTCCCGTTCTATTAGATATTGAAGTACACTAAACTTGTAAATGATTTATTTTAATAGTTTAATTAATCTGGAAATGGCTGATACTAAGGACCAGCATGAAGGTATGGTCTCTCTCTCTCTCTCTCTCTCTCTCTCTCTCTCTCTCTCTCTCTCTCTCTCTCTCTCTCTCAAAAATGAATAAGAAAATATATACATGTATATGTATTTGTTACAATATTTTATTTTATGTGTAAACCTTATCTGATTTACTGTTATAGTTATGTTTTTTTTTCTGAGAGAGAGAGAGAGACGGGTATGTTATTTCTGACTATTTTGCAATATTTCGTACGTTAAAGTAGGCGGATTATTTAATATACGATCTTTCCTAAAAAAAAATCAAGCATATATAAATGAAGTCTGGGGTCGTTTTCATCATCATGTAATTTGCATTCTCAAGGTAAAAACAGTAAGGGAACATAATCGAAGGTATTTTTAGTTTATTTTTTTTTAAATAACGAATGATGAATGGCTGTTCTGAAATTTAATGACTTTTGGAGCAGTTAATTTCGAGTTCAAATTTCAACATTAATTAAAAGTTTTCGAGTTCGACGACAAATTGAATTTCGTGTTTTTTTTCCAACTGCAGATTGAAAGCACAAAAAATTTAAATTTAGTTACATGCCCAAACATCAAGTGAAAGTCTAAATGGGAAGAGTTTTTGTCGCGACGTCTCAATGGTAAAATTCATGAAGGAGATAATTCTACGAAACTGTGGCATAACGTTAAAGTATTAGTTTTTTATGTATCTATGTTTTAAAAGACATTTTATACATATCATTTGAATGATTTCTCTGTGTGTGTGTGTGTGTGTGTGTGTGTGTGTGTGTGTGTGTGTGTGTGTGTGTTTAATACCATGATTCCAACACAGAGATCAAGTGTAATTAAATCAGTCAGTTTGCTTGCCAATGGTCTTCAGGCACTCCAGTTCCCCCTACCATATCAGAATAAATCGCCTCCGTATGCATCTGTCTATTCACTTCACAGTAGGTAATATTTATATTTATTTCGTTAAATTTTCAGACTTTATTTTTCAGGTAAATCAGGAATGAAGGAAGCAGATTTGTACCGTAAATTTTGGCAATCCGGCTTACATGACGAACGTCTGGTGTATGACGACCAACCCGCGATAATATGGCAACTATTCTATTCTGAAGGTGAAGAACAGGCTATTGAAGTTATTGATGAAAACGATGACGCTGAAATGAATTTATGTGTAAAGGTTGAAGCATATCTACAAAATAACCACCATTCAAAATTCAGCCTGTTAGTTTTGTCGACGCATTCTCCATTAAAGAAAACTTGTGATTACATAGTAAAACGCTTCGCGGATAAATTAGTGTCATTTCATTGGTGTTTCGTGTCATTACGTCAGATACAGAGACCCAGTTGTGAATTTCATATTGATAGCTATCAACATCGAGTAAGTCGGGATATTTCCGAAGAAAACATCAAAGGACTGAAATCACTGACAGAAGCGAAGGTTCAGTTGTCAACGTTTAAAATAGAAACGTGGGCGTATCTACGTGGATTTCTTCAGTTGTCATGTATCTTACCTAACTGTCTTGGAAGAAGTTATGATAAGACATTTGGACATAAAGTCAATTTTCCCAAGAAATCTTTAGTGTTCAAATTTTCCCGCCAAGAAGAGGACAACAATATGGAGGGCGACTTGAAACATGTGTTAACAAATTAAAGTAATTTTGGGATTAAATTTTAGGTTCACAGTAATTTTCCAATTACGACACAAGGAAATAATGAATTAATTAGTAGACTGAGATTTTTCTTTGTTTTAATACTTTATTCAAAATGTTTTGAAATTGAGTTAAATTTAATTTGAAAACTACTGTTTTAACTATTATTTTTACTAAAGAACATTATTAATATCGTGTAAATAAATAAAAACTTTGATAATAAACAGTGACTATTAGTCATTATGCAAATTCCTATAGGACTAGCTAGCTGGTTAAAACTGCATGTTTCAGTAAACGTCAGCGCCGCTTATTATATTTGGGCTTCGGTGTCCAAGTGGTCTAAAGCGCGCGCATAAGGATCACATTGCCTGGGTTCGAATCCCACTCGTGACAGATCCTAGTGTGAAAGATTTTGTCAGTTCGCTAAACGAATGTCGGTGGTTTTCTCCGGGCACTTCGATTTCCTCCACCATCTCGGAACTGATCACCTTGAAATAAGTGGAATAATATTGACAGGGGGGTAAAACACCATTACTCCACTCCACTCCCTTCTAATTATTGATTTTACCTGAGTGAGTCAATCAAGAAAAACCACGACTGTGGTCTATATATATTTTAGTACACGCTACGAAATAGTCGTACAACTTCTCATTAAATCCGGTGTCTTTATTCTTTATTCTTTATTCTTTATTCTCTCTCTAAACCACCGGAGGTGGTACATGAGGTACTTTACAATAATTTTCAAAATTGGCGGCATACATTTTCACATTACTATACATCAAGTAAATATGCATATATACATTTTAACTTACATTAACAGCAAATGCATTATCCAGATTAGATACAACTATACATATAGCTAAATACATATTCATAAATACAAACTCACGCACATACATATGTACCTATCTGCTTCATTATACGGCTAAATACTGTACAGGAATACATGTGATTGGGACACTCCCCACCAACAAGCTCCTGCACTTATCAATTGAACCCAAAATGCAGCTTAATGTGTTTTCATGTACAATTATATTTTACAAAGAAAATATACACATACCTGTGTTAAACACGAACTCACACCCACATACATATACACAACTGCTTCATTATGTGACTAAATACAGTACAGGAATACATGCGATTGGGACATTCCCCACCGACAAGCTCCTGCACTTACCAGTTGAACACAAAATTCATGTACAATTATATTATACAAAATTAAGATTATCACTGATATCATACAAACTGATAACTGCTTTGTTAAACAATACACAGTGGGTACACAAGTGATTGGGTCACATTGCATATCGTCCACTGACAGCATTATAAGAAAATCATCATAAAAATAAATGATACATATTGTAACTGCAGGGTTGAGCTAAAGATTTCGTAAAATCATTTTTAATGAAAGCTAAGAATTTTTCGTATAAACAGACAAAGTTTTCTCAATACTGTGTAATCCGAAGTGTTGAATAATTTATTGAAATTAACAATATTTGGTTTCAAGAAATAAATTTCTTCTAGGAAGAGTTTTCGATCTTTTTCGAAAAATTTACATTCAAATATATAATGAAATTCATCCCCTAACGCTCGGCTCTCACATAATTTACATATTCGTTTACTGCGTTCAACATTTTCCCACCTTCCCTTTTCTATAGGTAATCGATGATTGCAAGTTCTAAATTTTATAAGTATGTTTCTAAGGTTTTCGTCTAAAATTGTGAGATAATTTTCAAAAACAAATTTATTTTTGTATATTCTATAATTGATTGCTTTATTTGATTTTTCCAAGTCAGAAAACCAATTTTGTATAAATAAATCCTTATATCTCTGTTCTATTGCTTTCACTAACCATTTCTTATTAATATTACAACCTTGTTCTATCCAAATGTTACTATATCCAGAATTATCAAGTATACTCTTAATTTTTTGTATCCATAAGCATGATCCTTCAAAATGTTTAAATAACAATCTATATAAAATTGTAGAAAGTTTTGTCTCATTAAACTGTGTCAAATTGTGCCAAAATGAAATCATTTGCTTATAAACGTATATATATATATTGGAAATCTGCCTAATTCCCCATATATCATATAATTTGGAGTATTTTTTTTCAACCGTAAGATATTTTTGCAAAATTGAAGATGCATTTTTTCAAAGATAGCTAGGTTTTCAAAACCCCAGATTTCACAAGCATATAACATAACAGGAATTATCATTTGATCAAAAAGTTTAAGTTTACATTCCACAGACAGACCTATGTTGTTAATTTTTCTATATAACCCAAATAGTGCTTTTTTACCCTTTTCTAAAAATAATTGTCTTGTTTTACAAAATCTACCGTTAAAGTTAAACAATACTCCCAAATAATTGTAGTCATATGAAAAATCAAGAATCTTATTACTATATAATAGTGTTGGAATATTCTTAAGTTTTCTTTTGCTAAACACCATAACTTTAGTTTTGTCAACATTCACTTTAAGTTTCCAAAAATCGCAATACTGCTGGAAAATGTTTAAAACTACCTGCATATCCTTTTCATTTTCAGCCATTAAAACAGTGTCGTCAGCATACAATATAATTAATAGTTTAACAAAAAAAAATAATTTATCGGCTATCAACTCAGAAATAAAATTTAGACCAGTAATACCATGACTGTATAAAAAGTCTTCAAGATCATTTAAATAAAGAGCAAAAAGGAAGGGTGACAGGTTTTCTCCCTGTCTTACGCCTATTTCACTAATGAAATAGTTTGAAGCTTCTGAACCTTTCATTATACATGATTTAATTGAACTATACATATTCTTAATAATTTTAAAACATTTTCCATTTATTTTGTTACAATTTAGTTTATACCATAGACCTTCTCTCCATACCGTATCGAAGGCTTTCCTAAAGTCAACAAAAGTACAATATAACTTTTTTCTAGAAGCAAATGCAATTTGAATCAAACAATACAAGGAAAATAAGTTATCTAAAGTTGAATAAGATTTTCTAAAACCAGTCTGACATTTGTTAATTAAGTTTGTGTTTTCGGCGTAATTTCTAAGTCTATTATTTAAAATGGATGTAAATAATTTGCTAAAACAACTTAAAATTGTAATTGCTCTGTAGTTATCAGGGTTTCTTTTACTTCCTTTGTTCTTATAAAATGGCCTAATTTGACCTACCAACCACGTAGTTGGGAATATACCGGTGTCAAAAATAATATTGAATAGCAACAAATATATTGGTAAAAATGTAAAAATAGATGCTTTGAGATATTCATTAACAACACCATCAATACCCGGAGATTTGTTATTTTTCAAATTAGTAACGGCTTGAATAATTTCATTTTCTGTAATAGGACCATTAATATCGTTATTCACTGCGCTATTGTTGTCTGACAAATTTAGAAAGTCAGCCTCGTTTTCACTTATACAGGAAGAATTTAAATCACTGAAATAGGAGTAAAAAACATCCAGGTCAAAGTCTTCATTATCATTTTTTACAAACTGCTTTCTATTGAGTATTTTCCAGTAATCTCTTGGGTTTGTACTTCTGATTTTTCTAAGTTTGTCTTCAATTCTTTTCTTGTGAGTGCCATAATTTTTTCGGATAGTTTTCTTATAAATGTTACTAGCTTTTTTAAGATTTTGATGCAGAATTTCAGACTTATGTTTGTTGAAGGCTTTTTTAGCTTGATAAAATTGTTTTCTTTTAAGTCTGCATTCATTTGTAAACCAAGGACAAGTATTTTTCTTATTAGATAATTTAATTTGTTTTGTACCAAAGCTTTGTTTAGAAACAGAGTGAAAAATATTACATAGTTCATTCACAGATTCGTCTATAAGACACTGAGCCGTTTCTTTTCCTATACTACTAAATTCCGTACATTTCAACAATTTTTGCATTATTTGATCAGTATTTGTACACATGATATTTTGTTTAAAACATTCTTTTTTGTTTTCTATCCATCTTGTAGGTAATTCCTTAACTACTTTTTGTACAACATTTTTATTTAAATTACATTTAAGGGTCATTGTAACAGGGCAGTGTCTATCCGAGTATAAATCACAAAAATCTAATATTTCAAACTGGTCTATAATGGAAAATAAATTTGGGGAACATACAGCATAATCGATTAAACTTACATTGCCAGATGTCAACTTACCTAAACCACGGTCTTTACCCATCCTTCCATTAATTATAAAGAGGTTTACATTTTTGCATAATTCAATAAATCTATAACCAAAAGAGTTTGGAGATTTCTTGTCACAAGAAGATCTGGAGAGGGGAACGTTTGTGTCAACCAGTAATTCATATCCAGAAAAATGTGTTTTTAAATCGTCATCAGCTTCAAAAAGATCAAATAAATCATCATCATTCTCAATATTGACATAATCTTGTAATTGTTTGGTTCGAGCGTTAAAATCGCCCAATAGAAAAATATTCGGACATGTTTCATATATTTCTAATAGTTCCCTCTCAATTTCATCGAAGTGTTCAATATCTGAGTACTGAGAGTCTACAGGCGGGATATAAACCGCGCCAAACACTATATTCTCGCCATTGTGTATGTTATTTGCTTTTAACCAGAGTACAACCTCACTGCTTTTTTGAATTACCTGAAACAAGTGAGAAATTTCAATTCTAACTAATATCGTGATTCCCCCAGATCTACTTGAACCTCGTACTTTACTAAAAACCTTATAGCCAACAATATTAAGTTCGTCTACATCAGAGAGTTTAGTTTCTGAAATACATAAAATATCAAATCTATTAACAAAGTCTATAAAATCTGGAAAAAGTAATTTTGACCTTAAACCACATACGTTTATTGAGCATATAGATAAGTTTTTTAGATGAAACCGTTTTTGTGTTGTAGAAACTGCAACTGTTCTGTAATAGGACCATTAATATCGTTATTCACTGCGCTATTGTTGTCTGACAAATTTAGAAAGTCAGCCTCGTTTTCACTTATACAGGAAGAATTTAAATCACTGAAATAGGAGTAAAAAACATCCAGGTCAAAGTCTTCATTATCATTTTTTACAAACTGCTTTCTATTGAGTATTTTCCAGTAATCTCTTGGGTTTGTACTTCTGATTTTTCTAAGTTTGTCTTCAATTCTTTTCTTGTGAGTGCCATAATTTTTTCGGATAGTTTTCTTATAAATGTTACTAGCTTTTTTAAGATTTTGATGCAGAATTTCAGACTTATGTTTGTTGAAGGCTTTTTTAGCTTGATAAAATTGTTTTCTTTTAAGTCTGCATTCATTTGTAAACCAAGGACAAGTATTTTTCTTATTAGATAATTTAATTTGTTTTGTACCAAAGCTTTGTTTAGAAACAGAGTGAAAAATATTACATAGTTCATTCACAGATTCGTCTATAAGACACTGAGCCGTTTCTTTTCCTATACTACTAAATTCCGTACATTTCAACAATTTTTGCATTATTTGATCAGTATTTGTACACATGATATTTTGTTTAAAACATTCTTTTTTGTTTTCTATCCATCTTGTAGGTAATTCCTTAACTACTTTTTGTACAACATTTTTATTTAAATTACATTTAAGGGTCATTGTAACAGGGCAGTGTCTATCCGAGTATAAATCACAAAAATCTAATATTTCAAACTGGTCTATAATGGAAAATAAATTTGGGGAACATACAGCATAATCGATTAAACTTACATTGCCAGATGTCAACTTACCTAAACCACGGTCTTTACCCATCCTTCCATTAATTATAAAGAGGTTTACATTTTTGCATAATTCAATAAATCTATAACCAAAAGAGTTTGGAGATTTCTTGTCACAAGAAGATCTGGAGAGGGGAACGTTTGTGTCAACCAGTAATTCATATCCAGAAAAATGTGTTTTTAAATCGTCATCAGCTTCAAAAAGATCAAATAAATCATCATCATTCTCAATATTGACATAATCTTGTAATTGTTTGGTTCGAGCGTTAAAATCGCCCAATAGAAAAATATTCGGACATGTTTCATATATTTCTAATAGTTCCCTCTCAATTTCATCGAAGTGTTCAATATCTGAGTACTGAGAGTCTACAGGCGGGATATAAACCGCGCCAAACACTATATTCTCGCCATTGTGTATGTTATTTGCTTTTAACCAGAGTACAACCTCACTGCTTTTTTGAATTACCTGAAACAAGTGAGAAATTTCAATTCTAACTAATATCGTGATTCCCCCAGATCTACTTGAACCTCGTACTTTACTAAAAACCTTATAGCCAACAATATTAAGTTCGTCTACATCAGAGAGTTTAGTTTCTGAAATACATAAAATATCAAATCTATTAACAAAGTCTATAAAATCTGGAAAAAGTAATTTTGACCTTAAACCACATACGTTTATTGAGCATATAGATAAGTTTTTTAGATGAAACCGTTTTTGTGTTGTAGAAACTGCAACTGTTCCACCTCCGTCGTGTCCCTATTCTGTAGTATAGTCCGTCTTGTCTTCTTCGTTGTCATTATTCTCCGTTCTTTCTTGTCCTGTTGTTGCTCCTTGTTCTTCCTGCATGTACTGTTCAACCCGCCTTCGTTTGTCTCTATCTGAAACGCTGCTTGTAGATGACCGAAATCTGTCTCTTTTTAAAGTTCTATTGTCCGGAATAAATGAAATAGTGTGGCGATCCTCAGCATTAGCTATTTCGCCAGTTCTCTCTCTTTTCAGTTCTGGGTCGACGTACAATTTGCCATTGATGTAAAGTCTATCGGCTACTAACACGGCTTTATTTTTCCATTCTTTTGCCTTCCTCATTACTGGATATAACTCTTGTCGAACTTTCTCAATCTCAGGTGGAAATTGTTCATTTAAGCTGAACCTTGTACCTGCTAGATTTACCGCACTTTTTCGCACTTGTTCTCTTTGTTTAAACCGACTAAATTTAGCAACTATCGGTCGCGGTCGCCCTCCAATTCGCCTACCAAACCTGTGACATCTTTCTATTTCTATATCTTCTGTTACTCTTAAATGTTCTGAAATAAAGACCTTAAGTACGTCTTCTGTATTTTCTTTTCCAGTAAGTTCATCCTGTTGTTCATTTATTCCTCGGAAGATTAGATTATCTCTCATTGACCTTGACTGCATATTTATAACACGGTCTCTCAACTCGCTGTTTTCTTGTTGCAGGTCCATTACGCTTGTTTTCAAATCATTTAATTGTCTGTTATCTATAAGAAGTTTTTTAACCTGAGTTCTTAGAGATCTAACTTCACTTTCAGTATCGGCCATTTTCTTGGCTATTTCACCCTGATCATTTTGTGTTTTTGTAAGTTTATCATTTATTGCCATCTCATTTGCAGTGATTGCAGCTATGGACTTTTTAACATGAACTACTCTTTCTGACACATTTTTAAGATTAATTTCTATCTCATCAAGCCTATTTACTTTAGTTTCTATTACTTTGTTTTGTGCTTCTATAGAGTCTAGTCTGCGAATAATATGTTGCATATAATGGTCAAAATGAGGGAATTGTGCAGTTGTGTGGTACGCAACAGGTTGCATAACTGACGTCTGAGTATGCACCTGAGAAAGTTCTTGTGGGGTCTGCACAATGTGGTCCGTGTCATTAAAAAGAGCAGAATGTGCACCGATAAGTGTATTGGTAATTGTACCCGCAGAATTTGCCATTGATTATGAAAAGAGATTCTCGATAATAATAAAAACACAAATTTTTGTCCCAAATAAAGGCATATAAACATTCAGGTATGTATAAAATTATACAAAGGTCTACAGCATGTAAGTCTATCACCAATCGATAATTACAGGTAACATATACAGGTGAGAAAGGTAGCACATAATTTATATATACCTTATGTCCAGTGAGCAGTTTTTACAGTTCTTGCATTGTTTAGGAGAAAATGGCTAAATTCTAAACTTTCATAAATACAAACCAAAATTAAACTAATTCGTCATATGCAACGTATACTTATGATATAATGTTCCCAAACTTATAATCCTCAGTCAAGTTGAACTATTAAAATTTTTACATTTTTACAGACCTATCTAACATGACCACAAGCATGGCCGCCATTTTTTCTCTCCTCAGTATCCAGTTCCAGTATCAGTGAGGCCTAAAATATGTTTGACTCGTCATTTCTTTTTTTTTTTTTTTTTTTTTTTGTTTATTTATTTATTTATTTATTAATTTATTTTTTATTATTATTATTTTTTTTTTTTTTTTTTTGTCATAAACTGTATCATGTTCTTGATTGTTATGGCTGTTTTTATATTATTTTCAATTGCTTACTAGTTATTCAAAATATGTTAGCAATTCATTCATTCGTTTGTTCGTTCATTCATTCATTCATTTATTTCTTTATACATATGTTGTAAATGATTTTAATTATTCATTTCATTTAAACACTCAATTGTCATTTACCAAGTTTTTTTTTCAATAAAGTAAATTTCCTGCAGTGGGGATAACGTAATATGACAGACGAGTCAAACTGTATATGCGAGAGTTGTCTTTCCTTTAACAATGAAGATTTTGATGCAATGACTTAATACAATAAACATCACTATCATTTCAAATTCTAATTTATTTAATCACACACACACACACACACACACACACACACACACACACACAGTGATATAAAAATTTCATGAGAACTGACGGTTTTCATATGTAAGGTAAATTTTTTTTTCTCGTCATTTTGGTGGACACTGTACAATTTGTAGCTTCAACATCAAACCAAAGATTTTAAAGTTATGAAACGTATACAATTTAAAACAGACACACAAAAATGTGTTGATTTCTATATACCCCATCTGTACTGCGGAAGTCTAGGCCAAGTATGGAGTTTGCGAATTATCTCTTCTTTATATATATATATATATATATATATATATATATATATATATAATAACATTCATTACACAACATATTAAAATAAAAAGAAAGATAGAAATAAAAATAATGTGCTATTTAACCTGACCAACTGACTGTTTAATTAATAAAGTTGACATATTAACATCGTGTCTTTTAATTAAACTTTCAACATTTTAGACTTTAATACTTTATGCTTGTATACTTTTAGCATATACATACATACATATATATATAAATATATATATATATATATATATATATATATATATATATATATATATATATATATATATATATATATATATATATATATATATACTTTAAATGTTATATATATGAAAAAAAACGGTGATTTTATCTCATAAAGTTTTAGTTAACAATCTGCCAAATTCTGCACTAGTATTATAAATAGGCAGCGTTTTTATTAACAAAAATGATTTTATATATGTCTCACAACTTTTTAATTCTCATGCATATTTTACTTCGGCATATATATATATATATATATATATATATATATATATATATATATATATAATGTATATAATTGTGTATATTATTTTACAGTCTCTTGTAATTCTTGGAAAAATGGCATATATATTAATATATATTAGTACTTAATTTTTTTATCCATTATGATATGTTTTACTGTTACATATATGATGAGACCTACATAAATAAATAAATAAATAAATAAATAAATTGCTTTATGTAAATAGTACAAGTGCAATATATCACAAGGCCGGCTACCTACCTATATCATAAACTAGTTTATTAAATTTGCATAATATCTAACAATAGAAAATTCAAAAACCTACACAAACAAGCAAGCATAGTAGATTTTATTTTGTTTATTTCATAACATTTAACCTAGAAGACATTTATATTTAGCTAATTATTCAAAAATTTAATCATCAAGAAATTTGCAAAAAAAAAAAAAAAAAAAAAAAAAAAAAAAAAAAAAAAAAAAAAAAAACATAAATCTCACTTTTCCACTTTTGTCAGAAAGCGTAATATACAAAATGTCTCATTTTACAAAAGTTTTTGGACCACGGATTTTGATATAAAAAAAGTATGAAAAACTACTTAAACCCCAAAAAATATTGTCATAAACTATTACGTCTGATGTCGACTTTTGTTTTAAAATTTGCATTATATCTAAAAATAGAAAATTTAACAACATACACAAACAAGAAAGCATAGATTTAATTTTGTATACTTCATACCATTTTAACCTAAAAGATATATATGTCAAGTTAATTTTTCAAAATTTTAATTATCAAGAAATTTGCATAATAATTAAAATAATAATAATAATAATAACAATAAAAATAAAAATAAATCACAATTAATTTTCCATTTTTGTCAAAAAGCAGTATATAAGAATTGTCCCAGTTTACAAAAGTTTTTAGGCGACGGATTTTCATATAGTAAAGGTATAAAAAATTTCTCAAAATCCAAAAATCATATTACATTTTCATAGTCTCTTACGCCCAATGTCGAGTTTTTTTAATACCACTTGTTGTTATATGTGTTAACGGGTGTGAGTTAATCTTTATTTTTCCGTTTATAAATAATAATAATAATAATAATAATAATAATAATAATAATAAAAATGATAATAATAAATGTTGTTGTTGCTGATGTTGTTGTCGATGATGTTGTTTTGATGTTGCTGTTGTTGATGTTGTTGTTGTTGTTGTTGGTGATGATGTTTTTGATGTTGTTGTTAATGATGATACTTTTGATGTTGTGGATTTTGTTGTTGTTGCTGTTGATGATACTTTTGATGTTGTTGTTGATTTTGTTGTTGTCGATGTTGTTGTTGTTGTTGTTGATGATGATGATGATGATGATGATGATGATGTTAATGATGACGATGATGTTGTTGCTGTTGTTGATGATGATGATGATGATGATGATGATGATGATGATGATGTTGTTGTTGTCGTTGTTGCTATTGATGTTGTTGTTGTTATTGATGTTGTTGTTGTTGTTGTTGATGATGATGATGATGATGATGATGATGATAACGTTGTTCCTGCTATTGTCGTTTTATTTGTTGACGTTCTTTACTTGTTGTTCTTCTTTTTCTTCTTTTTGTTGTTTGTTGTTGTTTTGTTGGTGGTGATGATGATGATGATGATGATGTTGTTGTTGTTGTTGTTGTTGTGTTGTTGTTGATGATGATGTTGTTGTTGATTTTGTTGTTGTTGTTGATGTTGATATAGATGATGATGATGATGATGATGATGATGATGTTGTTGTTGATGTTGATGATGATGAAAATGACGTTGTTCCTGCTATTGTCATTTTATTTGTTGATGTTCTTCACTTGTTGTTCTTCTTTTTCTTCTTCTTACTGTTTTTGTTGTTGTTTTGTTGGTGGTGATGGTGGTGGTGGTTTAAATGGAGGTGGTGGAAGTGGGTAATGGAGTTGGAGGTTTCGGTGGTAGTGGATTTATGTGTGTTTCATTTTTGCATTTTTTGGTTTGGGAAGTTCATGGTCCATTTTTATTACAACACATAGGTCGTCGCTTAATATTTTTAAGGAAAAAGTAAGATAAACTAAATATATATTTTGAGAGCCAACTATCTTCAATTAAACTTCTGATCATGACCTTTGACCCACACATCTAAATATAGTATGTGACCGTTATATCGTCTAATGTTGGTATACAGTTATTCCATGTTTAAACAAAATTAAACAAAGAAGTTAAAGTTTTAAAGTGGATACGATTTTAACAGACACAAACAGACTTGTTAATTTCTACATCAGATAAAATATATGTATGAAAAGTGTATAATAAATATGTGTGATCCAACATGCAAGCTGGTAACATATGTGAAATATGTTTATCAATTGAATTTTTAAATTAGAAGTATATATATATATATGTTTATCATTTGAATTCTTAAGTTAGAAGAATATATATATATATATATATATATATATATATATATATATATATATATATATATATATATATATATATATATATATATATATATATATATATATATGTGTGTGTGTGTGTGTGTGTGTGTGTGTGTGTGTGTGTGTGTTTTGTGGCTCAAGTGTTACACAAATATGTAGCATGCATGTATATAATATCATAAGGAAAAAAGACAGGCACACTTGGCAACAAGTCTCCCACCACCATATCATTTGTTGTATTATGTAACTACCAATTACCAACATTATCTGCCAGGTTTTAAGGGAGAAATAACTGTTTAAAAATATGTTGTTGGAGGGGCCATTATTCTCTGATAAATGTATCTCTTGTTTCCGAATACGAAAAAAATACTGCTGTCAAACCTTTACATAAAGGTAGTTATTTGAAGAAAGTTTGAAATTGATTTGACTTTCCATTCCTGAGAAAAGTGTCGGACAAAATTTGGGCTTAAAAAGGCGGAATAATAATAATAATAATAATAAGAAGAATAAGAAGAAGAAGAAGAAAAAAAGTATAAAAACAATAAGGCTCCACGACTTTTTAAGTGCGTGGGAGACTTAATTGAAAAACAACATAAACAATTAACATATATATTATACTAGCGGAAAAAAGTAACTGTGCATCAATAAAATTTATAATTTTGCTATTATTACTGAATCTATAAATCTTAAAATCTTAAAATTTGCACAAATAGTAAGTGTATATACCTCTATCATATCGCTTGGTCATTGCATCAATTGCCCGTGATTTTTACGCTTTATGCGCACGGGTCGATTTCCTTTGGACAGCAGTGACGGACGCTCCAGAGTGTATCGGCGCATTGGAGAACGTTTCCATGACGCGTGTATGGTGGAACGACGTTCGTTCGGTGGGGGCAGTGTAATAGTTTGGATGGCATCACAGCGAATGACAGTACTCCTCTGGTAGTAATAGACGGGAATTTGACCGGTGTACGGTACCGTGATGAAATCCTACAGACCCATGTCATCCAATTCATTCAAGGACAGCAACGTAACGTCACTTTTCAGCATGATAATGCAAGACCACAAGTCGCACGGGTTGCAATGGATTTTCTGGCACAGCATAACGTCAATGTGTTACCGTGACCAGCCGTTTCACCCGACCTTTATCCAATTGAACACGTATGAAATGGAATGGAACGCCGATTACATCTTCTGCCCAATCAGCCTGTTACAATGCAAGGTTTGGCCCAAGCGTTAGACCAGATATGGAACAACATCCCTCAAGCATTCTTTAGGCATTGAATCAACTCTATGAGGCGTCGCTGTCAGTACTAGTCCTGTGCCAATGCTAATGGTGGTCACACACGATGCTGATCATGTGAACTGACTTTTACTATCTGCTATGTTTCTAGTCCCCTGCGTATGAAATAACAGTATCTGTCACCTTTTCAATGAAATGAATTTGTAAAGAAATATCTAATAAACAAATACGAAATTATTCATTGCTTTGCATTTTCAAATTATTTTATAATCTCACATTTCAGTCATGCACAGTTGCTTTTTTCCGCTAGTATATAGAGACACACATACACGTATACCAATTATACCAACATATACCAATTATTTCTAGTAGTGTGAACCACTGCGGTAGCTCAGGTGGTAGAGTGCTCGCTCTGTAATTGGGAAGCGTCGGTTCGAATCCCGACCGGGCCTGTTCCAAAACTTAAAAGTTTGTAGTGACTGTTCTTTTGCCAAGCACTCGGCATTACGAAATAAAATTCACTCCCAATTACAAAGCGAGCACTAAACCAACTACCGCAGTGGTACAAACTACTAGAAATAATTTGTATGAGCGAATGTGTTTCTTTTGG
>CM056612.1:9064969-9242425 GCA_029721355.1 Tegillarca granosa | reverse complement strand
GTATTGTATGTTTATTGATATGTCTTGTATTACATTACATTGCATTGCATTACAAAACATTACATAACATTACATTACATTATTATATTATATTATATTATATTATATTATATTATATTATATTATATTATGTTATGTTATGTTATGTTATGTTATGTTATGTTATGTTATGTTATGTTATATATTACATTACATTACATTACATTACATTATTATATTATATTATATTATATTATATTATATTATATTATATTATATTATATTATATTATATTATATTATATTATATTATATTATATTATATTATATTTATTATATTATATTATATTATATTATATTATATTATATTATATTATATTATATTATATTATATTATATTATATCGCATTGCATTGTATTGTATTGTATTGTGTTGTATTGTATTGTGTTGTTTTTGTTGTGGTGTGGTGTCTTATCATATCATATCATATCATATCATATCATATCATATCATATCATATCATATCACATAACATTACAATATATCAGATTTTTATTTTTTATTTCTTTTAACTTTGATCATGCTGACAAGAACTGTTAAGTAAAAGACACTGAACATGACTATAAAAAAGCGACAACATTTATTGAGATAAGACATTATGCGTGTTTGTTCTTGAATATAGCCGAAGCTTGAAGCTTCATCGCCTTTAACTACTACAAGTACTGATAATTTGACAATAATAACGACGACGACGACCTCAAAGATAATGATAATGATGATGATGATGATGATGATGATGATGATTTATTATCCTGCTGTGTACAAGCGCTATTTAGGTCGACTTTTTTAAAATATAGAAAGGTTTCATTAGGTGACATACTTATCAAAAGCATAATAAAAAAAGGTTTTATTGTGATGCAATTTTTTCAAGGGTATTATAACAAGGTTTTTTTTCGGATGACAAAGTTACCAAGGGTATTGTAACAAGGTGTTATTGTGATGACATAGTTAACAAGAGTATTGTAACAAGGTGTTATTGTGATGACATAGTTACCAAGAGTATTGTAACAAGGTGTTATTGTGATGACATAGTTACCAAGGGTATTGTAACAAGGTGTTATTGTGATGACATAGTTACCAAGGGTATTGTAACAAGGTGTTATTGTGATGACATAGTTACCAAGGGTATTGTAACAAGGTGTTATTGTGATGACATAGTTACCAAGGGTATTGTAACAAGGTGTTATTGTGATGACATAGTTACCTAGGGCATTGTAACAAGGTGTTATTGTGATGACATAGTTACCAAGGGTATTGTAACAAGGTGTTATTGTGATGACATAGTTACCAAGGGTATTGTAACAAGGTGTTATTGTGATGACATAGTTACCAAGGGTATTGTAACAAGGTGTTATTGTGATGACATAGTTACCAAGGGTATTGTAACAAGGTGTTATTGTGATGACATAGTTACCTAGGGCATTGTAACAAGGTGTTATTGTGATGACATAGTTACCAAGGGTATTGTAACAAGGTGTTATTGTGATGACATAGTTACCAAGGGTATTGTAACAAGGTGTTATTGTGATGACATAGTTACCAAGGGTATTGTAACAAGGTATTATTGTGATGACATAGTTACCAAGGGTATTGTAACAAGGTGTTATTGTGATGACATAGTTACCAAGGGTATTGTAACAAGGTGTTATTGTGATGACATAGTTACCTAGGGTATTGTAACAAGGTGTTATTGTGATGACATAGTTACCAAGGGTATTGTAACAAGGTGTTATTGTGATGACATAGTTACCTAGGGCATTGTAACAAGGTGTTATTGTGATGACATGGTTACCTAGGGCATTGTAACAGGATGTTATTGTGATGACATAATTACCAAGGGCATTGTAACAGGATGTTATTGTAATGACATAATTACCAAGGGCATTGTAACAGGGTTATATTGTGATGGCATAGTTACCAAGGGTATCGTAACAAGATTTTATTGTGATGACATGGTTACCAAGGGCATTGTAACAAGGTGTTAATGTGATGACATAATTTCCAAGGGATTTTAACAATTTTATTCAGATGACATAATTACCAAGGGCATTCTAACAAGGTTTTATTGTAATGACATAGTTACCAAGGGCATTTTAAAAAGGTGTTATAGTGTTGACATAGTTACCAAGGGTATTGTAACAAGGTGTTATAGTGATGACATAGTTACCAAGGGTATTATAACAAGGTGTAATGACACAGTTACAAAGGACATTTTAACAATTTTATTCGGATGACATAATTACCAAGGGTATTGTAACAATGTTTTATTGTGATGACATAGTTACCAAGGGTATTTTAACAAGGTGTTATTGCGATGACATAGTTACCAAGGGTTTTCTAACAAGGTGTTATTGTGATGACATAGTTACCAAGGGTATTGTAACAATGTTTTATTGTGATGACATAGTTACAAAGGGTATTGTACCAAGGTGTTAATGTGATGGCATAATTACCAAGGGTATTGTTACAAGGTGTTATTGTGACGACATAATTACCAAGGGCATTATAACAAGGTTTTATTATGATGACATTGTTACTAAGGGCATTTTAACAAGCTTTTATTCGGATGACATACTTACCAAGGGCATTGTAACAGGGTTTTATTGTGATGACATAGTTACCAAGGGTATTGTAACAAGGTTTTATTGTTATGACATTGTTATCAAGAGCTTTTTAAAAGGTTTAATTGTGATAAATAATTACCAAGGGCATTATAACAAGATTCTATTGTAATGACATAGTTATCAAGGGCATTATAACAACATTTTATTGTGATGACATAGCTACCAAGGGCATTATAACAAGGTTTTATTTTGATGACATAGTTACCAAGGCATTATAACAAGGTTTTAATTTTTTTATTGTGATGACATAATTATTTGAAGCATGACAACGATGTGGCGGTTATGATTCGGCGATAAGTATGATGACATATTTATCAGGGGCATTAAAACAAGGTTTATTGGGATGACATCGTTACCAAGGAGTAATATAACGAGTTTTTGACATTTTTCTTTTTTAATTTGTTTATGCTGTACATGTAGATAATTATTGCATTGTTTTGGCATGGATTGCTCATCAAATGCATTTATGCTGAGTAATAGATCGTCGTTTATTATCCGACTTAGGACATGGCCGTTAACATCATCATATCGACATTTATTTGATTGGTTTGTTTTATTGTGGGGGTCTGGTTCGAATAAGGTAAGAGACAATCACTGACAGACAATAGTCATTGAGGGCATTACGTTTTCCAAGAACATAACCTTAAATCTCTATGTATACCGATTGGTCTAATTAGTCAATTTCACCGATACATCGTGTGATGTGGATATGAAGAAAGATGGGGATTCCCAAACTGTGGTGGCGCGGTGGATGGAACCCATATACCAATCAAGGCTCCGTCAGAGGCGCACGGTGATTACATCAATCGTAAAGGATAGTATTCTTTGATAATGCAGGGAGTGTGTGATTATAGGTATGTTTTCACGGATTTAGATATAGGATGGTCCGGTAGAGTACATGATGCGAGGGCATTTTCAGAGTCAGAAATATATTATAAAGCCGAAAAAAATGAGTTGTTTCCTCAGTGGAACAAGGAAATCAATCTACCAGACACTGAATTTAACATGCCTATCGTCCTTTTGGGGGACCCAGCGTGTCCTCTTAAGAACTGGATTCTTAAGCCATACACACATCGAAGTCGTTTAACCGCAAAACAGCGATATTTCAACTACCGTCTTAGTAGAGCTCGGATGACTATTGAGAATGCATTTAGAAGATTAAAGGGTAGATGGAGATGTTTACAGAAACGTCTTGATGTAAATGTAGAGTTTGCTTGCACTGTGATTCCTGCTTGTGTTGTCTTGCATAATGTTTGTGAGTTACGTGGAAATGATTACATGGAAGATTACACCCTGGAAATTAACGAGGCTGATGAGGAAGAGGAACCGGAAGAGACAGATAGAAATGGTGTTGTCGGGATAATCTGGCATCGAACTTTTCAGGCAATGACTAAATTGCAGAACTTTGATTGTGGCCATTGATACTGTTTCTTTTCCTTTAATAAACAAGCGCAATATTTTTCGTAATTCACCGGTCAAAAATTTGTATGTGCTCTATTTGAATCATATAAAATATTTCATACCTTATTCTTTTCTGCTTTATTTCTTTACATTTATGGGGCCTTGTTGGCTGAGTAGTCTAAAGCCCGCTCTTACAGATCTCAGCGCCTCTGATCAACTGGGTTCTGTCCACTCGGGACATTCTAGTGTGAGAAAAGTTCGTCATTTCTCTTGTCGAATGCCGGTGGTTTTCTCCGGGTACTCAGATTCCCTCTACCATCCCTAAACTCTGACCGCTTAGAAATAAGTGGAATGATCTTGACTGGGGCTCATTTCTCTAATCTTTACACTTATTATGGACTAGAAAGCGAATTGAAGCAATCGGTTTGGAGTCAGGATAATGAACCTTGATACATAAAAGATAAAGCCTTTCCGTAAAAATGAAGGTCGGTGCTTGTTTAGTGACAGGAAGCGTCTTAGAGTACTAAACTAGACACCATTCTATATTTAAAGAACGTTTTAATAATCTAATTTACACGAAAAATTTCCTGATTTACAGCAGAGTAAATGACAAGATTATTTTAAAAGAAAAGGAAAGAAAAAATAATTGAAAATACATTGTATTTTAATGAAAATTACAAGATAAATATACAAGCATGTATTAAAGGCTCTAATTTGTCGATAATTCGGCACTGAGTACTTGGTCTCAAATAATTTTTAATGTCCCTGAATTACTAAACGGCTAACTGATTACTTGATCAACAAAATAAAAAAAACACAATGTTTCTCAATTATTTGGTCCATAAAGTATCTGAATTAATGGCCAATAATTCTAAAAATGAAGTCCGAATAAATGCTTACTTGGCACTTTTAAAAATCATATATAAATTGGCAATTTCAGTTTATTCATCACAGATCATAGAAAGAATTATCAGATCCATCAAATGATGTGTTACTGTCTGAATTACTGGTAGTTTGCTGTTGTGAGAATTGAAACTGTTTTGGAGTTTGTGTACTGCTCGCAGGCCACATATGCTGTGGATCTTGTTCCCCGTGTGTTATTCCTTGTTGCGGTGAAGCACCAACTCTACCCATAATCAACTGCATCATTTTTAACTGATGATCTCTCTCTTCACGTTACTGGCGTTCTTCCATTTCAATCCTTTGACAAACTCTGCAAATATGAAAAATGAATTCGGGAGCACCTCGGACCGGAACATAGTTTTGTGCAAATATTGATATATATTGCACGCTAACCATTCAGAATTTATCGTTCTGTTAGTTTCGTCTTTGGGATCATCTTGATCCTTACGATAGTAGCGTACAACTTCTCAGTCTGCCAAAAACGTTATGCTCACTTAAACAAACACACCAGTGTAAGAGCGTCCGTCTCGAGGTCAGGAAGATCTGGGTTTGAAGCTGGCCCGTTTTAACATAAAAGTTGAATTTAGAACAGAATCTACTGATTCACTCGGTATCAAGATAATAGGACTGTAAGATCGGCATGCCAGTTGCCAATCTTTGGAGTTCTAATTCTGTGAGCTACTTCCTTGAGATCGCCAAGATTGTGCTAGGACAGAAAAGACAATGAAACTAAAACCCAATCAAAAGCTGGTGGTCGGATAACTTATGATGCCATTGTTGTAGGCAAAACAATTAGTATTCGTTTTCTAATTAGAAATTCTATTTTTACAGCTGAGGCTTAAGCAATTTTACTTGCTTTGCAATAAATTTCAAAATCGCCATAACAATTTTTTAATATGTAATTATAAAATATAATTGTCATCATGTATTTTTCATCCTTTAATTTTTAACTTATATGAGATGTTACTGGTTTTGATCAGTTGAGCGCTACTTTAAATAAAATATATTATTTTTGCATCAAATTAATGTTAAATATAAACTGTCAATTTAACTTTTTTTTAAGCCGCGAATATCTGCAATATTGCTGATGCAGCTTTAAACAATAACTCACTCACTTTCTCATTATCATCATCATCATCATCATCATCATCATCATTATTATTATTATTATTAGTATTATTATTATTATTATTATATTTATATGATTATTAAAATAATGCATTCAAAATCAACACACAAAGTTGTCATGTGCTGATTTTGAATGCGTTATGTTAATAGAAATCATGTCATTGAATTGCATTATTCCAACAATAGTCATTAAATTATGCTGACGGCCAGACGTTCGACATGTCGAGCAACAAGTCCAATCCAAAACGTGATTCCTAAGCACACACTTAGCGAGATTTATTAGTCCTTGTACCCTTTATTACAATCGTTTCAATGAAAGTGAAAAAAAGATGCTTAAGTCAAACATAAATATTACGGTCCACGTTTAAATCACAATATTAAAAAACGGCAAATTAAGTTAAACACGTGAATATCCACATGGGAATTTACGACACGGAAAGCGCATCTTATCTAGCTAGTTACACCAACCACGTGTGAAATCCAAATTTAAAAAAAAAAAAAAAAAAAAAAAAAAAAAAAAAAAAACTTGCCATTGAACTATGGGACGTCGAATAATTTTGGGTAAAGTGACATATACTTATTAATGACATTGTAATGACAGCCATAAAACTTCCTTGATTTTTTTTAATATACACGTACATACACATTGTCAACACGTTTTCTATGTATTCGTTACTATCGCATGCTAAATCACATGATTCTACTGTAATATCCACATGTTTGTACAATAATAATAAGCCAAATTAATGTACATCCACTTTTCAAAAATAATAATAAAATAAATCACAATATCAAAGACAACAAATTAAGTTTATCACTTGAAAACCCACACGACATGGCAAGCACCTCCTATCTAGCTAGCTACACCAACCACATGTGAAATCAGAATTGATATTAAGAAAAACAATGAACTATGGGACGTCGGATAATTTTGGATATGTATATAATTATCAAATATATTTTGGTAATGGTTGTAAAACTTTCGGGGTTTTTTATGCATACACATTGTCAACAAAATTTCAAAGAATTTGTTATTGCCGCATGTTACCACATGCTTCCATTAAAATGTCCACATGTTTTGCATGTGTACAGAAATAAGCCAAATTAATGTCAGTCCCCAAAAAATCACAAGGCACCTGATAAGCACCTCCTATCTAGCTAGCTTCACCAATCACGTGTGAAATGAAAATTGAAAATGAAAGAAACATTGAACTATGGCACGTCGGATGATTTTTAATACAGCGACATAAACCTATGTCAGCCATAAAACTTTTTGGGTTTTTTTTATGCATACATGTTGTCAATACAATTTCAAAGAATTTCTTATTACCGCATGTTACCATTTACTTCCATTATAATGTCCACGTGTTTTGCATGTGTACATTAATAAGCCAAAAAAGTCAGTCCCCAAAAAATAACAATAAAAAGCTTATAAATTATGTTAAACACGTGAAAAACCACATGGAAATTTACGACAAGGTAGGTAACTCCTATCTATCTAGCTACACCAACCAAGTGTGAAATAAAAATTTAGAATAAAAGAAATTTTGAACTTTGGAACGTTGAATAATTTTGGATACAGCGACATACCTTCAACGATATTGTAATGACAGCCATAAAACTTTTACAAGTTTTTTTATGCATACACATTGTCAACACAATTTCTAAGTATTCGTTATTACACGTAACATTACACGTTATGTAACCACATGTTTTCATAATAATGTTCATGAATGTTTTGCATGTGTAAAATAATAAGCCAAATTAATGTCAGTCCCCAATAATCATAATAAAAAAGCTAATAACTTATGTTAAACACGTGAAAACCCACATGGGAATTTTACGACATGATAAGTACCTCCTAGAATCTAGCTAGCTTCACCAACCACGTGTGAAATAAAAATTGAAAATGAAAGAAACATTGGACTAGGACACGTCGGATAATTTTGGATATGTATATTCTTATCAAAAATATTGTGATGGCGGTCAAAAAAAACTTTGGATTTTTTTTATGCATACACGTTGTCAACAAAATTTTAAAGAATTTATTATTACGCATGTTACCACATGCTTCCATGTTTTGCATGTGTACATTAATAAGCCAAATTAATGTCCATCCTAAAGTGTGACGATATATGCCATGTGTCTTTAAAAACTAAAGAAGACATTTTTGTATTGTATGTGGAATATTGTCAAAACGTAGCTCTTTTTTTTTTAGATCAACATATATTGATGACATGATCAATTTGCGGTTTTCTCACATTCAATGTTGACAATTGACAATTGACTGACAGTTCGTCGTATGTCATCAGTATAAAATGAACGGCTGTTTTGTTGTGAAGGCCAAATATCTTAAAAGAATATATATATATATATATATATATATATATATATATATATATATATATATATATATATATATATATATATATATATATATATATACAGCTAAAAGCAGTATTGAGAACGGTTTTCAAGACATCCGTTCTTAGTTGACATTTGATTTGAATCTCTTGTTTCAGTAGAATACGCATTTTTAATTCTCTCAAAAAATTTGTGTAACTTTTTTTCTTTACGGTACATTTAAGGCGGTTTTAATGGCAAAATTCCCCGTATAATTCAACCCTAGTGGTTTTGGAAGGTGGTTTTAAATCACAAATCACGTATTTTGTTTACTGACATGATGACTCAGTGGTAGAACGTCCGCCTTCAGAGCGGTATATCAGTGGATCTAACCATAATACCATACTCTACATTTAGGGAACCCAATATCGACAGGTTCATCCGGTCCCTGGACAAAGTGACTCGGGGGGGGGGGATAGGGGTGGTTTTGAAATATTGCTTCCTCACATGGCTCTGAACATTAGAAAGAAATATTATCAAATAGTTCACCCAATGCCAGAATAACGCGAATAGGGTAGTGGTTTAGTTTTCTACGGCATACTGACTTGGTGGGCTATTAGCTTCACCCAAAATTACACCGAGTACGTGCTTGTACACGGCAGACCATTAAACACACGCGCACATCCACACTTACACGTATTGTTCTTAGATTAATCCTTAAAAATTAAAAATTAAAAACTCGTCGTGATTAGCTGAAAATACGACCCTAAACAATATTAGAACTAAGAGCTTTCCTAAACAGTACAACTCCCCAGTCACATTACTCTGGTACCGGGTAAATAAGTCGATACTCTAGGCCGGGCCATAAATAAGACCTCTGATTTTGAGAAACTGCTTCCTTGTCTTGCGTTCGACATGAAAAGGACCGAACATTGAGGATATAATATGATTTGGAGAGTGAAATGTTTAACTGCGGCATACTGATTTGGTGGACTAGCAAAATGTCGCCCTGACAACCCGATAGTACAAGGCAGACAATAAAACACATTAAATAGATCACAAATACACCAACTTGTACCAAAAGAGGTTATTAACCCGTAAAGACATCGTTAAACTTGAACATGTATAAACATGTATAACAACAGCAAACGGCGTACCATGTGCTTTCTCTGAATGTATTTTAAAAAAAGGTCACTATGCGGCGACAACTCGGTCAGTAGACATTTTTATAACACATGGTATTCTTCACATGTATCTACATGCTTCTTATTTTATGGATAATTACATGGACGTTTTATTTATAAAATGATATATATTAATATTGTTAATGTCCATTCATAACGCTTTGTATTTTTCTCATAATTGTCGGCGTACATGTATCTGGTTATCAACAAAAACTGTTTTTCGAACCTTGGTCAATTTATACATAAGACTTTAAAGTTGACATACTGCTTGGTCCTGACATTAAATGCAAAGAATTCGACAGTTAGTCCAGTGTTCAGTGTCAGTACCAGTTTGTAAGGCCATGCCAAATTAATTTAATTCGTCGGACCCGCCCGCCTCTAAAATTAAGAATTAAAACAAAACCAATTTCATTTTCAAATCGTTTTCTGCCTGTCTAAAATGTCCAGTAAAATCCTGCGTCCATTTGTCAGCAAAATCTTTGATAGCATATCAGGACAACATTTGTACTGTGCTCTACCATTAAGCAGCTCTTTATTGATTTATTATGGCTTTGAGCTTCCTACTATTGTTCTGCAATAATTAACTTTTTGTGCATTTGTTACTCCCTCGCCTGGTTAAAATTTTGTTCGCCTAAAGAAAAATGTGTTTCAGAAAAAAATATATTTAATTTTTAATCGTTCGCTCGTCTCTATTTTTTTCAAAAAAAAAAAAAAAAAAAAAAAAAAAAAAAAAAAAAAAAATTCCGTAGACCCAAAAATTAATTTGGTGAGGCCTAAATGTAAACTTCATCGTGCTATTAACAGAAGACAGTTTCCTTAATTTGATGAGATAATTTGTACCAAAATTATTATTAATGATTCTGTATTGAAACCAATGTAACTCGGTTCCAGTTACAGTTTAGTTCCTCACTGCTGAACAGTTTGATTCCTCCCTAAACAGCCAATGCGGTAGCTCAGTTGGTAGAGTGCTCGCTCCGTAAGTGGGAGGTAGTGGGTTCGAACCCCGGTCGGGTCTGACCCAAGACTAGAAAGTGGATAGTGACAAGCACACGACATTACGGAATGAAAGAAACGGTTCTTTCGGATGGGAACTTAAAATAAACGAGGTCCCGTGTCATGGCAGGCATCATGCATGGCACGATAAAAACCCTGCTGTATAATGCTATCAGCGCAACGCACAGGCAAAATTTCTGCACTTTCGCCTATAGCTGGCGACGTCTCGATATAAGTGAAATATTGTTGACTGGGACGTTAAACACCATTACTCAACTCAACTCCCTAAGCATTCAATGCTTTCTCAATATTAATTTTAATCTTACGTCCTACTATACTTGGAAACAGTTCTCATTCTTCTATAGTATATTTTAAATTTTTTAAAATCCATTTAGTGTCTCAGATATATCAAAGATATTTTTACTTCGAAATTCTGTATTTATTCCCGATATTTTCATATCAGTTATTTTTTCCCAAACTTTCTCGACAAAGTAAAAAATAATTCAGGTGAAAACGGATCTCCATCACTACAGCTCCTGCTAATTTAAAGAAAAAAGATAATTGATAAGAGATCTCAATATCTTAGTTGATAATTATCATTATTATTAATTAATTAATTAGTTTATTATTTATTTATTTATTTATGTTTTCCATCGAACTAATATTTTTAGACCGTTGCGGTTGCAAAACTGTTAGTGTACTCGTTCTGTATGCTGGTGGTCGGGGGTTCAAAACCCTAGTCAGGTATCAAAAGGTCTTGATAATCAATAGTAACTGGTTTTTTTTTTCAATTCATTTATTTAGAAGTGAAAAACACGTGTTCTAATATAAAGATATCGAAAACTATTGTTCCGTGTCACGGTGGGCAATGCATGCTAAAAAGCACCTGTACATAGCCTAAAAATATCACCTATAAACGGTAAGGCCCCGCCGAAATAATCGTAATGTTCTTCAATGGAACTTATGACGCTATCAACTCAAACTGCATAACTGGAAGGTATTGGCGTATAATCTGCAATTTTACATAATATATGTTCTTTGCCAACTGTAATGCTCAAGCCGTAACGGGTTTTATTGTAGCTTATATTTTCTTTCTTCTTGTAGATATTACGCTCCAACAGTCAATCCAGAGGTCGACTTGTTACAAGACGTCCTTCCCAAAACTGTATTCCAGGGTCAATATGTAGAAGTGCGACATCAAGTCGAATGCGAAATGTTCAGAATCCTCGACGCCTCTCTGAAGTTAGACGAATTATTGCCAGTAGGCGGCGCTCTTCGTTACCATCGCCATCATCATCATCATCATCACGAGGAGAGCCTAATTTAAGCTTTCAAGCACAGCTCGGTAGTGTACGTGGTACACTCTCTCTTGGAAGTCGAAGACGAACTTCACAAATGCAGCCAGCAAATTCTGTTCAACAGAGAGCAAGAAATAGAATTTTAAGACAAAATGCTAGTCAAAATGTACGGCGACAAAATGGCGGTTCCGAGACACAAAACAACAGAGTGGCTGCCATTCCGCGCCAGGAGGTGGATTCAAGACTTAACGCCTTAGAGACAATAAGTAATGTTTTACCAAAAACTATCAGTAATTTAATAAACAGTTTTCGATCTAACAGTGGTCGCACTCCGGCTATTGGTCTAGGGATAGGGATAGGCTCCTCCGGCAATGGTTTAAGAGATTCTGATCGTACCATTTCACAACAACCCCAACAAACCGTTTCCAATTCGGATCAACCTTCACTTCAGCAATCAATGGACAGGATAAGACAAACATTCATAAGATCACGATTAGAAAATTCTGGTAATCGAAAACAGGCGCCACACCCACTGCAAAGTCCAAATTCTATACTGCAAATTCCTGAACCCAAACCTTTGCCTGCACCCCCAGTTGTTAATAATCAACCAGACACTAGGGCGATTTCGCCGAACGCGATAACGTTCCAAGCTCCTGCTTTAGACCAAGGCCAGTTTATGCTAGATCCAAATGGACAATTTTCACAACAAGGCGGAATGCAACAGTTATCAATTAACACGAACAACATAAACGGAAATGTACAAAATGGAATGAATTCTGACAGAAATCAAGTAGTACGAAATTTGAATAATCAAGGATTAATGGATAATAGTAACAGCATTATTCAGGGTCAAACACAGTTCCTTGGCCAGAACTTGAATATTAACCAACCGATGCCCGGTAATAGTTTAGGACCTGGGACAAATAATCAGCTTCCGGTTGGTAATATTCTTGGATCGTCTGGTCCAATACAAAACATTAATCTACAGACATCTAATTTACAAAACAATTTGATTCCAGGGACTGAATTTTTGGATCACAAGGAGTTGGGACTGTTTCACAAGATATTGCAAACAGCCAAAATCAAATCATTGGTTTGCAAAATAATTTTAACCAGAATGTTGGACAAGTTGGACCAAATCAAGTACCATCAATGGGTATTCAAAACAACAACCATTTAAATTCCGGTCAAATAATGGGCACAAATAATATGCTTGGTAATTCAAATCAAATAATCTCGGGCAATAATCAAATTAACCCTGTTGGTCCTGTTATGCCTAATTCTGGTGGCCAAATAATGTCTGGTCAAGCATTAAATGTGCCTCAAATTCAAGGAGGAAATGTTCAAAATTCAAATGTACAGTTTTTACAAAATCAAAATTCTCAGGGACAAGTTCCGTTCTTGCAGAATCAAATATTTCAAGATCAGTCTCAACTGACACAGAATCAAAATTCTCAAGGTCAAGTACAAATGGCAAGTGGTTCCAATTTTCAAGTTGCTGCAAATAATCAACTATTTCAAGGACAAGTTCCCGCCTCAAATATGCAAGGAACACAGAATTTGATCCAATCATCGATGATTAATTTGCAAAATCAAAATAATTTTGGGATGCAAGGACAAATTCCATCTACAGGTTTCCAAGGTATGCAAAATAATCAAGTTATGCAGAATCAGTTGGCATTTACAAATACCCCTGTTGGACCAAGACCAAATATACAAAATATTCAAAGTCAAAATTCAATCTTCCAAAACGTAAATAATCAAGTTCAGAATATGAATCAAAACTTTGTTGACCAGGGGTTATTGAACAATGTAAATCAAATGTCTTTCGGGAATTTACAAACACAAAATCAAGGTCAAAATCAAATGGGATCGAATCAAATAATGTTTCCAGTGCAGCCATCAGTGGTTGTTGGTCAGGGTCCGGCTACTGCTGGATTTCAGGAAATTCAGAATCAAATCCCATTTGCTAATCAGTTAGAAAGCGCTCCTCAGACTAACGGAGCGGTGCTTGGAACTCTTCAAGCGACAAACTTTGGACAACCTCAAAACATACCTACTTTAATGCCGAATGCCCAATTTGCACCCGTCACTACGAACGCGCCCCCTAGCACAACTCCAAGAAGAGTTGTAATTGCTGTGGATCCTAAATCAAAAGGTTTAAAGATTGTACCTGATGGAAACGGAGGGGTCAAGGTCATTCATTTACGACATGCTATCACAGCAACGCCATGGAATGAGACGGTTGTTATACCAACAACAACGGCAATGCCTATTGCCCCAGATACGCTTGCCAGACCCAATGTTGGGAATATATCCGACCCTAGAATTGTTGAGAAAGCTTGAAAGAACAGATAGAGTGAATACCACAGATATTCCCGAAGAATTAGAAATAAACGGTACCAGTTATGACGGAACGTATCATAATCCAATTATTCCAGGTGAAAAAGCTCCACTCCCACCAGTTCATTCACATGCATTTCAAAAAGCTGAGCCACCATCTCCGACATTGCAGCATTCGACTAACACCAAAAAGATAACTGATCCCGAATTGTTGAGAAAACTTGAAAGGACTGATAGAGTGAACACAACTGATATTCCTGAAGAACTAGAAATAAATGGAACAAGCTATGACGGAACGTACCATAATCCAATAATGCCTGGTTCTCAATCAGCTAATTCTCAAGAAGTTCCACAAGTTCAGTCACAACAAACTGTCACTGCTTCCTCTGTAGAAGCGGAAGAAACAACATTAAATCCATTACCGGGTGAAGAATTAGAAGAATTGGAGGAGATGTTAGGCTCGAGAGAAACTACTACAACGGAAGTAACGACTACACAAACAACTACCGTAGCGCCCCCTGTGACCACAATCGCTGTCACAACGCCTCTAGTGACGGATATAGCTATTAACAAACTGGCGTCTGCTCAAGCAAATGTTCAAACACAAGATAGTTCCTTCACTTTAGTAAAAGAGTCACTGTCTTCAAATAACTATCACAAAACTCCCGAACAAGGTAGGGTGAATTTAAGAGAACATTTCATTAAAGTAATAGGAAACACTGGTGGTTTCCCGAAACCCGGATTTGAACTTAAAATTATTTCCTTACCTAAAAGAGACACCACATATATTATGGATTATCGGCCGAGGTGACTTATTTTATTATTTATATGTTTTTTATGTGTAAAAATGTATAATTATGTGTCTACGATCAATATTTATAAAAGTTTAGATGACGATGATATGCGTCTTCTAAAACGGTTTGGTGACGAGGATAATACATGCCGTAAACCGGATCAAATATTATTTATTAGTTGAAGTGTTGAATACATGTATGTGTTAAGGGTACACGCACGTGTTTCGCACTCACACGTTTTTCCTTACCGGAAGAGAGGAATAATGGAAAAAGAATGTAACCTACATAAAGACCGCGATTTCCACCAAATAACTGCCATCGATGTCACCGTCCAAAAATAGCTTCACTATGTTTCATTCTGTTCATACAACAAATGTGTTCTGTAAGTGCCATTTAAGAATGGGATTTCAATTTAGTGACGTCACTGAATTTGCATCATTGATAATTTGCTTTCTGACGATACCTCAAACGTACGTAAATTACTTTTCTGGATATATTTTGTATCAATAATCATCGTATAGAATATAGATTTTTTTTTTAGTAAACTGACATTACTTGATTGAAATGAAGAAAAACAGTCTTTTATACATCAAAAATTAATTTTCTCGATTATCTCCCTTTTTTACAATTATCTTCCTATATTGTACAGAAATGTGCAACTTGAAAAACTTGACATGAGCAAACTTGTTACTATACATAAGAGACGATAATAGTTATATACGTCTCTGCGTACATAGTTTACTTTCACTTTTCTTATTTTTATTTTTTTTTATTTTATTTTTTTATTATTTATTTATTTATTTATTTATTTATCTGACGGGAGTGAATGAATGAATTAAATTCTGGACAATTTTAGTTTCGGATGCAGATATGCATGATCAAAAGACTTTTTATTATGAAAAGTTCCATGACCTTCTGTTTGCCAAAAAAGAAAATTTGGTGACCGAGTCATATTACAGAAAGAAAAAAGTGGTTTTCAACCCAACTGCCTCTGTCAGTCAAAGTGATTTCCATCCAACTGCTTCTGCCAATCAAAGTAGTTTCCATGCAACTGCCTCTGTTAGTCTAAGTGATTTCCATCCAACTGCCACTGTCAGTCAAAATGATTTCCATCCAACTGCCACTGTCAGTTAAAGTGATTTCCATCAAACTGCCTCTGTCAGTCAGTGATTTCCACCCAACTGCCTCTCTCACTGAAAATAGACAAAACAGCCTCCCTTAAATAAAATAACGCCACTCGTCATAATTATGTGCAGCTTCAGAACTATACCTTTAAATTATTGTCATACGCAGATATGTAAAATTTAAGGTTTATTTCTTTCCAAATATGACGTCATATTCATATACGTAGTGAATCGTGTGTGACATGAAATTCGGTTTAAATTCTTTGATACACTGTAAAATATTTATCTTATGATAATGAGCTTAATTCCAAGATGGTGAGGATATTCCATGCATCCGAGAATCTGAATCAAATCCAAGAAGTTTGGGTACCTTTAAAGTATGTGTGTTTGAACATTTATTTATATAACCAGAAACATATTAAGGTTCTGTGTGTGTGTTTATATATATATATATATATATATATATATATATATATATATATATATATATATATATATATATATATATATATATATATATCAGGAAAGAAAAAAAATACAGCGGCAAAAACCGAGACTCGATACCGGGACCTTCCCGATACTAGCGGGACGCTCTACCGACTGAGCTACCATGCTACCTTTCAAGCCCGGGTTTGATATATGGAATACTGCAAACATTTTTATGTAGTACACTATTTCGAGTCCCGGTTTGGCTGTTGCAATTATATTATATCCCCGGTTGGAGATGCAGTCTGCCAGGTTATAAACTTGAGGAATACGTACATGAACTTATAAAAAGGACTTTTAGGCAATTTTATGAATTCTTGTTTTTAATTCGTTTAAAAATATACATTTTTACTTATTAATATTTTTTCTCTTCAGATAAAAAAAAATCAATTACTAATGTCAAGTAGAATTGGTTTATTAAAACAATTGTCATGCTTATTCTTTTTAAAGAAGTCCAGCCTGAGTTATATTACACATCCTAACACCATGTCAAACAGATGAAGTATGGCATATGTCACGTGGTTAATGAAATGGTATCTATTTCAATAAATAAATGTAATTACTAGTACTTATATTGTTATAACTTGTTGAAACTCAAAGGTCTATTTCGAAAGGTCAAATTTGTCAAGCTGGACTAAGTCTCATTGTTATGTAGCTATATAAATATTATAAAGAATTTTTAAAAAAATTGGCTGTTTGTTTTTTTTTTTCGTGTGATATATATTTCTGTTTTTAGGGACCTCTTTCGCCATGTGGTCTTTAACTCGTTTTGGGGGTGTGGTGGTTGGTTACAACGCCGCCCAATACCTAGGTTGATATCCGATTAGAGCAAATTCTATTGAGATGTTTGTCAGGTCACTTATCGATTTTCAGCTTTTTATGGGTAATCTAGTTTTCCCTACAATTACCACACTGATCGCCTCCAGTCTAGTGAAAGAATCGTAATTTAGTGTACAACACCATAAACCACTCGCCGACTAGGTACGATTCCATTTCGAGCAGATCCTATTTTGATAAATTTTGTCATTTCGTTTGTCGGATGTCAGCAGTTTTTCTGGGTACTCCAGTTTTCTCTGCAATTACCACACTGATCGTCAGCATTCTGGTGAAAGAATCGGCGACTAGGTTCGAGTCCGACTCAAATAGATCCTCGTGAAAAAAATTGTCAGTTCACTTGTTGAATGTCAGTTTTTTATGGGTGCTCCAGTTTTATCTGCAATTACCACACTGATCGCTTGCATACTGGTGAAAGAATCGAGAATTTGGTGTAAAACACCATAACCCCACTAGCCGACTAGGTACGATTGCAACCCGAGCAGATTCTATTTTGATAAATTTTGCCATTTCGCAAAATGACGAAGTCAGCGGTTTAAGGACTATTCCAGTTGTTACGATAATCCTATACACTGATCGCCTGCTTATTTGTAAATCTTGACTTTGGCGTAAAACAACATAGACCAACTCGTCGCCTTGGTGATTTACACGATAAATTTCCGCCTCGAGCCCCGGTAACGTCATGAAAAATATATATTTAAGATACTGCTTCCTGGCCTGGTGCTCGGCATAGCGACTGGTTGACCGGGTGTCCGTTGGTAGAGTGCTCGCATCGTATATGGGAGTTCTGGGTTCGAACCCCGGTAGGGTATGACCAAGACTTGAAAAATGGGTAGGCCTAGTGACTGTTTTTTTCGCAAAACACTCGGAATTTAAAAATGAAAGTCCCGAGGTCCTTCGGAGGAGACTTTAAAAACTGATGTCCCGTGTCAAAGCAGACGTGGCACGCTAAAAACCCCTCCCTACTAAGCGCACTGCAAAGGAAACAATTTATATCACTTCATCTATAGCTGGTGACGTCTCGATATGTTAAATATTCTTCACTGTGACGTAAAACACCATTCAATCAATCAATCTTTAGCTAGCAGGTAAAAGTCCCCCCGAGTGCGCACTGGATTAAGACGGGCCGTGTAAGCACTCTTGTTTATCTCACGCATACATAAACTTGTTCTCTTATTAATTCTTGTATACAAAACATTTGTACTAGTCTTGAAAGCTGAAAAATTGTTAATGCGATGTTAAAAAACATTACAATCAACCAACTAACAATATCCCCACTTTACCTTTTTCTGAAAATACAGGAAATGTTAGGTTATCCTCTAGGAAAGTTTTGATGAATTACTATTCCAAAAATATGATGCAATGTATAAGTGCTATTTATTTATTTATTTGATTTGATTTATTTATTTAGTTATTGTATTTTTATCTGAAATTATTAGTTTATGAATAATGTGAACTTTTAGAATATTTTTTAAAAAATTGTCATTTAAAAATTTATAGTTACACTTTGAACTGTAATTTGAATAATTTCAATCAATTTTTTTTAACCATTTCATAATCTTATTATAAATCTCTCAAAATTTGTTATATTACATTGTCACGTGACCGGTTTTCGCTTATTTTTAGTACAGTTAGTCTTGAAACATAAGTGAAATATTATTGACTGGGAAGGTAAATTTCATTAAAAAAAATCAATCCTTTTTTGAAAAATTAAAACTTCATTCTTTAAAGCACAAGTATCAAGTAATTGCCTTTTTATCAAAATACAGTAGAAAATCGATGGCTCAAAGCCCAGAGGATTTCGGCCAAATACTTCGAGCTATAGGAACTTTCGAGAGATCGAACATCGAGTTATGATCAGGTCAGTTCAGGTTCCATGCTTATCGACGTCAAAGAATCTTGAAAATTTGAAATTTTAAGAAGTCATAGAGAATAAATTTGCCAAATTAAAAAAAATTCATTATTCATTTTGATATCTCGATAATGTTGTCCATCTTTTCTAGTTGTTGACCTGCAACCTGTCGTATGATGTTTAATGGACTACGGGGATGAACATGACCGATCACTTGAATTTCAACAGACGATGATAGAAAATAAACTTTGTCTGTTATAACCACTGTCGTAACTCAGTTGGTAGAGTGTTCGTTGCGTAAGTGGGAGGTCGTGGGTTCGAACCCTGACCGGGTCTGACCCAAGACTTGAAAGTGGGTAGTGACTATTCTTTCGCCAAGCACTCGGCATTACGAAATGAAAGTCACGGTTCTTTCGGATGGGAACTTAAAATGAACGAAGTTCCGTGTCACGGTAGGCGTGGCACGATAAAGAACCCTGCTGTATAATGCCATCAGCGCAACGCACAGGCTTAATTTCTGCACTTTCATCTATAGCTGGCAACGTCTCGATATAAGTGAAATATTCTTGACTGGGACGTTAACTTAACTCAACTTATCTCTATTCTATTTTAATTTTAACATGCAAGACTAAACAAGACCAAGTATAGAGAACAAAGAAAAAAGACATTTATTACCGTTTATTCTTAACAATAACAAAAATACACATTACTCTACATACTCCAGTGACACGTAAGTTACATAATGTATCAAATATCAGTAACTGACACTTATGACCTTGGCAGTCAGTCGTCAACCAATCTTATACTGATACAGAAATCATGTGACTGTCACATTGTGAATACAACTTGTACTTGGTTCAATTCCCAAGCATTCAAATAATGAATATGGGGTTCAATTATATTATTCAATCAGATTATTATAATGGCATTCACTTACTTTAAAAAAATATTTGTATAAGACACCATTTTTCCTTTGGATATTACCAATAACAGCATTTAAATAGATTTATGATGCGCTTACAGTATTTTTTTATATTAAGTTATAATAACATTAGCATATGGCCAACAATTTTTGAGTTACTTATTTTATCAAAAACAAAATACAAAAACAAAAAGCCAAAATTGAGTACATGACAGTTATATACAATCTATTATATTATATTATATCTAAGATATAACAATTTTTAACCCCCCCTCTCCTTTCAAAGGCTTTGATTTATAAACACGTATAACCATGCTGATAAAAATTTGATATATTTCAAACCATTTATGCAGCGTTATTGAGAATTATTTTAAAAAATAGACTTCTGTATGTGGGAACGAGGTTAGTCTCTGAATCAATATTGAGTAAGAGTTATCTCTCTTCCTATGTATTGGACAGAAAGATTAATTTAAGATTAAAATACGCACTTTAATTTACACCAACAAACTTTCCAGATAGAAAAAAATGATCATAATAGTATGCTGAAACTTCATCCAATTCTTGCCATTCTTTAATCCCCAACAAAGAGTTGAGTTGAGTTGAGTAATGGTGTTTAACGTCCCAGTCCAGAATATATCACTTATATCGAGACGTCGCCAGCTATCTGGGTATCTGCCTTACTGAGCTCTTGTTAGAACTGTTCTACCCCTCTAGGGTTCTTGAAATTTTCACCAAATCTTGTGCTTGGATAGGTGAATCTGTGGCAGAAAGGCCTAGATGGGGAAAAGCGTCTGTCGCTAGATACGCTACTTCAACTTTAACCTTTGTTCAAAATTTCACTTTTCTGGAGGGGGTATCTTCCTTCTGAGCTCTTGTTAGAACTGTTCTACCCCTCTAGGGTTCTTGAAATGTTCACCAAATCTTCTAGTTGGATAGCTGAATCTGTGGCAGATCTAGAAAGGCCAAGATGGCCGGGAAAAGCGTCTTACGCCCGAGGCGTAATTTTCGGTTTTCAAGTTCGCTCAAAAAATTAGTCTTGTGGTCTTAATATACAGGTGGTTTTTATAAAAAGGTATTTTCTTCTTCTGGACGTTATATTGATGTAATATTGTTTATCTTAATGATAAAGGGTATGATTTTTTTCTGTGGCGGTTTGCAATAGCAACCAACTTGACTGGCTATAAATTTCCTTTTTTTTTTTTTTTTTTTTTTTTTTTTTTTTTTTTTTTTTTTTGCCTTTGCCCGAGTGAAGATTGATGTGAAAAGTTTGACCAAAATTGGCGACTGTTAACCATACATGCCGCACTCTCTACATAACAGTTTAAGCCTTACAGAAAATGGTGATTAAATTTTATTTGGAGATCCAACATACTGAGTTTTTTTTAGCAAAGCAAAGCAAAAATAAAAAATGTGACGGTTCAAAATTTTATTGTGCAATCTCAGTATCGGGATAAATACAATACAATACAATACAAAGTTTTATTTAAAGTCGATAATAAAAACATAACAAGTTAACATAAGCTCTAATGAGCTTTTGAATCGACTATACAATTAAGACATCAATTATATATATATATATATATATATATATATATATATATATATATATATATATATATATATATATATATAATATATATATATATATATATATATATATATACAGAGACAAATACACAAATTAGATTACCATAAAACAGTAAGCACACAGTATTAAAATTAAGCACAGTAGATAAAAAGTAGCACAATGAAGCAACTGTTATTAAAATAATATAATGAAATAAAAATGAAGTGAAGCCAGGATGCAAGCATAATCACATCCCAAAAATAAAATAAAGCACTAATAATATAAAAGCATCTAATGCTAGTAGCTAGACTAAGCATAAAAGAGAATAAAATAAATTTTAGTTAAAAGAGTCATGCTGAAATTATTAGTTTTGTCTGCATGCCACGCAATGACATGAGCTGCCTGACCACTGGTTTATTAGGCTCTTAAAATGGCTAAGAGATATTTCCAATCTAAAGTGATCTGGCAACTCGTTCCACAGCTTGGCACCAGTAAACTGAAAAGAGTTTTGTCCATACCTGGTTGTTTTTACTCTAGGTATTTCTGCTCTATTATGGTATCTAAAAGAAAAATGTGACTGTTTATATTGATAAGATCATGTAAATAGGTTGGGCAATTTTTTGTAACTATTCTAAAGACTTCGATTGCCATCGTTCTCATTCGCCTGACTTTCAGTGATGGTAATTTTGATTTGTCTAGTAGGTCATCATAAGAACTGACATAGTCTTCATAAATAAAGCAGTAAAGCTCTACTCCTGGATTCAGTTTTCAATTTTTTTGGTATTTACTTCTCCACAGAAATGCCATGTCAAGGGACAGTAATTGAAGTTTGATAGTATAAATGAGTAGTATATGGTTAAGTTTACCTAGCCTATTTAGATGTTTACCTATACGTTTTAGAACATTTAATTGTCGAGAGGCTTTTTTGCAAATTTTTAGAGATGTGAGTTTTAAATTTAAGTTCAAAGTCTATTGTAATGCCTAAAAGTTTTACTTCATTATCAGTTTATTATATTTTGGTTTAAGTTAAAAGTTATATTAGAGTTTTTTAGATTTTTTGCCGATAGCAATGGCTTGAAATTTGTCAGGATTTGCTTGCATTTTATTGAATGAGAACCATTCTATGAGAGATAGACTGTCTTTTTCGAGATTTTATATTACGTTATTTAGGTTTTTGTCTGAATAAGAGAGAGTGTTGTCATCTGCATAATTATATAACTTACAGTTATTTACAAAGTAAAATATATCATTTATAATAACATTGAATAGGACTGGTCCTAATATTGATCCCTGAGGCACACCTTTGTATAGTGATTGCCAACTGCTAAGTAATGACCCTAGTTTGACACACTGGCTTTTATTGCTCAAATAACTTTCCATTAAATCTACAGCCGATTGTGATAGACCATATGCTTTAAGTTTCAACAACAAAAGATCATGGGGTAGACAATCAAATGCCTTTGATAGGTCCATGAGGACAGCAGCAATGTATTTGTTATCATCCAAAGCTTTACGCCAGTCTTCTATAATTCTTATGAGGGTCGTTTGACAGCCATATTCAGCTCGAAAAGCTGACAGATAGAAGTGGAAATGATATTGATCAAAATAAGAAGAAAGTTGGGTGTTAATGGCTTTTTCAAACAACTTTGAGATTGTAGGTAGTATACTGACTGGCCGATAATTACTTTTATCAAGTGCATTACTTTTTTTATATAATGGGGTTACCTGAGCTTTTTTTTTTTTTAGTTTATTGGGGAAGTCTGAAAGTTTAATGGATTTATTTATTATAACAGTTAATGGTTGAATTATTTCTGGTTGTGCTAGTTTTAAAATTTTGGACGAAATACCATCTATTCCTGTTGCTTTAGATATATTTAGTTTATTTATTTCAGAGTTTATAAAACTTGGTTCGATATCTGTAAAGTGAAAATCTGGTTTGTTATTATGATGTTTAACTATTTCCTTTATACTAAGGTGTTCATTATTTATAATTATGTTTGGATTACCTATATTTTTTGCCACATTTACAAAGAAATTGTTAAAAGTTTCAGCTACTTGGTTTTGATCATTGATTATAGTGTTTTCGTTTTCAAGTGTTATGTTTTTAGTGGTATTATTTCCTTTGTTACTAAGGAATGGCTTGATAGTAGGCCAGAAGTCCTTTGATTTAGGGCCCCCAATACATCTCTCTAGGTAGTATTGTTTAATTGATGCTCTTTTAATTTTAGTATCAGTGTTTCTTTGTGTTCTATAATTTTCCCAGTTTGATCTTGTTTTATTTTTTCCTAAATTTATTTAACAGCACACTTTTTTATAAATAGCTTTTCTTAGATTTTTGTTCATAAATGGTGCAGGTTGATGCTTTATTCTACAGCTTTTTAATGGGGCATGTTTATTAGTGACTTCCAAGAATTTATTTTCAAAATTTTGATACAAGTCATTGATATCACTGGACATGTAGTTTGATATTAAGTTTGCATTTTTTAGGTCTTCTAGATACCTTTTTTGATCAAATTGTCTAAAACTTCTATATGTTTTTTTTTTTTTTTTTACTTTGCCTAGGTAGGCCACCTTTTACTTGTACTGATATCACATGATGAACATCACTTGGTATTGACATTATAAATTAACCCCGGCCTTTGCTTTCTAGTCTAAATGTTTAAAGATTTTGTTTCGTCGTATCTTAGGAGACTTAAATCACAATCTTCGCCGAGACTGTTTACTAACCGACGGTACCTCGATTATAAGCCCAGGGAGTAAATTAAGCCCGGGCTAAAGCTATCACTTGTTAGATTTTTATGTCGACTTGTCAAATGTTTAGCGCCTTGTCTGATTTTATGTTCACTTGTAAAATAATAATAATGTCGACTCGACAATGATTTTGTTGACTTGTTAGATGATTGTGACGACTTGTTAGAAATGGATGTCAACTTTTCAGATCTTTCATGTCGACTGTTAGAGAGCACTCTTCAGATGTAGACTTACAAAGCAAATATATTGTCAACTTGATAACACACGATCCCATTTTGAATTTTAAACATGACAACACAAATAACTGATAAAAAATAAATTGCCTTTATCAAACGTTACGCGTTATTACGCGAAAGTTATGCGTTATTTCGCGAAAGTAAAGCGTTAATTAACGAAAGTTACGTGTTTTTAGGTGACATCTTAGACGTTATTACGCGAGTAGTTGAGCATTATTACGCGATTTATTTTTCAAACCGAGTCCATTTTCTTGTAAATTTATAATTTATTGATCCATCATTCCACAAAATTAAGACGCTGTTTTATTTCATTTTTATTCGAAGTCAAAATTTTCCATTCATATATTATATATATATATATATATATATATATATATATATATATCTATATATATATATATATATATATATATATATATATATATATATATATATATATAATTATGCTGGAACAGCACCAGGAAAGTATTAGAGTAATCAACGCGAGTTATCTCCCTTCAATCACCGTAGCCTGCCGATCGGTAAAAAATTCAATGATCAATTTTTCCGTTATTTTTGCATGGATCAATATAAAATTTTTACATGATAAACTAGAGTATAATCTCTGATAAATGTGTTAATTTTACATCTCTACAATGTCCCAAAACTTCCTGGGCGCGAGAAACTTCCCTGGGCTTTAGCCTGGGCTTAATTTATTCCCTGGGCTTATAATCGAGGTACCCCTAACCGAGAGTACTTTGTCCAGTCTGTGTACATTTTGATGGGTTCCTATTGCATAGGTGCGTGTTCCTGAAACACGAGGTCGCCATGAAGTGTACGTAATGTAAGTATATAACAATTTGTTCAGACATCCGACTATCTTGGTATAGAATTGACGATGATTATGAAAATTCCAAAAAATATTGATGATTTTCAATATACTGGTGCCCATGGTTCGATAGGTCTACCTGTATGTTCAATATGCATTACATAAGAAAGATGTGTGTATAAACACGTGTTGGGTTCAAGCCACCCCCCCCCCTCCCTCCGGCTTTTTCAACCCGGGATTTGGCTTACACTTTTAAATATGATGAGATTCTTTTTAAATTTTTGCTTTGTGTGATGAAATTTGTTTATGAAAATCATAAAAATTACATTTTGATTCAGCAATTAATATACTCCTATTAAATAAGAGTCCGAGACGCTGGCAAGACGTTTTTTGATATTGTGCCGACGTTGGCACAATATCAAAAAACGTCTTGCCAGCGTCTCGGACTCTTATTTAATAGGAGTACAATTAATACAGATCCAGTGGGACTAAATATTTAGGGTATAAATTAGTAGAAATGACACCTTTCAATTAACTGAATTAATTAATTAATTAAATTAATATTTGCGGTTGCTGATTTTCTTTCTTTCTTTTTTTTTTTTTGTTTTTTTTTTGTTTTTTGTTTTTTTTTTGTTTTTTTTTTTTTTTAATAAAAACAAATTGTTATTATTTTGTATTCATGATTAACAACTTGCAATGAAATGAATTATGTAACAAAATCGTCAATATGTATATAGATAGGAAAAACTGAATATATTTTCAAAATGAATTTGTACTGAATTATGTTTACATCCACATTACATGCAGTGCATAACATTTCGTTGAACTATTGCGGTAGCTCAGTTGGTAGAATGCTCGCTCCGTAAGTGGGAAGTCGTGGGTTCGAAACCCAGCAGGGTCTGACCCAAGACTTGAGAGTGGGTAGTGACTGTTCTTTCCCCAAGCACTCGGCATTACAAAATGAAAGTCACAGTGCTTTCTGATGGGAATAACGAGGTCCCGTGTCACAGAGTAGCACGATAAAAAACCCTGCTGTATAATGCCATCAGTGCAACGCACAGGCGAAATTTCTCTACTTTCTCCTATAGCTTGTGACGTCTCGATATAAGTAAAAATTTTTAACTGGGACATGTTAAGACTCCATGGGGCAAATACACAATGAAATTAACACTTGAAAACAACATAATTTATGTGTAAAATATTGGAAAACAACAATGTTTCTTCTTGATTTTAATAAATCTTTATTTCAAGCGGTCTGCATCACATGCTGCGACTGAGTTTCAGCAAAAAAGTGTCCAGATTTAGGGGTAAAAAATTGCAGTTTAAAATTAGAGGAAATTTAATAATTATTACAATTTAAAAATTAGGGTGTCTGAAAACATAGAGGGTCCGAAAACATCGAAGGATTACAGTGTACATGTCTGTCATTTCAAACTGTTTATTTCCACACTTGAGTTTTAAAAATTGAAAAAAAAAAACAGGTATTGTACAATGGTATTGTAACAGGAAGGAGGAACACCTGAAAAAATACATTCTCACCTTAGTGGTTTTGTTTGCCTTAAATTACTACCGAATAAAGGTAGTTTCCCCTTAAGAAATAAGACTAAAATTTCCCAATTTGACAACTAAAATTCACCAAAAGGCAGCAGTGACACACAATCAAATACTTTAAGTTAAATCCAGTTGTCCAAAAGTGTTCTAACAGACAAAAATGTTAGATATTGTCACAATATAAAATCTTTGCAATGAATTTTAAAATTCTGAGCGTAATGTGTGACATAAAAAGGGTTCAAATTTTCCCAATCTGAAAGGTGGAAGTTAGTTTTTAAAAACCATAACAAAATTACTGCACCTGAGCGTAGACCTGAAATACATGGCTGTGATTTGGCTTTTGTTTTAAAATAATACTGATGTTGCCATTTCGAAGCCATGATGCCATCCTAATAATAATATCCTTGTTACCAGTCACAAAATTAGTGGCCTCTGACTGGCTGTTTATTTCAGGTGAAATATATAGTAAAATTCATTGGGCGGGATTCAACCTGACCGCTGTCGGCAGGTGACTGCTAAGGCAGTTTTTATTGTAGGTTCCAACAAAATAAAACATGTTCACAATTATTGTAATTCAAACCATTTGATTGAAAATCCTTTATTTGCCCGCATGCGTTTTAAAAGTCTAGTAATTTATATTTTAAACATGGCGATCCCACAAAGAATATTTGCACCACTAGCGTTTACAAATAGATAAAAAAAACTTGCCCATTTTTACTTACTTAGGTGGAATAAACATTGTGGATCTGTCCATTAATGTTTCTGGTAAGGAAATATGTAATGAAATTGTTGAAACACCTGTAAACTCTGTGATTGTAAGAAGTTTATAATCTGCATGTAGGTCAACATTATTTTCCCTGTTATAGTATTATCAGTGGTTTTGTTTGCCTAAAATTACTACCGAATAAAGGTAGTTTCCCCTTGAGAAATAAGACTAAAATTTTCCAATTTGACAACTTAAATTCCCCAAAAGGCAAAAGTGACACACATTCAAATAGTTTTAGTTAAATCCAGTTGTCCAAAACTGACAGAAAAAAAAATGTTAGTTATTGTCACAATATAAGATCTTTTTAATGAATTTCAAAATTCTGAGCGTTATATGTGACATAAAAAGGGTCCAAATTTTCCCAATTTGAAAGGTAGAAGGTAGTTTTTAAAAACCATAGCAAAATCACTGATATATATAGTAAGCTATGCATAGAAAGAGATTTTGTCTTGAATACAAATGAGTCATTAAATAATGATATTTTATCAGAAAAGAAACAATTCCAATGAATTTTGGAAGTAGGAAATAAATCAGTTAATTCTCTTTCCACTTTTTATGTGTTGATTGATGATCTATGCTAAGAAATTTGTAACAAGCAACTTTAGTAAAACTCCCTCATTTAAATCTTTTTTGAAAATAAGTTCTATATTTAAATCGGTATGTAAAACACATTTTGGCATTCTTGTTTACATTAAGAAACAATACATGTACAATCATTGTTTATCCAAATTACATTGTCATTTCATAATCCTTCACTCAATTGAGTGTGCATGTACTAGGCTCAAATTAGGGAATATTTCAATTAGGGCTGTCACGGTTAGTGATTTTCGTAACCGGGTACCCGACATGCATTACCCGAATCGTAACCGGTTAACCGATATTTAGAATAGGTGATGTGAATTACAATAATACTATTCATAAATGGATTGAACAAACATTTATAGTTTATAAAAAAAACTTACCATAAAATTAAATCTATATGTTTACCATTCTGTTTCAGTTTTACTTCCGTATTCCATATATGTTTAATCGTGCGCTTTATTTCTAAATTTTAATGTTTAAAAATAAAACCCAATAGATCGTATTAATTTCCGACTCACCTGTATGACAGATATTTCTGACCAGGCCTTCACAAACACCGATTTTTACCAAAAATGCCGATTCAAACTTAAAAAGGCCGGTTGAAAAATATCCGAATCGGCTTTTTCCCCATAATAGTAAGACAAAATCTGATAAAAAAATTCTTAAATGCCGTCTTGTTAACAATTAAAATTACTCAGGACAGTGTCAAGATTCACTGAACTTCCCTATTCACAGGTAATTACCTAATTCCTTACAAGTTAATTGATTTCTAGTGGCTTCACCTGTTCACATCGTTTCTATTATAGTATACAAACACGTACATGTGCCTGATCGACCGAGTTTATATAGTTAATAACCTCCCCTGAATTCTATATACAAGAGCTGACTAGATTGATAACGACAGTTTTTTGGGTTACCAACAACAAGATCACGGCATTACACATGGTTTTTGTATCTGCTATATGTCGATCAGTAATGGGGCTGTTATAAGATATTAATAAGCGGTATTTATAAATATTTATCTATATATGTACCCTTTGCCTACCGCCGATTGACCTTACCGGCGTTTGTGGAGCCCAGAAATTCTGACATAGATTACATATCATTTCCTTTTGTCTTCTGACAGTTTGAAGAATTTCAAAATTGTTGCAGGCATGGTTTTCTGAATCCCGGAATGACAGCATATGTGTTCGGTTTAGAAATTAGAATTTTCGGAACCAATACATTTGAACAAATGAAAGTATACTTTGTTTAATTTGTTTATTTTCATTGTAAAAACTCGCTGAACTTACAGTCTTGTCACTGTTGATCCTAAATTTACCAAGATACATCGAATGTGCATTGATAGCAGTATATCGTTGGTTACCCGGTTAATGATTTTGTAACCGGTTACAGCATCTTGCCTACCCGTATGTCGGGTACCCGGGTAATCGTTACAGCCCTAATTTCAATGTCAATTTTTAAGACATTGCATTGTTCAAATTAAATATCTAATGTTGTATTGAAATAGCTTATTAAACATAACAAAACATTGTCTCATAAATATTAAAATTTGTAAAATATTGATAGATAAAAATGGGAATATTTGAGTTGAGTGTGGCACACTCAGATAAGTGAATTATTGTAATACTTGGGCCAGTTCTTCATTTTTTGAGTATTAGGCCAATTCAACTTAATTGGTAGTTCTCATCCTGCCGGCCCCACCAAAAATGTGCCGCCCCAAGACATTTTATTTTCGTTTCCCATCCTAGGTGTATTCAAAGTCTGTTTTGGAGTTATGTAGAGTCTGTGGCATTCAGAAAAGGGTTTTAAGCACTCCCGTAAAAATAGGAAGTGCGAGGTTGAAATCGAAAGTAGCTTCATATATGTTACGGATAGAGTATGGTTTTCTTAATTTTGCATCTCGCCAGTAGTGATCTGAAAGAATTACAGGCATGGTATGGGGTAAATATAGGAGACTCAGTGGAAGTATACAATAATTAATAAGCAGTGATATAGACAAAAAAGGCCCTAATGCCAATGTAGATGTCAACCATGTGAGAGTGCTAGTTTTCGTATAAAATAAAATATAAAAAATAAAACCCTCCCACCCACCCCAAAATTTTTGTCCAACCTGGATGAGAATCTACTATTTAAATTGAACTGGCCTTATGTACTGTACTTGGTGGACAATTTTGTGAAAAATAATGAACCATGACTTTCAAATATAAATGAGTAAGCTTTCTGAGATAATTTTGTTTTGATTTCTTTTTTCTGAGGTCAGGCCTAAAATAAAATTAACTTTGTTTGCTGTTGAATGCCCGACCCACTTGAAATGCCCTTCCCCAAAAAATTTTGTTGCCATCAATTCCATTTTTTTTTTTACTTCTCATACAATATAAGAAATGGTATTAAAGGGCAATAATCCTGGCAAGCAAGACGACCTTTGAGTTGGTTTATATGGTAGTAAGGAAATTCTGCAGCGCTGTGTTTCTCCAGAGGAGAAAACACAAGAAGGAACAAAGAAGACTTTAGTAAGCAAAAAATTTGTAAAATGTGTTTTAAAAGAGACAATATGAAACCAATTTAAACTTTTTCAAAAGTGTAATAGATTAAGTTCTCAAACAATAAAATAAAAAATTTTCTTACCTACCTACCCACATGTGGATAGCATGGGTCTAAAAACAGCAAACAAAGAATTTTTTAAGTTTGGCCTTGAATATATAAGAGCAAAAGACATCTTTGTTTTAAAACTGCATGAAGTTTACCCATTATTTAATTATTTAATTAAATTAATTTTCTAAAAATATTTTTTATCAAAATAAATTGGTTTTAATTACTATCTGTCGGATTCATTTTCTTAAGTTCATCTTATAAGCCCATGATAAATGGAAATCCTAAAAACTTGCAGGGAAAACTTGATCATGTGTTAATTATCAGCTTGGAGCATGCACAGAAGTCTGCATGTAAGAAAACAATGGCATTAGCAGAAAAAAAAAACTTGGCCTTGTGAGAATGGCAACTGATTTTGCAGAGTAATGAACCAAGGGTTTACTGGGACAAACCGACTCCAAGGGTTCATATCATTGTATGAAATCAGTTAAAAAGACATGATGGTCAACAGGGCCCTTAACTTTTGAAAGTTTTTTAACATGTCTCTTTAATTTTGCCAATTAAACCTCATATTAACTAAACTGCATGTATTGTTGTGTCTTTGCTATATTGTCTGTTGTACTAGTGTTATTTAAAGTATTGTTCATTAATGTAGATTTCTTATTATACTGAAACAAAATACCACGAATTTAGGCGTCTTGAGGAAACATCCGCCTGCTATAGGAGAACCGCTGGTTAAACGAAAGAGCCAACCTGACTTGGAACTCTATGAAGTTGGTGACCCCAGCAAAAAGTTAATAGCCTCGGGCCATCAGGCCTGCAGTAATTTTGCACACTGGTTCAAATCAGTCAGGGTTGGATGGAAAAATGTCTTTACATAAAACAGTAGTTTGGCTTGGATATGCCAGTGATTTTGCTATGGTTTTTAAAAACTACCTTCTACCTTTCAGATTGGGAAAATTTGGACCCTTTTTATGTCACATATTACGCTCAGAATTTTGAAATTCATTTCAAAGATCTTATATTGTGAAAATATCTAACATTTTTGTCTGTCAGAACAGTTTGGACAACTGGATTTATCTTAAACTATTTGGTTGTGTGTCAGTGTTTTCGTTTGGGGAATTTTAGTTGTCAAATTGGGAAATTTTAGTCTTATTTCTCAAGTGGAAACTACCTTTATTCGGTAGTAATTTTAGGCAAACAAAACCACTATATGCATAACAAAGTGGCGGCTGAATTGCTCTGGAACACATGCTCTTTTGCTGTGTTTGTCAATGTTGTCCTGTTTTTGATAAAAAATCACCAGATCAGTGTTCTAAAACAAGATCTTTGGCTAGCAGTAGATTTCTCCTTGAATTTCAATGTAAGTAAAGTTTGTATCATGGAACCAAGTATTACATTTTCATGAGAGACATAGTTAAGAAAAAATATATGCAGCTTAATATTGAATTAATTTGATAATTTTTTTTTTTTAACAGATGCTGCCGAAGGAACAGTTTATCAAGAACTAAAACAATGACCATTTTAGACATGCACAACTACACATAAATTTACAAGAAAATAGAACTGTGACAATGTTTGATTTGTAGATCCAAATGGCAGCTTGCTGAGAAATAAAAACCTTGTACATGTTAGAAAGGCAAATCAAAATATCGACTCCGTGAGAAGTTGCAATCATGTCTATCTTTTGTCATATATCAAAGCATCTCAGGCCATTTTGTCAATTTATAAGATTAAAATGCCATCGGTTGGCACCATGTGTTCAAATTTTCACAAGAGATGTATGTCATGCAAAACATTTAGGCATTCCGAATGATCGGCATTTACAGTTTCAGTATTATTTATCAAGAAGCTATTGTTCACAACCACTAAGAAATTTCAAAATAGTTGCAGACACACTGAATACATTGAGTGCAGAACAAATTGAATCGAGTGAATGTAAGAATATTGTTCTTGGACTTGTCTCGTTTTATTTCGATCTAGAAGAAGGAGTTCTTCAGAAGAAAGATCAATTTATGGTCTTGTTAGAAGAATACAAAATATCCGAGAAAAGTAATGATTTTGAAAACCTGCAACAGTATCAGAAACATATTTCAAAGTTTGATGGTTTCCAGAAATTGTTGAAAGTGCTTCCAAGTCATATTGAAAGCATGAGACTAAAGGATGTGGTAGATGTATTTGGAGGATTGTTATTACTTGGTGTAGCACAAAACAGTACGGCGGTATCTCAATGTATCTACAGATTATTAAACCCAAATTTTGAATTAGGATTGTTGGAAATAGCTAAATTGTCAGCCATATTTCATGGCAATTTTCAAATTAACTCAAGACATATTTTACAGTATACTTTATTAGCACCAGCTTTAAAGTCACTTCTCGTCAATTTCTCATCCTGTGATAGAAATGATCTCATCTATCTCTCATATTTGATGGAACAGCCTTGGATTGAAATTTATCCAGAGGTTATGAACAGATACTTGGAAATCATTTCGGATGCTTTGGAAAATAACAATTTGCACCAAGATGTTGATTGTATGCTGTCCTTACTAAATGGAGTTTGTGAGTGTATTTGGCATCAAAATGTGCTTTGCAAGCAATCAAGTCCACATTTATTAGGAATGTTTAGAAAATTAATGGAATTTTTAGATCCATGTTTTGAAAATTTGACTTATGAACAAGTATCTACTATATTTTCAAACATGAACAATATATTTTCATCGAGGTACAAAATGGCCATCTTGAAGGTTTATCCTGATGCAGAGAAAACATTTTTAACTTTACAAACACAACTTGAAAATCAGTATAAATTCCTGTTACATTTGAATTTGCCCATCAGAGAGAGATTTAGACATAAAGTATTTGAGCAATTACTTTCCACAGATAACGGAAATGAAATGCCTTTTCATGACATGATCCCACAAGCTGATGAACTTACACTTCAAAGTATTGTTCATAGGATGAATGCAGTTGTCATAACTGATAAAATGATTTTCAGTGTGATGAATCAGTTATTGAAATTACTGCGCTTGCGTAGCAAAGGAACTGGGCATGGAGCAACCAACAACCAGAAATATCCGTACTACACATATATATCGATATTAGCAGATTTGCAGAAATACAAACAACCAAAAATTTTTGAACCATTTACACATTCTTTTAAACCCTACCTATCAAATTGGTTAGAGAGTGGATATGGTAAATAAATAAAAAGACTCTCAGTCCATAAGGCCAGTTCAACTTAATTGGTAGATTCTCATCCCCGCCCACCCAACCAAAAATGTGCCGTCATTTTATTTTCATACTCCCATCCTGGGGGTATTCAAAGTCTGTTCTGGAGTAATGTCGAATCTATGGCATTTCAGAAAGGGTTTTAAGCACTTGCCTAAAAACCGGAAGTGCGAGGTTGAAAATCGAAAGTAGCTTCAATACATGTTACGGATAGAGTATGATTTTCTTAATTTTGCATCTTGCCAGTGGTTAAAAAGAATTACAGGCATAGTACAGGGCAAATATAGCAGACACTCAGCAGTTATTGGAGGGGTACAATAATTTAATAAGCAGCGATATATACAAAAAGGGCCGTATTGCTGATGTAGATGTCAATCCTGTGAGAGTGCTAGTTTTCGTATAAAATAAAAAATAAATAAATAAATAAAACCCTCCCCAAAATTTTTTTCCAACCTGGATGAGAATCTACTATTTTAAATTGAATTGGCCTAATTGTTTGTCATAAACATATATTTGGAAAATGAAACTTCATATTTAAACAGTCGCGGATTATGCAGATGCAGCTCTAAACAATTACTCGCTTATCCGCTCCATATTTAAGCAAAATCTTTCCAAAAATATAAAAAAATCCATGTAAAATTTACAGACCTTATTGGGGAAAAATAGACTTATTCAAAAAGTTTCTTTAATTCTGTGCATATAACAATTTTTTAATGTTTTCAATAACATTACAACAAATTCACTATGTCCAAAATATCCCTTATGCACCTTCATAGTTTACAACATAAGAAATGATGTCATGATTTGAATATTCATGGTAATCACCCCTTGAAAAATCAGATCAACAATGAGCACCCATTTATTAACTTGTGGCTCTTTCCTACACTTTTCTAACTGAAAAAAATCAAAACTTTTTTAAGTATATCAATTGTGTCTTTGGGCATCAATTTCTTTTTAGCTCAACTGGCTAAAACCAGATGAGCTTATGGCATGATGCGCGCGTGCATGGGTGCATCCGTCCGTTAACAGCAAAAACTCTGAAACTACCAGGCCAATTTTAACAAAACTTGGCAGGAATGATCCCTAGAAGGAGTAGATGAAAATTTGTACTACAATTGGTTTCCATGGCAACCAAAAGTAGGTCACAGTGACCTAGAATGCAAAAAACCTAAAATAAGCTTCTTCTCTGAAACCATAGGTTATATGCAAAATCTGATGTGATATTTGGCTTCTAGACACCCTTAAACATATAGGTTGTACATTTTGTGAAATTCTATCAAAAACTAGGTTACGCGTTTTTAGCGTTTTTTTTATCTGTCATACTTCGTAAAAAGTGCAAATAAGGCTTATAATGGGATATCAACTTTGAAAATCTTCTCTGAAACCATGAAGCCTTAAGCTTTCATATTTGGCATTTAATATCAGCTTGAGCCCCTTTACCAAGTTTGTACAAATGGTGGCCCTTAGTCCATTTTTGGCCCCACCCCAGGAAATCATGTTTAAAAAACTTCTTCTCTGAAAATGTAGGGCCCAAAGCTTTCATATTTGGCATTTAACATCAGCTCAAGTCCCTTTACCAGGTTTGTACAAATGGTTGTCCCTGGGCCATTTTTGGCCCCACCCCAGGGGTCCATATATCTGCATATGCATATATGGCTTATAATGGGATATCAACTTTGAAAATCTTCTTCTCTGAAACCATGAAGCCTTAAGCTTTCATATTTGGCAGTTAATATCAGCTTGAGCCCCTTTAACAAGTTTGTACAAATAGTGACTCTCGGTCCATTTTTGGCTCCACCCCAGGGGTCCATATATCTGCATATGCATATATTGGAAATCAAGTTTTAAAAAAACTTGTTCTCTGAAAATGTAGGGCCTAAAGCTTTCATATTTGGCAGTTAACATCAGCTCAAGTTCCTTTACCAAGTTTTTACAAATGGTGGCCCCTGGGTAATTTTTGGCCCCACCCCAAGGGCCCATATATCTACATATGCATATATTGGAAATCAAATTTAAAAATCTCCTTCACTGAAAGTGTAAGGCCCAAAGCTTTTATATTTGGCAGTTAACATCAGCTCAAGTCCCTTTACCAGGTTTGTACAAATGGTGGCCCCTTGGCCATTTTTGGCCCCACCCCAGGGGTCCATATATCTGCATATGCATATATGGCTTATAATGGGATATCAACTTTGAAAATCTTCTTTTCTGAAACCATGTAGCCTTAAGTTTTCATATTTGGCAGTTATTATAAGCTCAAGTTCCTTTACCAGGTTTTTACAAATGGTGGTCTCTTGGCCATTTTTGGCCCCACCCCAGGGGTCCATATAATTACATATGCATATATTGGAAATCAAGTTTAAAAAACTTCTTCTCTGAAACTATAGGGCCTAAAGCTTTCATATTTGGCAGTTAACATCAGCTCAAATTCCTTTACCACACCCCTCAATTTTGTTTACTAAAATGGTGGCCAAATCGACCTGGAATCGTGTCTGGCGACCTAAAATTTGTAAATGGTGGCCAGCTTGTCCACTTTAAATTTGAACTTTTGTGACTAGAGAACAGATATTATTTTTGTGTTACAGAATTTTCATGGTACTGTTGCAATATAATGATACTGTTCAGGCAATATAATAGACACTTTATGTCATCATTATTGTTATCAATAACACTAATGTAAGTGATTGTAAGTCAATTTTAAAAATGTGCATTTTTGTTTTCCATAACTAAAAGTTGCCTTAATTTTTCATCATTTGGAATAAAAGATTGCCTGTCCACTTGGAATTTCCACTGGCCACCAGAAAATATAAATTGGTGGCCAGCTGGCCACTTTGTTTTGAAACCCACTTTGAGGGCTGTACCAGGTTTTTACAAATGGTGGCCTATGGGTAATTGTTGGCCCCACCCCAGGGGTCAATATATATATATATATGCATATATTGGAAATCAAATTTAAAAATCTTCTTCTCTGAAACTGTAAGGCCTAATGCTTTTATATTTGGCATTTAACATAAGCTCAAGTCCCTTTACCAGATTTGTACAAATGGTGGCCCCTGGGCCATTTTTGGCCCAACCCCAAGGGCCAATATATCTACCTATGCATATATGGGAAATCAAATTTAAAAATCATATTCTCTGAAGCTGTAGGGCCTAAAGCTTTCATTTTTGGCATTTAACATCAGCTCAAGTCCTTTTGCGAAGTTTGTACAAATGGTAGCCCCCAGGCCATTTTTGGCCCCACTCCAGGCGCCCATATGTCTACATATGCATATATTGGAAATCAAATTTAAAAATTTTCTTCTGTGAAACTGTAAGGCTTAAAGCTTTCATAATCATTTCAAGTCCCTTTACCAGGTTTGTACAAATAAAGGCCCCCGGGCCAGTTTTGGTCCCACCCAGGGGCCCATATATCTACATATACTTATATGGGAAGTCAAATTTAAAAATCTTCTTCTCTGAAACTGTAAGGCCTACAGCTTTTAACATTAGCTCAAGTCCCTGTACCAAGTTTATATAAATGGAGGCACAAGAACCATTTTCGTCAGTTGAGCTCCACAGGCCCTTTTGGGCCTCTTGTTTTATATTTTTTTTAAGTCCAACACCATTCATATGGAAATGTGTTTGTATAATAATTCATTTGACCTATTTTAACCTCAAAATACCCTGATGTAATCTTTGGCGAGGCCCATTTGGATCATTTAAGTCATTAAATTTCAATTATTTTCAAGAACTTTTCCATGTACAGAATTTGAGATTTTTTCATTTAAAAATAGATTTTCATTAGGTCAAAGCTTTTTAAATTAATCTTACCATTATTTATATGAGAAAAGTTTTGAATAGTAAAATATTTAGAAAAAACCATGTGACAAACAAAAATGAACCAACAGTATTTTTAGCTCAACTGGCTAAAGCCAGCTGAGCTTATGGCATGGTTTTGCGTGCGTCCATGCGTCCGTGCGTGCGTGCGTAAACTTTAATCTTCTCCTCTGAAACCACTGGGCCAATTGGAACCAAATTTGGTGTGGAAGGTCCCTAGGTGGGGTAGACCAAAGTTTGTACCAGGCGACCCCGCCCGACATCCAAGATGGCCGCTGTTACTATAAATAGCAAAAACACATAAATAGCCATTGCTGAGTCATTTTTTAACCAATTTTGTTCAAATTTGAAATGTAGAGAGTAGATAGCGGGGCATTCAACATATGTAACGGGTTTTTATGAGAAATTTTTCGTTGACCCGATTTTTACGAATTATGCAAATGAGGTGTAATATTTAATCAATTCTTTGAAAATCTTCTCCTCTGAAACCACTGGGCCAATTGGAACCAAATTTGGTGTGGAAGGTCCCTAGGTGGGGTAGACCAAAGTTTGTACCAGGCGACCCCGCCCGACATCCAAGATGGCCGCTGTTATTATAAATAGCAAAAACCCATAAACAGCCATTGCTGAGTCATTTTTTAACCGATTTTGTTCAAATTTGAAATGTAGAGAGTAGATAGCGGGGCATTCAACATATGTAACGGGTTTTTATGAGAAATTTTTCGTTGACCCGATTTTTACGAATTATGCAAATGAGGTGTAATATTTAATCAATTCTTTGAAAATCTTCTCCTCTGAAACCACTGGGCCAATTGGAACCAAATTTAATGTGGAAGGTCCCTTGGTGGGGTAGACCAAAGTTTGTACCAGGCGACCCCGCCAGACATCCAAGATGGCCGCTGTTATTATAAATAGCAAAAACCCATAAACAGCCATTGCTGAGTCATTTTTTAACCGATTTTGTTCAAATTTGAAATGTAGAGAGTAGATAGCAGGGCATTCAACATATTTAAAGGGTTTTATGAGAACCTTTTCGTTGACCCAATTTTCAAGAATTATGCTTAAGGTGTAATATTTAGTGAAATCTTTGAAAATCTTCTCCTCTGAAACAACTGGGCCAAGTGGAATGAAATTTTGTGTGGAAGGTCCAAATGTCAGCCTGACTAAAGGTGGTACCAGGCAACCCGTCCTGACATCCAAGATGGCCGTCATAACTAAAAATAGAAAAAAAAAGACCATTGTTGATCTTTTTTTCCACCAATTGAGCTCAAATTTTAAATATAGAAAGTATACTGTATGGGATTCAAAATATATGATATTCTTTTCTGAAAAAATTTTTATTGACCCAATTTTCAAGAAATATGCAAATTAGGTGTAATATTTAGTAAAATCTTTTCCTCTAAAATCACTGGGCGAATTGGAACCAAACTTCCTGTGGAAGGTTCCTACATCGGCCTAAAAAAAGTTTGAACCAGTCTAAGATGCCTGTTGTTACTAGATATATATATATATATATATAAAAAAGCCATTGTGGATCTATTCTAAGCTCAACTGGCTAAACCAAGCTGAGTTTATGGCATAGTGAAGCATGCCTGCATGTGTGTGTTGCAAAGTAGGCTTTATTGAAGCAAAAATGGTCATAAGCTCAATTTATTTCCCATCTTAAGCTGATGAACCAATTATGGTAACCACATCACATTGTCTTAAAGGCACCACAGTGGCTGTGTGGTCTTAAACATTCGATGTTACGAATCACAGCACCTTTCACCCCTGACATTGTGCATTAATGCCAAGTGGGCTAGCACTTCATCTTTGAAAGTTTGTCAGTAAACTTGCTGCTTGGTTGTGGTTTTCTCCTATAATCCAGTGTCCTCCACCATTTCCAAAATTGACAGTCTCCATATAAGTGAAATATTCTTGAGTTGAACGTTAAACAGCATTTCAATCAAAAACAAACATTGTCTTACATATGCAGCCAGTTGAGCATCACAGGCCCTATTGGGCCTCTTGTTAATTTTCTAATACACCTAGGTCCTAAACTATTACCACTATGGTAGCTCAGTTGTTAGAGTGCTGGATTTTTATGTGGATGGTAGAGGTTCAAACCCTGGCCAAGTCTGACCAAGACTCTAAAATTGGTAGTGACTGTTTTTTTCACCAAGCACCTAGCGTTTAGAAATGAAAGTCCTTCAGATGAGACCTTAAAAAACTGATGCCCTGTGTTACAGCAGGTGTGGCAAGTTAAAGAACACTCCCTGCACATTGCCTTAAGCACACTGCAAAAGGCAAAACTTCTACCACTTCACCTGTAGCTGGTGACGTCTCGATACAAGTAAATATTCTTGACTCGGATGTAAAACTCCATTAAACCAATAAATCGATCTGTAACTACTACAAGTATGAATGGGTAAGGTTGTTAAATGTTGTGTTCTGTTAAATCAACAATTTTCAGCCCTACTGAGCTGAAAACTCATGTGAGCTGTTGCTTTCTTTTACTCTTTTTCGTGCATCAACTTTACATTTTAATCTTTCTATTTAAAATACTTGGTCAATTTTCATATAATAAATTAGCGATTAAGATGCCCTGTTTAAGGCATTTTAGATTTGCACAGTGAAGGAGTTGCATCCCCTTGGATTTCTGCTAAGGGGAAAATGAAAATCTTTAAAAAATGTTCCTATAAAGGTTCAAGAAAGTATACCTTCATGGTATTCATGTGTAGCGTTTTTATGGCACCTATTATTTGCTCAAATATTATCTGGGGGTAAAATAAGGGAGATAACTAGGGATGAAATAATACATACATCAAGATTTGGTTCATATTGTGGTATGCTAGCCCCAGCTGGGTTTGTATATCAGTACATTAGGTTAATAGAGGAAAAACGGCCAAAAACAAACTTTTAGGTGAAGGGAGTTTTTAAAAGAAGTAAATTAATCAAACGCATGCTACAGATTATACAAGTATGTAATACAACTGCAAGAACTTGCATCACTGCATGTGTCATTGTTATTTATTGGATGAAATCAAAGGTATTTGCCAGAATAAGTATTATAGACCAATCAAATGATGCATCTCACATGTCAAGGAAAATAACTAACTACAAACAGTAATATAATTGTAATACGTGTATGAGAATATAGGTATTGACCTGACAATCATTTTGTTAAATAGTTCAAGGTCTTGGATTCAAATGCCAAGAACATAGATGAAAAAGAATATTAAAATGATAATTATCACAAAACTATATTAACTTTCTGTATTTGCATATTGGAATTTTTTTTTTTTTTTTTTTTTTTTTTTTTTTTTTTTTTCTCGGTTTGTTCTCTGTACCCAATCATTTTTTGTTTGAATAATTTAAAAAAAAAAAATAAAGGTTATTTGCATTAACAAAATTCCAAATTCCACTTAAATGTATATATATAAATCCAAAAATTATTCAATGTTGGCAAGTTTTGCAGTTACAAAATATATTTGCTGAAAGTGCAAAGTAAACTTGGGAAGTGTTTACATAATTATAAAAAGTTAAACATACAGTTAAAGCCAGGTATGTAGCAAGCTAACCCATGTTTAATTATAAAGTATCTTGTTGGTCCGTGGATATTCTTTTGCCTGCTAAAGTAATTTATTAAGTTAACCAAGGTTAATAACCTGTCATAATAAGCAGTAATTGTCTATAATTGTACTTTGCAAAAGATTTGAGACATATCCTCAGGTGAGCGTTAAGGCCCATGGGCCTCTTATTCATTACTTGCGATTATTTTCAAGATTTTTGACATGATTATTTTATGTATTAAATCACACAGTTTGAGCTATTGATTTTCCAACCAGACTAATTCTAGGGCTAATGTATACCATAGTATTTCCAAATTTGCCAGAAGCCTTTTAATCTTACCCTTAAGTATATAAAATCATGAAAGATGATTGAAGATGTACACTTGTATGTTCTTGCTTGTTTAGCCAAAACACGTAAAACTGCATTTTGTTTTTTCAATTTTCTGATTTTATTATATTTTTTTTTTTTTTCAATATATATATATATATATATATATATATATATATATATATATATCTATATTATTATTTATTTATTTTTTCAATATATATATATATATATATATATATATATATAATTCTATTCCTATTAGTTGTAAATAAACAGAATCCTCTAACCACTCTAATTCATCATATTTCAATTTTTTGTAAGTTGTGTTTAAATGACCAGGTTTGTTATGACGTAACTATGTTCTAAAATAAGATCCTACAGGCTACATCCCGCTGGAAAATTTCTGCTATTTCCATATTTATTCCATCGTTCCATCATTGAACTAAATGTAATATGTATTGTTCATTAGGAACATCATTTAATAGATCAGCACCGTTTTAATTTTTACCTTAGGAAAACTTAATGCAGCTTTAACTCTGTAATATATATTCACCCAAAACCACACAGGTGCTTTTCTCACATAGTTATTGTGTAAACAGATATGTACCACATGTGCACAGAGCACAGTTTTTTAAGTTTTAACCTGTGTTTACAATAGTAGTATTAAAATGTTAACAAATTATTTTTAAGCGAACAATTATCTGTTGTTTTTTAATTACATTTTAGCAGTTTTTTGTATGTTTTTTCATTCAGATATCAGTTTTTTCCAATCAGATTAGAAATCAATATAAAATAGCAAATTATGAATTTAGTGGCAGACGAAGTTAGAGAGAAATCTTTGTATTCAATTTGTTAGGGTATATGATTATTAAAAAATCACACATATGTGGTTTTCTGACATAGCTGATCGCACTAATTTATTGTACGAAAGCATACATTACACTTGTGCGCAGAGCACACTCTATAATATATCCGTCTGCACAATAAACTCATGCGATCAGCTAATTGTCAGAAAACCACGTGTGGTTTTGCATGCGTATGTATCACATAACCAGAAAATGTAATGTATTGCTATAGTAAGATTCAATGGATTTGTGATTAATTATTTTATCTCAATTGTAGCATGTGATATCGATACCTATAGTCAGCTATGTGAAGTTGCAATTCCACTTTTTGGTAGGATACGTAAAGAAATGATTCAAAAGATTAGGAATATCTTGTTGTCCTTGGATGTTTCACAATTTCAATATGCTGGAAGATTTTTTCAAGGAGCCTTAAAGACAGTTCCATCTAACACATTGTTGATAAAAATATTTGAAAAGGCTTTAGCTACTAATATAAGCCAAATGAAACATGGTGGTGTTGAGTTGATTGGTCATCCAATAATGGAGAGAGTTCCTGAATTAAACACATGTCTAGTTATGGCACTGGAAAAATTAGAGAATGGAGAAGAATATTTTTTACGTACATTAGTTCAAAATGGAAGATTTATAACCGAGAAAATGGCAAATAGAATTTTAGAGAACTATGCAGACAATTTCAATACAAAATATAAAGTTTATCAACCAGACTGCATCCTTTTACATTTGCTGTTAACATTTAACAGAATTTCCCGTTTACCAAAAAACTTAAGCAAATTGGAAGAGTTAGCAAACTGTGCATTAAATACACACTTGAACTTGGAAAATGATATGCAATTACTTAGGCATTACCAAATTCTGAATCATCTGTGTCACTTTGGGATCTATTTGGATGAACATATACGAAAGGCTTTCAGTAGTGACTTCTTAAAGAAATTCTATGAAGCTCTTGAAGGTAAGAATCACACACACACACACACACACACACACACACACACACACACAGAGAGTCAAGAATCTTACACTTATTTCTAGGCGGTCAGATCTGGAATGGTGGAGGAAACTGTAGTGCCCAGAGAAAACCACCGACTTTTGGCAAGCGAACTGACAAACTTTCACGCACTAGGATCTGTCCTGAGTGGGATTAGAACCCAGGTGGTGAGAGGCACTGTGATCTGTATGCGTGCACTTTAGACCACTCAGCCAACGAGACCCTTTCCATTTAGAGGAAAACATGTTGAAAAAACAAAGCAAGTGGTACATTCTTTAGTACATACAACATAATTCATATCCAAAAACATCATTGTTGTAAACATCACCATTTTGAAATGTAAAATCCCAATAACAGCAAGAGTTTGCTTTCAACAAAAAATATACCATGATAAACTGGACGTGGATATTGATTTTTGGTTATGACCGTCACCCCCAAGAAACCTATAATACAAAACAAATTTATCTGATTTGGATTTCGTATAATTCACTGTCAGAAATAAAGTTAACAGTATACATTGTTTTTTTTTTTACCATTTTTGGGAATGGAGGCAGGGCCTGTGCAATTGGGAATTTTTCACATCATTTTGAGACAAATTGGGAAATTTTTATGTTGCAAAAATCCCCCCCCCCCCAAAAAAAAAAATAATAATAATAATAATAATCACAAAGGTGATGTGTATGAAAAAATAAATTATACTACAATACAAATCACATTTAAAATCATAATGTATGTATTTCCTCTTTCAGGACAATAAATTTGATTAAATTACAGCAAGATTTTTTTTTACTTCATATTTTTTTAATCTGTAAAATTAATGATATTTTTGACTTCATTTGAGATTGCAAGGTGGTAATTTTATTTGTAACTATTTTCAGTTACCGATCCAGATACCAAAAAATAAAATTTTTAATACCTGCATTGGGAATTTATTGTTCAAATTTGGTAAATTTCTGGTCTTTTTGTGATTGGGAATGGGGCCTAATTTACAGCCCCAAATAAAGCCAAAAAAAATCACTGGTAGATATATTGTATATTTTCAGGAAAAAAAGAAAAGTTTATCGCATTAAACCTGGCGAGTCTTGTATTAATGAACAGGCATATTGTTCTTCACCGGAAAGATCTGAATATACCATGGAAATGTGAACAAGATATGAAGACACTTAGTAGCTGTTCCTTAAAGGAAAAAATAGAATTAGGTATAAATCACATTCCTACCAAAAAATTCCTGTGGTATTCCATTAGATTTCTTTCAACAACATTACAATCAACTTCATCCAAACGTGTCTCCATTAACCATACCACATCATTAATTCGATTTAAATCCCACTGGCAGACAATTTTTAGCTCACCTGACCATAGGTCATGTGAATGTATTGCATAGTGCAGCATGTGTACATGCATGCATGCAGTGCTATTTTTCTACTTCTCTGAACCAACTGCTGGACAGATTTCAATGATTATTAGTCAGAAGCTTGTATGGGTTGGTGCAATTCAGATTTGTTCATGGTGTTGCCATGGCTACAAAAACTAGCTCAAGGTGACCTAAGTGTGCAAAAGTCTTTAAAAATCTTTGCCGAAACCAATGGTGGAAGAAAAAAAAATTGATGTGATATTTGGCTTCTCTAGATTCTTAAGCCAACGGTTTATTCATTTTGTGAAATTAAATCAAAATATGAGTTACATACTTTTGTGTTCAATTAAAAAAGATTTAAAAATGACTTAAAATTATTAAAACTATTTTCTTGAAAACTATTAGAGTGATATAAAATGTGTGCTAGTACGCACAAATGGCAATAATATAAACCCTTACATTTACTTATTTACAGCTTTGTCTATTGAGATTAACAGTAATGGAACTGATCTGTCACCTCCGCAAATAACGGATCATACAGTAGATTTAAAAATAAGTCACTCAGCTTGTTGGGTACCCAGGTTTCCTCCACCATCCCAGAACTGCCTGAGTATTAGGAAAAATTTGTAACTGGAGCGTAAAACACCCTTTGTTCACTACCCTTACTCTGATTAGGCCTAACTTAAAAAATTCTTTGTTTGCTGTTTTCCGACCCATGCTATCCACATGTGGGTAGGTAGGTAGGAAAAAAATTTATTTTTTGAAACCTTAATCTATTACAGTTTGACAAAGTTTAAATTGGTTTCATATGTCTTCTTTAAAAACATTTTACAAAGATTTGCTAACTAGTCTTCCTTGTTCCTCTCTGTGTTTTTTTTCCCATGGTGAAACACAGTCGAAATATAAACCTGTTCACAGGTCGTCTCACTTGCTAGGGTTATTGCCCTTCCATACTGTTTCCAATGTTCCATGAGAAGTAAAAAAAATAATAATAATTGAATTGATGGCAATAAAATTTTTTGGGTAGGGGCATTTCAAGAGGGTCAGGCGGTCAACGGCAAACAAAGTAAATTTTATTTTAGGCCTTATTAGGTCATCAGCTCTGAGGTCTTTAATTGATTTATTGGCCAGGTTTTTATGTTCTAGTCAAGAATATTATATCAAGATTTCACAGGCTATAGGTGAAGTGGCAGAAAGGTCCATGGTTTTCTCTCGGCACTCCAGTTTCCTCCACCATTCCAGAACTGCCTCAAAATAAGTGAAAGAATCATCTAGAATCAGAACCAGATGGGAATCTTATCTGTGGTATTATGACAGCTATGGTGGCTCAGTTGATGCTGGCTTCCTATGTAGGAGGTCAGGATTCAAATCTTGGCCCCGTCTGACCAAGAATTGATAATTTGTAAGTGACTGTTCTTTTGCGAAGCACTTGACATTCAGAAATAAAAGTCAGAGGGTCCTTCAGATGAGCCCTTAAAAAATCTATGCCCTGCCATTTTACCTATAGCTTGTGATGTCTGTTTATAAGGGAAATATTCATGACTGGGACGTCAAACCCCTTTAAATTAAAACAAATAATTCCCAAGTATTATGCATGCCTTTGGCTTCAATTATTTAATTAACTTTCAAAAATTGCATTTTTATTCCCAAAAGCAAAGCTTTCTTGAATATAGCCATCACACGCGTGAACTCTTAACTCTTAATCCGTTTTTGTTTCCGTTACAGATTTCAGCTCTCTCTCTCTCTTTCATTGTTGTTTTAGGTTTAATAAATAGAATGCCACTTCGTGCAAGAAAGTTTTATTACAAGCTAAAACATGATGGAGCTGAGCATATCAAAGTGAATTTTCTAGTAGATTATGGAATACATGTCCGTGAGTATTAAACAAAAATTTTGATATTTTTTTTCCGGTAAACAAGTAGCTAGGTTACAGGAGGTTATATAAACAAAGCGTTTGTACGGTGACCATTCGACAGCCCCCTACCACCTTACTATCAATAATGGGATTTTTATTAAAGTTGCAAGGGGGTGAGGTAGGGATATGAATATATATATATATATATATATATATATATATATATATATATATATATATATATATATATATATATATTTATATATATGTGTGTATAATGATTTAAAGTTCATGAAGACTTGTACATACATTACTTTTTTATATGCCCATTTGATATTTAGATTTGATTTGGGTAATTTCAATGTTTTTCATGCTTCATTTAAAAAAATGAAACCTTGTAGTTTGTTTTTTTAATAAATAAACAATTCATTTGATAAATAATTTCATAATTTTATTTATTTATTTATTTTTTTTTTTTTTAACACAACTTGAGGGGAAAAAAGATTGATCTTAACAGGTTTAATTTAGAACACTGTGTGAAAAAAATTGTCAGTATTTTGAATTCACAGGGTTCAGTTTATCAAGGTTTTTAAAAAGAATAAAAATTTTGGAACCAAAGGATACAGCCAGTTTTGACAGTATTTGGTGTTCTAAGGGTTCAGTTTCTGGAGGCTAGACTGTTTTTGTCGAGCCTGGCATCGCCATAAGGAGATACTAAGGTGTTATTTTTCCAGTGTTGGCAGTGGGGGCCGTGTGTCGAAATGTGAAAGTTTATGTTAAAGTAATGTATTTTCTACTCGATCAAAAACTAACCAGGTGAGACATTTTAAATCCATGGAATTCTTGTTTGGTATGGATTGCCTTTTCAACCAACAAAGTGGTTTTATTGATCAAGTAAAAGGTAAAGCTAGAGTGCTGTATGAAACCTTGCAAAATAGATAATAGTCTCCTTTTATAGCTCACCTGGCATAGCCAGGGTGAGCTAATGGCATGGAAAAATGAGCATGCATGCGTCCATGCAAAAGTGTGTCCGTTTTGTCCATAAACTTTAATCATCTTCTCTGAAACCAATGGGCCAATTCAAATGAAATTTGGTATAGAAGGTCCTAAGTTGCTATTGATAAAAATTTTATCCGACATGTTCATTCTAAATCCAAAATGGTGCTGTTACTATAAATAGCAAAACCCTATAAATAGCCAATACAGGTTTAATCATGTACCAATTTAGTTGAAGTTTGAAACATAGAAAATAGGTGTCAGGGATAAAATATATGTAACAGGTTTTTCTGTACAATTTTTAGCTCAACTGGCTAAAGCCAGATGAGCTTATGGCATGATGCGCGCGTGCGTGCGTGCGTGTGTGCGTGCGTTCGTGCGTCCATTAACAGCAAAAACTCAGAAACTACTGGGCCAATTTTAGCAAAACTTTGCAGGAATGATCCCTAGAAGGAGTAGATGAAAATTTGTACAATTGGTTTCCATGGCAATCAAAAGTAGGTCACAGCGACCTAGAATGTAAAAAACCTAAAATAAGTTTCTTCTCTGAAACCATAGGTTATATTCAAAATCTGATGTGATATTTAGCTTCTAGACACCCTTAAACATGTAGGTTGTACATTTCGTGAAATTCTGTCAAAAACTAGGTTACGCGTTTTTAACGTTTTTCTGTCATACTTCGTAAAAAGTGAAAATAAGGCTTATAATGAGATATCAACTTTGAAAATCTTCTTCTCTGAAACCATGAAGCCTTAAGCTTTCATATTTGGCAGTTAATATCAGCTTGAGCCCCTTTACCAAGTTTGTACAAATGGTGGCCCCCGGTCTATTTTTGGCCCCACCCCAGGGGTCCATATATCTGCATATGCATATATGGCTTATAATGGAAAATCAACTTTGAAAATCTTCTTCTCTAAAACCATGAAGCCTTAAGCTTTCATATTTGGCAGTTAATATCAGCTTGAGCCCCTTTACCAAGTTTGTACAAATGGTGGCCCTCGGTCTATTTTTGGCCCTACCTCAGGGGTCCATATATCTGCATATGCATATTTGGCTTATAATTGAAAATCAACTTTGAAAATCTTCTTCTCTAAAACCATGAAGCCTTAAGCTTTCATATTTGGCAGTTAATATCAGCTTGAGCCCCTTTACCAAGTTTGTACAAATGGTGGCCCTCGGTCTATTTTTGGCCCCACCTCAGGGGTCCATATATCTGCATATGCATATTTGGCTTATAATTGAAAATCAACTTTGAAAATCTTCTGCTCTGAAACCATGGAGCCTTAAGCTTTCATATTTGGCAGTTAATATCAGCTTGAGCCCCTTTACCAAGTTTTTACAAATGGTGGCCCCCGGTCTATTTTTGGCCTAACCCCAGGGGTCCATATATCTGCATATGCATATATGGCTTATAATGGAAAATCAACTTTGAAAATCTTCTTCTCTAAAACCATGAAGCCTTAAGCTTTCATATTTGGCAGTTAATATCAGCTTGAGCCCCTTTACCAAGTTTGTACAAATGGTGGCCCCCGGTCTATTTTTGGCCCCACCCCAGGGGTCCATATATCTGCATATGCATATATGGCTTATAATTGAAAATCAACTTTGAAAATCTTCTTCTCTGAAACCATGAAGCCTTAAGCTTTCATATTTGGCAGTTAATATCAGCTTGAGCCCCTTTACCAAGTTTGTACAAATGGTGGCCCTGGGTCCATGTTCGGCTCCACCCCAGAGGTCCATATATCTGCATATGCATATATGGCTTATAGTGAGATATCAACTTTGAAAATCTTCTTCTCTGAAACCATGAAGCCTTAAGCTTTCATATTTGGCAGTTAATATCAGCTTGAGCCCCTTTACCAAGTTTGTACAAATGGTGGCCCTCGGTCCATTTTTGGCCCCACCCCAGGGGTCCATATATCTGCATATGTATATATTGGAAATCAAATTTAAAAATTTTTTTCTCTGAGACTGTAAGGCATAATGCTTTTATATTTGGCATTTAACATTAGCTCAAGTCCCTTTACCAAGTTTGTACAAATGGTGGCCCCCGGTCCATTTTTGGTCCCACCAAGGGGCACATATATCTACATATACTTATATGGGAAGTCAAATTTCAAAATATTCTTCTCTGAAACTGTAAGGCCTACAGCTTTTATATTTAGCATTTAACGTCAGCTCAAGTCCTTGTACCGAGTTTATATAAATGAAGGCACAAGAACCATTTTTGTCAGTTGAGCTCCACAGGCCCTTTTGGGCCTCTTGTTCATTTGTGCAATGATTATGTAATATAAAAATAATATATATTTTTAGCTGAAATCTTTGAAAATCTTTTTCTCTGAAAGTACTGTACATGGCCATTTGGAAGGAAATTGAATGTGGAAGGTCCTTGGGTGGTATAGATTCAAAATTGTATCTGACATGTCTGTCAGAAATCCAAGATGGCTGCTGTTACTATAAATAGCAAAAACCTATAAATGGCCATAACAGGTTTATTTTTGTACCGATTTTGTTGAGGTTTGAAAATAGAAAAAAGATGTCAGAGATAAAACATATATAACGAGTTTTTCTGAACAATTTTTGGTTTGTGCAATAATTACGTATATGCAAATAAGGTCTAATTTTAGCCAAAATATTTGAAAATCTTCTTCTCTGAAAGTACATGTACATAGCCAATTGAAAGGAAATTGAATGTGGAAGGTATTTTGATGGTATAGATTTAAAAAAATTATCGGACATGTCTGTCTGAAATCCAAGATAGCTGCCATTACTATAAATAGCAAAAACCTATAAATGGCCATTACAGGGTTATTTATGTGTACATGTATATGTAAATAAGGTCTGTTTTTAGCCGAAATCTTTGAAAATCTTTTTCTCTGAAAGCACCTGGCCAATTGGAAGGAAATTGAATGTGGAATATTTGTCTATTTGTCAATATATCTTGAAAGCTATTAACTTTGTGTTTAGACATGTATATTAGAATATTGTAGGTATTGACATGGCAATCATTTTGATATATAGTACAAGGTCATATGTTGAAAGGTCAAGGTCACAGCTGCAAAAGAACAATTAAATTGCTAATTATCTTGAAAACTATTAACTTTTTGTTTAGACATGTATATTAGAATATTGTAGTAATTGACATGTCAATCATTTTGATATATAGTACAAGGTCATATGTTAAAAGGTCAAGGTCACAGCTGCAAAAGAACAATTAAATTGCTAATTATCTTGGAAACTATTAACTTTTTGTGTAGACATGTATATAAGAATATTGTACGTATTGACATGGCAATCATTTTGATATATAGTACAAGGTCATATGTTGAAAGGTCAAGGTCACAGCTGCAAAAAAAGAATTAAATTGCTGATTATCTTGAAAACTATAAACTTTTTGTTTAGACATGTATATTAGAATATTGTAGGTATTGACATGATGATCATTTTGATATATGGTTTAAGGTATATGTTCAAAGGTCAAAGTCACAGCTGCAAAAATAGACTTAACTTGCTTATTATCTTAAAAACTGTTACCTTTTTTTCAAAGGTCAAGGACATAGCTGCATAAGTATACTGAAATTGGTTAATAAATTGGACATTATTTATTGCACTACAGTTACTTCATGCATATTAGCTACTAATAAACGAAATGTGACTGGATATTTCTGATAAAGTTTTGTGGCAGTTCTTAACTTGAGAAAACTTGTAAAGTTTCTGTACCTAATATATTGTCTATTGCACTTCGCAAAAAAATTTTGGACATATACTCAGATGAGCATTAAGGCCAATGGGCTTCTTGTTTTATTTATATTTAATTTTTTCATTCATGGAAAATCTTATACTGTTATCTTAGATCTGGAGTTATGTGTTGATTCACAAAATATGCCAGTAGATAGCCAGGTAGCCAAGAAAGATGGATTTCAGAAGTAAGTATGACTTATAAGAAATAAATCAACGGTGTCATTGTGTTTGTGAATATGAATTTTGATTAATTTTCATCAAAAAATTCAATAAACTTGAAACCACTACAGTAGCTCACATTGTAGAGTGTTCGCTCTGTAAGTGGGAGATTGTGGGTTCAAACTCCAACCGGGCCTGATCCAAGACTTGAAAGAGGGTAGTGACTGTTCTTTCGCCAAGCACGCGGCATTACGGAATGAAAGTCACGGTTCTTGTGGATGGGAACTTAAAATAAATGAGGTCCTGTGTCAGGGTAGGCATGGCATGATAAAAAAATCCTGCTGTATAATGCCATCAGTGCAACGCAGAGGCAAAATTTCTTCACTTTTGCCTATAGCTGGCGAGGTTTTGATATAAGTGAATAATTCTTGACTGGGACGTTAAACACCATTTCTCAACTATAATAAACTTGAAAATATTTCTGTAGAAAAAAAAAATGTTGCTGCTACAGGGATTTGACATGTTGAAAAACGAAGCAAATCGTGGATTCTTTTGTGCATATGACATAATCCTTCATCAAGAACATTAGTTTTGGTGTAAACATCACCAATTTTTGACAGGTAAAATTGGTGTAGTGGCAACAGTTTAATTTCTATAGAAATATTTTATGGTAATCACAGATGTTCATAGCGATTTTCAGTTACGACTAGACATAAGTAAGGGAAATTATTCCATAGTCATTAACAGTGTTTGTATAAATCAAAAGTTGATTAACACACTAATGACAGAAGTGGAAAATATTTGTTTTACACCCTTTTTCCTATGCACAGGTATAACTACAATCGGACATAAATTTTCGGGTTGTTGCATAAAAAAGTATCTGATTACTGTCCTTTACAGCTCTTCACATATTCTAGGGGCCTCGGTGACTGAGTGGTCTAAAGCGCGCCCTTACAGATCACAGCACCTCTCACCACCTGGGTTAGAATCCCACTCGGGACAGATCCTAGTGTGAGAAAGTTTGTCAGTTCGCTTGCCAAAGGTCGGTGGTTTCGTCTACCATCCCAGAACTGACCACCTCGAAATAAGTGAAAGAATCTTGACTGGGGGGTTAAACACCATTACTCCACTCTACTACACTCTTCACATATTCTAAAATCGAACATTTTTTTTTTTTATCCTCTTTGTGTTAAGATAAACAGTTGTGATGTAGTTCAGTTGTATTTGGATAATACTGGTATAATATTTCCCTTTCTCCATGTATTATTTACACCTATCAAGGGGAAAGTTTTCTTTCAATTTATTCTAAAACTACTGTTTTTTGTTAGTAATTTTTGGCAAACAAAATCCATGTTTCAAAATTGGTTTCAACATTTCAACATTTAAATTTGAAATACTTGAATCTGTTAGTTTTCACTGTCATTACACCTTTTCATGGAAACTTTCATTTGGATTATTATACTACCAGCTAACTTGATTCGAAGGACTGTAACAAAGTCGGATTATGTCTGTCTGTCCCTTCATCTGACTCATGTAAAAACACATCCTCTGAAAAATTCTCTTTAGAATCGTGATCAAATTTTCAACAGTTGTATCAGCATAATATGATTGTGGATTGGCAAGCCTTTCTGCTGCCTTATGGCTTTGGGTACATGTTAAACTCACACTGAAAGCTGCTATGAGCTATTGAAATTATTTTCCGTTCTTTGTCCTTTCTGTGTCATCCCAGAAGTAAGCTTTTCAATCATTTTAATGTTTTAATTCATTATTTTACTCATATCCTCCAAAACCACCTGGCCCAAATTCAGATGTGTCTTTTGACAGAGAAAGAAGGAATTAATTTCTGGCTGCAATTAATGCAATTGCAACTTGTATTTTCTCTTGTTTAATTACAGACGTGCTGTAGTCTTTGGTATTTTACCTCAGGATTCAGCTGTAGTTAATGATAAAACAGCCATATCAGCATCAAGTGCTCAGCAAATACTGGACTTACGAGCTTTGGGATATGAAGTTCTATATGTAAGTACTTTTGCTTTGACTTCAACCATTACCTAACTTGACTCCATCATGGGTCATCTTCGGATGATATTAGTCTTTCACTTTACATTGTTTGCCTATGAATTATCTTCATCATTTTAACTACTTGCAGTGATTTTGCTGTAGTTTTTGTGTCGCCTAGTCAGGCGACATATAAGGATTACTTTCGCCGGCGTTGTTGGCGGCGGCGTCTGGATTTCCTTGTCCGGAGCATAACATTGGTGTTGTACATTCAGATGACTCTAAACTTGGTGTGCATGTTTCTGGCAATGACTCGAAGTGCAGTGCACAAGAACCGCAACTGTATCTTTTTCCGTTTTTGAATTATTTCCCTTTGATTGATTTTTATAGAGCATTTCTTGTCTGGAGCATAACTTTGGTGTATTATGTTCAAATGACTCCAAACTTGGTGTACATGTTTCTGGCAATGACTCGAAGTGCAGTGCACAAGAACCACAACTCTATCTTGTTCCGTTTTTGAATTATTTCCCTTTGATTGATTTTTACAAGACATTTATTAATCACTTCTATATTAAAAAACCTAACACTCTTGGATGCCTGAATAAATGTAAGGTGTGATTTGATACAATGGCTGCTTACAACAGTAGGTGAGACAATTCCTCTCACCATCAAGTCCCAAATCAGTTGATTATTGGCTTTTGGGACCTGCAAATTTGTTTGCAAAATCGAATACTCCTCAAAATAGGACCTCCAAAAATTGAGACCTTTTTAATATAGAGTTAAGAACAAATATTGTTGGGACCTGAAAAATACCTCTCAAAACTGAATCCCTCAAAATCGGGACCCAACTTTTCTATGCAGTGTTAGGCGACACATCTGTTTCAAAGAAACATATCTAGTTAAAAACTGCCTTCTACCTTTCAGATTGGGAAAATTTGGACCCTTTTTATGTCACATATTACTGCTCAGAATTTTGAAATTCATTGCAAAGATTTTATATTTTGACAATATCTAGCATTTTTTTGTCTGTCAGAACAGTTTTGGACAACTGGATTTAACTTAAACTATTTGATTGTGTGTCACTGTTGCCTTTTGGGAATTTTAGTTGTCAAATTGGGAAATTTTAGTCTTATTTCTCAAGGGGAAACTACCTTTATTCGGTAGTAATTTTAGGCAAACAAAACCACTGACTTGAACAATTTCAATGATATTTGGCAAGAATCATTACTAGGATGAAAGATTTGCATAGATAAAAGTGTTGCATCTGTATGTGGGATTAGGACCTGTTGGTCTTGAAGTCTTATATCTTGTTTGGAAATATTGACTTGGGATAAAGTGACAAAGTTTGTCAGAATGATTGTTGCCAGGAAGTGGTTTTCTTTGGTACAGTACAGCTCTGGTGGATTTGTGATTTTTCACCCGCCGCAGTGGACAAGGTTGCCGATTAGAGGGGATTAAATTTCCACCGCGGTCCACCATGACCCACCGCAGTCCACCGCAAATCAACAGAAAAAGAATCAGGAATATTTCTGTCATGGTGGACAGTAAAATCGTCCACCGGCAGAAAAAATGTCCACTGCGATGATTATTGAAAACGAAATTCATTTAATCCTTCATGGGTACTCAGAGACATAAATAATTTGACCATACAACGAATGTTTACATGGATGATTGATTTACTTGTTGATTGATATTGTCCGTAATTATATTCATAATTAAATTATAAAACTTGTGAGATTAAGGAATTTTGTGAAGATTAAAAAAAATGTTATAAAACACAAATTTTTAAAAGATTTTTTCACGTAATTTTTGAAAATAGTTGAAACAGGAGATAATTTTTAAAAATATAATTTACCTGAAATTGTTAGTCAAATGTGTATTGATATCTATTCCATAAATATATTTAAATCTCGGTTTTAAGAAGAATAGTATTGTAGATTTAATAATTCCAAAAACATTTTAAGTTAAACAACGTCTTCTCTGATTACTTGTATATAACTTGACAAGAAGTTTTGACTTCAAACAAAATACAACCATGAGTTTCATTGCACATGCCTTTACCAGTTAACCTTTACAAATGTTTTGACAGCTAGGTAAGCTATATTTAAAATGCTTATCATATCCATGAGGCCCGAGAATCTGTTCCGTTTTTTTTTTTTTTTTTTTTTTTTCTTTTTCTTTCTTCTTTTTCTTTCTTTTTTTTCTTAAACTGTTATTTATTTATTTATTTATTTATTTCAGGGATTTTTCTGGCCACTCACCTATTCCCAATGCCAAAAAGCATACATTTTTCCCAAGTTTGTAGGTAGAAATTCCCAAATGACCCTGCTTTGAGAAACCTAAGAAAAAGTGAAAAAAAATATATTTTTTGTGTAGCTTGTATATCTTTATAATAACCTGTATTTATGCACATTTTGATTTATGCTCAATAAGGATCCTTAGAATGGGAGCAACTCATGAAACAACTTTCTCAGATGTTTGCATTGAAGCCAATCTATGAAGATATTGTGTTAATGTCCTGAGTGATTTGGTACAAATGAGTGACTACCAGCATGTTTTCAAAATAGTAAATATTCCAGGCAAAATATTTGATCTGCTGACAATGTGAAAATTTTTAAAGTAAAATGAAAAATTTTCCCAAAATGTCGATACTGACTAACTAACTGATGAGATCGTAAACAGAAATGCTAATTAGTAGGATGCATATTCTCAATCCCCTGTAATATGCTCATCATCACACCTTGAGAGGTTTTTAAGTGTTCGTCTTCAAATCATGTCTGCATTCGTGACCAGGTACATTGTAGCAAATTAAAACAGGGCAAGTAGTACTTTATACAGAGATAATAAATATCATTAAAACAAATTTTTTTGGGATGGGAGAAGTACTTTGCTTTATGACGAATTTAAATAACTGTTTTGTTTACAACATCTTATTTTTAGATTGCTGTTAACCGACTTTGGATTTTAAACAGATAATTCAAAAATAAAAAATTTTAGTAGTGTCAAAATATATAAATAAATAAATGAATAATCAATAAAATAATAATAATAATAAAATCCTACGATCACTTGTTTGTAACAACATTTTCTTCCAATTTATCTTTATTATTTTCAGTGAAGAGTTTGAATATATTGCAATAAATAATTAAAATAAAATAAAATATTAAATGAAGTTTTCAGTGAAAAAAAATTATTAAAACGCTAATTATTCAGAATATACACGGACAACAAAACTTTTTTGTGCTCGCTGTCATAACGATCTTGTAATTCGATAGGAGTAATTTTTTCAAGCCTTAGAATTATATACATGTATACATTTGCATCATTTTATCTGAAAGTACATGTATTTACATTATTTTATTTAACTTATGACTCTACATGACTCGGAACTGATGTAAAGTTTGCAGATTAAAATATTGATGCAGTTTAGAAGCCTTGGATTGATTTCTTGAATTTGTATTTTTACAGATAAAAATAACAAAGCTGTTTTAATTTGATGTTTTATTTATATATTCTAATGTAGATCTATACTCAATTAAATGGCAAAAAAAAAAAAAAAAATTAGTAAAAAAAAAAAAGCATCAGTGTTTTCTCCTTGGTGAATCCTGAAAAAACTACTAATGAAGGTCCGAAAACAGGTTTGCAAATTTCAATTATACATATTTAATCCTCAAAACTCATGGTTGGGGTGGACAGTCTGGTGGACTAACTACATTTATTTGCCTTTTTGATAAATATCTTGTTTGTATTGATGATTTAACAAGACAGTAATATTCATTCAGTTTTCCGAATTCACATGATAAGGGTTATTCCCTCGTTGGACATTCTGATGCACACCATAATCAGTTCAAGTGGATTTTCAGTATCTTTAGTACAGTAGATTCCGCTTACTGTTAAAACCCTTGTAATTTACACACCCGTGTTATTAGGCACACTAGAAGGCAGTTTCAATGAAAATGTGGCCAAAATTTCGAATATTTATAAAAATTCTGGAAATAGCCGAAAATCACCAAATGTAATTTTCACTACTTTTTCCGAGAAATTGAATAATGGTGTAATTTTGGCAAAAAAAAATGAATATTCATAATGAGCTTTGCATATCCGTAATGAGGTTGTAATTTTCGATAGCACAGTTACAATTTTCGGCTGTACGGTTTCAATTTTCGGTAAAATATTTCCGACTTAAGGAAGGCGGCACGCTTTGAAGTTAGGATTACTGTAAAACGAATAAAATTTGTTTGTATATATAAATCTAACATCTAAGAAGAAAATACAGAGTATTAAAATCATGATTACTGGAACCTGAAAAAGTATGAAATGACAAGATTTTTCCGTCACCAGTGAACATTATTATAGACTATTATTCTGACAAAAAACTTCGACCGGCTTTCATTCCGGTTTCGGTACTGCACATAAAACTTGAACATATTTAATCTGATCAATCGGTTAATTTCAGAAAAATACTTTTTTAAATTTCCATACTTTTGTCATCTATTTATATCTGTTTTTGAGCTTTTGGCCCTCTAACAACGATATGTTTGAACTTTAAAAATTGGCCATTTCCTACAGAAAAAAAATTGCCGACATTACGGTTCGTTTTTGTATATGTCAAATTTTACATCTAATAATAGTCACACGTACTTAAAACTTAAGACCATGGTTAAAAATACTAAAAAATATTAAAATAACTCTTCGTTATCTACATCTATTGTTTTATTTAGATGCATTTTGAATAATTTGGCATTACACTTCGTCAAAAAAGTAAAATTAAAGATGGCGACTGATAGTAAACATCATTAATTGTTAGCAGCGTGGGTGTCAATCACTTTAAGGTCGTGAACTTTAAACATTGTGAATGTTTTTTTTAAATCGTATGGTCATAAATTTTATATCAAAATAAACTTTAGAACTTATAGATAATATAATTACATGCAGCAATGAAAATAACCTGATATTTTCTGAGTTATTGACTTTATAATTTCAGGTGATGTAACTTTTTTTCTACTTTAGATATCAAGATGCTGTAAACTGTGGAATAAATATTTACAAATTTATACACAAAAAAACAAAATATATGTATATAAAGTTTATTTTATTTACATTCTTTTGATATAATTTTTTATTTGTATAAATTGATATATCAGGTGAAAAAAATTAATAAATCAATGAAGGGTATATATTTTCCACATATTCTAGCAGCACAGGTAAATATGCTGGGGTTGCTACTTTTTTAGCTCACCTGAGCACAAAGTGCTCATGTGAGCTATTGGTATCAATAGAGGCAGACCCTCCATCGTCTGTCGTCCGTCCGTCCGTCAACAATTGCTTCAAACGACTTTCTTCTCAGAAACCTCTGGTCACATTTAGTTTGAACTCGGTCAAAAGCATCTATAGAACATTGCCTTTCAGGTTTGTGTTTTTGGTTGCCATAGCTACCAAATGTGGGTCACAATGACCTACATAGTTTAAAACCTAAAAAAATCTTCTTCTCCAAATCACTTCACTAAATAAAATCTGATGTGATATTTGGAATCTACAGCATCTTATATGCCAAGTTTGTGAATTTCAAGAATTTTTGTGAAAAATTAGGTTACTGCTGTTTTTGTGTTTATTTTTTGTACAGTTGACTCTCGTTAATTCAAAATTGAAGGGGTCAGATGAAAAATTTCGATTTATCCGAATTTCGGATTAACCATTTTGATCACTGCTGATCACTGAAATGGGAGTTAACTCTAAAAGTAAAGCGCTCCTCTATTGACGTCACGTATATGCTGTTACGTATTATAATGCTTACAATTGACACTGAAAATTTACGATTAAGATTAAATTAAACATTAAAAATTAAAAATAATGCACAATAAAATAAGCAAATCCGGAAACTTCACCGGAAGCTACAAAGTTCCATTGAAACTTGTTGAACACTGACTATCATCGGGCGAGGCTCAGTTAAAGTTTCATTTATTCATAATCATAACTTCTTCTGTAATATCTGTAATCCTTTGTGATTATTGAAATAGTGGCTTGCCATGTCACAGTAGCTGAATGGTGTATACCATTTGCTTGACAGATTAATTAAGTTTAAGCGTGGCAATTAGCGTTGGGTATTCTTGTGAGCAATGACTGTGGAAGAATGGTCCGCCCACTTTTTAATTTTACACCAATGAGATTTTTCCTTTTACTGACAGACGGTTTATCATGACCTGACAGGAAGAGAAAATCGTGAAAATAGCATGGGATACCGACTTTCTTTTTCATGTGTATTTGGAGTCGGATATAAATCTTCAAAGTAAACCGACACTTCTTAAACAAGAGACGGATTAATTATTTCAGGTAAAATTCAACATTTTTAAGATAAAATATTTTTGTGTACATGTAATTGTTTTTTTTTTTTTTTTTTACCGCTTAGTTTCAACTTGTTGTTTAAACAAATCCAAACTTCGATAAACAAGGAAAGTATATTTCGATTTAAACGTTGGAATTTTCGTTATATTTTGTTATCTGGACTGAAAATTCACTTCGATTTAAGCAAAATTTCGAATTTCGGTATTTCGATTTAAACACACAAATTTGCATAGAAATACATAGCGATCTGACGGGACCGTTCATATCATTTCGATTTAAGGGAAATTTCGATTTAACCGATTTCGAATTAACGAGAGTTGACTGTATTTTGTAAATGGTACTTTTTTTACAAAAATTACAATAATGAATGAATTTAGGTGAACTCTTTACCTAAACATCATTTTCTTATGTGAAGAAACATATGTTTGACAATTTTCATGAAATTCTGTAAAATACAAGTCGCTTTTTTTGGCCTTTTTCATTTTCAATTCTAGCAACCCAAGGGTTGAGGGTTCAAATCCCAGTGGAGCCACTTTTTTTTTTAAATTATTTTTTTTTATATTTTGTGAATTTTTTTTACTTACAATGGTGCCTGGAAGAGATTTTATGAATTTTTAGTGTAATTTTTAGTGTAATTTTTTTTTTTTTTTTTTTTTTTTTTTTTTTTTTTTTTTTGGAAATACATGTGATACTGCAACCCAAGGGTTAAGAGTTCAAATCCCAGTGGAGCCACCTTTTTTTTTCTGAATTCTTATGACTTACAATGGTGCATGGAAGAAAATTTTGAATTTTTACTGTTTAGGTTGCCATAGCTACATTGACCTAAATAGTTGAAAACCTAAAAAAAATTTCTTCTCGAAAACCACTTCACTGAGATAAAATCTGGTTTGATATTTGGCATCTAAAGCATCTTATAAACCAAGTTTGTGAATTCCAACAATTTGTGAAAAATTAGGTTACGTGTTTTTGTGTTTATTTTTTATACATTGTAAATACCCCCGGTTATCTCTTGGCATTTTAACACATTATCAACAGTGATATCCACGCATAAATCAATGGTGAATTAAAGTTTTAAATAAAATACAAATAGATTTCACCTTTTGTGTTGTTTATTTCATTAATTATTATTTTTTAAGGTGTTTGTTGATGCATAATCATGATTCTGTAAGTAATACACATCGAGGTCACCATTTGTTTACAAGTAAACGATGTGACTTTTTTCATTAACTCCCAACGTTTGAGGTGCACCAACATGCCGCTTTCTATTTGTAATTGTCTGCAGTCAAATTATTATTATTATTCGTGTGTTACTTAATTTGTAAATCAAGTTCAGAGAATTTCGTTTCAATTAAACATTCAATATTTTAACATGCGTATGCCTCCATGTATGTGTGTACATTTTAGGAAATGGCAATGCAAAGATGGAACAAGTTTCGATTCCCGCAAATATAAGGTTAAAAAATTAAATTATTTGAAATCATATTTCAAACAAATTTTAATGTAATTTTCATCTTAGAAAGGCATTTTTTATCGTGTCTGTCGGCTGGAACAATCACATGGTCATATCGGGAATTCAAAATGAGATTAAGTGAAAAACGTCACTTCCTGTTTTCATCAGAAAAAATGTCTGATGTTGAACTAGTGTACCGACAAGATTCTGTCTTACACGAATTTCTCGACAGTAAACATGAATTTTAATCAACCTTCATAGAAAATTAAAGCACTTGTTTAAGGTATGATTTTATTGAGTTTACTTAAAAATGTAAATACATTGCATAACCATACCTGTTTCAGGTTACGATGCAATGGCGCCGATACACAATGGAATAAATGTGTGAAAACAACAATTTATTGTTTAAATAATTGAAAACAACGAAGTTTCTTCTTGATTTTATTAAATCTTTATTTCAAGCGCTCTGTATCACATGCTGCAACTGCATTTCAGCAAAAACGTGTCCGTATTTAGAGGTAAAAAATTGCCGTCCGAATTTAGAGGAAATTTAAAAATTATTAAAATTTAAAAATTAGGGTGTCCGAAAACATAGAGGGTCCGAAAACATCGAAGGATTACGGGTAGTACACAAATGTACTTTTTACCAAAATTGCAATATTAATAAATTTAGGTAAACTCTTTTTCCAAACATCATTTTCTTATGTGAAGAAACAAATGTTTAACAATTTCCATGAAATTCTGTAAAATACAAGTCGCTTTTTTCTACCTTTTTCTTTTTCGATTCTAGCATACCTGTTTCAGGTTACGATGCAATGGCGCCAATACACAATGGAATAAATGTGTGAAAACAACAATTTATTGATTAAATAATTGAAAACAACGAAGTTTCTTCTTGATTTTATTAAATCTTTATTTCAAGCGCTCTGTATCACATGCTGCAACTGCATTTCAGCCAAAACGTGTCCGTATTTAGAGGTAAAAAATCGCCATCCCAATTTAGAGGAAATTTAAAAATTATTACAATTTAAAAATTAGGGTGTCCGAAAACATAGAGGGTCCGAAAACATCGAAGGATTACGGGTAGTACACAAATGTACTTTTTACCAAAATTGCAATATTAATAAATTTAGGTGAACTCTTTTTCCAAACATCACTTTCTTATGTGAAGAAACAAATGTTTAACAATTTCCGTGTAATTCTGTAAAATACAAGTCGCTTTTTTCTACCTTTTTCTTTTTCGATTCTAGCAACCCAAGGGTCGAGGGTTCAAATCCCAGTGAGGCCACTTTTCTTTTTTTTTTTTTAATTTCTGAATTTGATGACTTAGAATGGTGCATGGAAGAGATGTTATGAATTTTTACTTTTTAGTGAATTATTATTTTTGAAATACATGTGATACTGATATGTAGATTTAGTTAAAACCTTGAATTTTTTTTTTTGTTATGGATAGGAACTCTGCCATCCATCCATACATCCATCAAAAGGCTTCTTCTCAGACACTACTGGTCACATTTCATTCATATTAGTCAATAGCACTTTAGACCATTGCCATTCTCATTTGTGTTTACAGTGACCTATATAGCTAAAACCCAAAACAATAAAAATAATGTTATCTGAAACCACTTCTATTGAGGCAACCTGTTAGGACTTAACCAGGTATTATCAAGTACATTTAAAATATGTTACATGTTAAAATATGTTAATGTTACATTTAAACTCAGGTGAGGAAATTAGGGCCATCTTGGGCCTCTTGTTTATTATTATTATTTATTTATTTATTTTTATTTTTTTTTATTTATTTATTTATTTATTTATTTATTTTTTTGACAACATTACTAAAATTTCTCATTTTTTTAGTTATCTGTTTAAATTAAAGAATGGAAATCCAAAGTCGGTTCGCAGCAATCTAAAAATAGGATGTTGTAAACAAAACAGTTATTTTAAATCAGTCTTAAAGCAAAGTACTTCTCTCATCACAAACGAAATCTTTTATTGATATTAATTATCTGTGTATAAAGTACTACTTGCCCCGTTTTAATTTGCTACCTGGTCACGACTGCAGACATGATTTGAAGACATCTCAAGGTGTGATAATAAGCATTAAGCATATTACAGGGGATTAAGAATATGCATCCTACTAATTATCGTTTCCGTTTACAATCTCATCAGTTAATTAGTTTGTCGGTAATGTATGATCGTTATCACTGTTTCTTCATATAAGCCAAGGCCAATATTATTAAAGAGAAATAAAAAATAAAAAATAATAATTAAATAAATAATAATAAATTAATTAATTAATTAATTAATAACAGTTTTAAAAAAAAGAAAAAAAGAAAAGAAGAAGAAAAAAAAAAACAGGACAGATTGTCGCTCGTGAAAATGATAACCATTTTATTATAGCTGACCTAGCTGTCAAAACATTTGTAAAGGTTAACTGGTAAAGGCACGTGCAATGAAACTCGTTTGAAGTCAAAACTTCTTGTCAAGTTATATACAAGTAATCACAGTTTTAGACGTTTTTTTTCACTTAAAATGTTTTTGGAATTAGTAAATCTCCGATACAATTCTTCTCAAAACTGGGATTTACATATATTTATGGAATAGATACCAATACTCATTTGACCAACAATTTCAGGTAAATTATATTTTTAAAAATTATCTCCTGCTTCAACTATTTTCAAAAAATAACTTGAAAAAATCTTTTAAAGATTCGTGTTTTATTATCATTTTTTTAATCTTCACATAATTCTTGAATCTCACAAGTTTGGTGATTTAATTATGATACAATTACGGACAATATCGATCAACAACTCAATCAATCATCCATGTAAACATTCGTTGTATGGTCAAATTATTTATGTCTCCGAGTACCCATGGTGTATGGTTAATATTAAAAAAAAATTATAGAAACAATTACAAGTTTCTGTGGATTTTGGACATAATATGTACAGTTTACTTTCGTAGATGAACTACTGTAGTTTACAAAAAACGATTACGACCGGTTTCAGTACTCAAAAACACCAGGGGCAGGAAGCCAGTTTTATCAACAGCATGGGTACATATTCAAACGTACCAGTTAAATATATAAACAAATAAAATGACCAGAAATTCAAATATAATTATATATTATTCATCAACGCTATTAATCACAAATACGTAACACACTTGTAAACATCGGTCACATGTTCATTGGTGACGATTTCTTGCAAGCCATGTCATTCAAACAAGTTACCAAAGCAATTAAATTATTCTCAATCTTACCGTAGGTGTCATATATACTCTGTATTTTCTTCTTAGATGTTAGATTTATATATACAAACAAATTTTATTCGTTTTACGGTAATCCTAACTTCAAAGCGTGCCGCCTTCCTAAAGTCGGAAATATTTTACCGAAAATTGAAACCGTACGCCGAAAATTGTAACTGTGCTATCGAAAATTACAACCTCATTACGGAAATGCAAAGCTCATTACGAATATTCATTTTTTTTTTGCCAAAATTACAACATTATTCATTTTTTCTCGGAAAAAGTAGTGAAAATTACATTTTCGGTGATTTTTCGGCTAATTTCCGGAATTTTTATGAATGTTCGAAATTTTGGCCACATTTTCGTTGAAACTGCCTTCTAATGAAAATTCCTCAAGTTTGGACAATACTGCAATAATTAATCAGAAATGTCTAATCACATTTCATTTATAAATAGCTCATATGCACGATTTAACTATAGTACAATGAATAATTTCCAAAACAATATTCTAATAAACATGCTTGTACAAAATGTTAATGGTTTTCAAGATAATTTCCAATTTAAGTCTTCTTTTGCAGCTGTGACCTTGACCTTTCAACATGTGACCTTGGACCATATATCAAAATGATTGTCATGTCAATACCTACAATATTCTAATATACATGCCTATACAAAAAGTTAATACTTTTCAAGATAATTAGCAATTTAAGTTTTTTTTGCAGCTGTGACCTTGACTTTTCAACATATGACCTTGATCCATATATCAAAATTATCGTCATGTCAATACCTACAATATTTTAATATACATGCCTATACATAAAGTTAATACTTTTCAGGATAATTAGCAATTTAAGTCTTCTTCTGTAGCTGTGACCTTGACCTTTCAACATATGACCCTAATCCATATATCAAAATGATTGCCATGTCAATATCTACAATATTCTTATATACTTGCCTATACAAAATGTTAACATTTTTCAAGATAATTCAGAATTTCAGTACACTTATGCAGCTATGACCTTGACCTTTCAACATATGACCTTGATCCATATATCTAAATCATTGTCATATCAATACCTTCAATATTCTAATATACATGTCTACACAAAAAGCTTATAGTTTTCAAGCTAATGCACAATTTTAGTATTCATAAGCCAAAAATAATATTTCAGGGGCAACAACTCCTATATGGATTTTCATATAGTTACAAAACTTGGTTCCTTTTTAAATTTTGTCATGGGGAACATTTTAACAATATTTTGAATTCATATATCTCTTAAAATTTGCAAGAAAATTGCCTAAAACTGCATAAATCACAAATTAGGTCATGACCTTGATTTGTGACCTTGACCCTATTTTAAAGGTCATTTCAAGAAAAAGTCAAAACTGAAAACCCCATGTCAATATCTGTTCAAATAGTCAAGTTATAACAATTTGAAGCCATTACGCAAAAAAGCGTAACCCATTTTTCAACCAAGTTTCACAAAATGAACAAACTATAGGCTTAAGACCATAGAGAAACCATATATCACATCAGATTTTTTCTCCCATCATCGTTTTCGGAGAAGAAAATTTTTTAAGATTTTTGCACCCCTAGGTCATCTTGACCTAGTTTTTGTAGCTATGGCAATGCCATGAACAAATCTGAATTGCACCGGCCCATATATGCTTCTAACCAAGTATCATTGAAATCTGTCCAGCAGTTTTAGAGGAGAAGACGAAAATAGGTGTTAACGACGCACACACGCAAGCACACAGGCACGCACGCACACACACACACACACACGACATACACACGCCGCGCCATGCCATAAGCTCACCTGACCGAAAGCTAAAAATAGATTATCATACCGTGAAAGGGAGATAACTCGAACAATATAACTCAGTGCAATTTGCGAACACGTTGATTTTTAAAAAGAAGTAAATAAACAAGAAATACGAATATCGCGGGTGTTAAGCAACAATAAATTAAATACCAACAGATGTTCCAGTTACATACATTTTCTAGGATTAAACACAGATCGATGGTCTGAAAGAAAAGTCCATCTATACCACATTTTGGAATCCCATGTAAATACGAGGTTTAAAACGATCAGCTAGAATTTTAAATCTTTATTTAGTAAAGAAAATATACTACAAGTCTTGAGATTTTAATTAATTAAATATTTTTTTCAATTATCTTTAATTATATATTTTTTATGTCAAAGGAATTACAAATTTTATGCTGTTTCTACTGTACACTGACTTTGATGTCTACTAAAAAAAAAAACGGCCTCAACAGGTGTATCCGTCAATCGATCAGCTAGAATTTTTAAAACATTATACAAATTAAATAAAATAATTTTTTATTTTTAGCTCACCTGACCGAAAGGTCATGTGAGCTTTTGGCATGGGGCGGCGTGTGTATGTGCGTGCGTCGTTAACACCTATTTTCGACATCTCCTCCAAAACTGCTGGACAGATTTCAATGATACTTGGTCAGAAATATATATGGGCCGGTGCAATTCAGATTTATTCATGGCGTTGCCATGGCTTTTAAAACTAGGTCACTGTGACCTAGGGGTCCAAAAATCTTAAAAAATTTTATTCTTCGAAATCGATGATGGGAGAAAAAATCTGATGTGATATTTGGCTTCTCTAGGGTCTTAAGCCTATAGTTTGTTCATTTCGTGAAATTTGGTCGAAAAATGGGTTACGCGTTTTTGCGTTTAATTTTAAAAATTTCGTAAAATGGCTTCAAATTGTTATAACTTGACTACTTGAACAGATAATGACATGGACTTTTCAGTTTTGACTTTTTCTTAAAATAACCTTCAAAATGGGGTCAAGGTCAAAGTTCAAGGTCATGACCTAGTTTGTAATTTTGCAGTTTTAGGCTATTTTCTTCAAAAAATTTTAAAGATATATAATATCAAAACATTGTGAAAATGTTCAGAATGACAAAATTCAAAAAGATACAAAGTTTCGTAACTATATGATAATGCATATAGGAGTTGTTGCCCCTGAAATGTTATTTTTTGCTTATAAAAACTTAAATTGTGCATTAGCTCGAAAACTATTAACTTTTTGCATAGGCATATATATCAGAATATTGTAGGTATTGACATGACAATCATTTTGATATATGACTCAAGGTCATACATTCAAAGGTCAAGGTCATAGATGCATAAAAAGCCTCAAATTGTTAATTATCTTGAAAACTGTTAACTTTTTTCATAGACATATATATTAGAATATTGTAAAGATGGACATGACGATCATTTTGATATATGACTCAAGGTCATATGTTCAAAGGTCAAAGTCATGGGTGCATAGAAAACCTGAATTTGTTAATTATCTTGGAAACTATTGACTTTTTGTATAGGCATATATATCAGAATATTGTAGGTATTGACATGACAATCATTTTGATATATGACTCAAGGTCATACGTTCAAAGGCCAAGGTCATAGATGCATAAAAAGACTCAAATTGTTAATTATCTTGAAACTGTTAACTTTTTCATAGGCATATATATTAGAATATTGTAAAGATGAACATGACGATCATTTTGATATTTGACTTAAGGTCATATGTTCAAGGGTCAAGGTCATAGGTGCATAAAAAGCCTGAAATTGTTAATTATCTTGGAAACTATTAACTTTTTGTATAGACATATATATCAGAATATTGTAGGTATTGACAAGACGATCATTTTGATATATGACTCATGATCATACATTCAAAGGTCAAGGTCATAGGTGCATAAAAAGCCTGAAATTGTTAATTATCTTGGAAACTATTAACTTTTTGTATAGACATATATATTAGAATATTGTAGGTATTGACATGACAATCATTTTGATATATGACTCAAGGTCATACATTCAAAGGTTAAGGTCATAGATGCATAAAAAGACTCAAATTGTTAATTATCTTGGAAACTTTTTAACCTTTTGTATAGGCATGTATATTAGAATATTGTATGTATTTTTGCCAATGATTTTGGCCATATCCTCAGGTGAGCGTTAAGGCCCATGGGCCTCTTGTTTTATTCTGAATTATTTATTTCGTTTTTTAATTTCAAAGTAATAACTAATTTTCTGTTGTTTCTACAGTGTACTATGATGCCTACACAAGTACTAAAATGGCCCCAACCGATGTATCCATCAATCAATTGTGCCCTAGGGGCATTTTCGGTTATTTGCATATTCCGCTTAATTGCATAAAATTTTCTGACAAACGGACTATGCAATTACCGTAAAAACCCATGTAATCTACGCACTTTTTTTTGTAAAAATTAAATTAAAGTTTGGGGGGTGCGTAAATTACACAAGTAGTTTGTTTTCGTGATTTTTAAAAAAAATTTCCTTGCTGACGACAGTGTTCAAAATGTAAACATTTGTACCGGAAGTTGGCCTATTTCATGTTAAAATACGATTTTACGGGAAAATAATGCATTTGAAGAATAAAAAAAATGACGTGTGTGTGTAGAATGGTATTTTGTGCTTACTTTCTTTTGTACAAATTTTAAATGTAATGAAATAAATGGTTAACTACTGTTTGGAAGTCTAACGTGCATTGAGCTGGCTAAAATGTGCTTTGATTGCATTTTCCACAGATCGTGAAGGAACACCATTGACATACATGGTAATTTATATGTGTTTTGATATGGATAATCTTGGCTTGTAGAAACTTATGAGATTCAAATTTGGCGGGAATGTGTGAGAGGGAGTGAAATATCAATGGTTTAGACGCGATTGGGCGGAAAGGCGGAAATGCATAGCTTGGGTCAAGAAGACGCTCTCGACCAATCAAAATTCTGTTTACAAACAGGGTAAGGTCGGTTTCTTCCCTCTGCCGGTTGAGTAAAGTGTCATACTAGCTGATGTTAATTGTTAATTAAACTGAATTCACAACACGCTTTAGTGTAAGTAGTTGTCTGTTTTATTGATAATACTTCCTGTGGTTGTGATTTTGGAAACATACAACAATACGCTAATGACCTGTTACAACGTATAACCTACTTTGTTTACAAACTGAAAAAAAATGTGACAGCCGTAATTTTTTCAAATGAAAATTAATAAAATCTTATCTAAGTTAATTAAAACGGGTAAAATACACCAAACTGAAACAAAACACTTGAATATAAGAAAACCACTTGCTCGGAACATATAGAAAATCGGCGATTCTGGAAATTTTTGGGTGCGAATTTTACATGAGTTGAAGCTTTTTTAAATAAATTTTAGCTTGAAAACCACCTTTGTGAACTTTTTGTAATTAAGTTCTTTGTAAGTTTTTGGATATTTCCTCAGGTGAGCGTTAAGGCCCATCGGCCTCTTGTTTAATGTGACATAGAAAAAATCCAGTTGCTTGACAACGTGCACAATGTCCGGTAAAATTAAATTTCAAACAGATTTTGTGTAAATAAATTGAAAAATGTCTTATACTGTTATTTATTTTATACAAAGTTATATTTTAATTGTTTATTGACCAATTATTCGATCAGTCATAAATTGGAAATTCCCGTTGTTATGTGTAACTTGGTCTGATCCAATAAAATTAATGTATAAAATGTCACTTCCTTAAACGAAAAAATGTCTTTGTTGTTGAATCTGCATACCGACAAAACTTGCTACATAAAGGGTTTTTCAGCCGTAAATGATGATTTCAACCATTTTAACTGACAGAGGAAATAATAAATAAAGAATAAAGCATTTGATTGAGGTATGATTTATTGAGTTTACGCTAAAAGAACTGTAAATACGCGTTATCAAACTTGCTCTGGGATAACAGTCAACGTACATACACATTCCTTAACCATGTTAACAAAAACATTAGTTTAAAAAAAAATTTTTTTGGTTTTATTTAATCTTTGTTTAAAAAAACCCAGCACCGAAGTTCCAGTAAAACCATGTCTGGGTTTAGAAAATGTAATGGAAATAAATTTCAGTTAAAAAAAAATCATTATAAAACTTGTGTGACCCGGGTAAAAATTTTTCACCTGTGCCCTTTTTAATTGGTTTAACATAAGTAATTACGTTTCCTGACAAATGCCTATTGACAGACCAGTTCGATTACTACTCTACAAAGTGAACACTAATTAAGTGGCTTCATATCTCACCTGGCATTAGCTGTACACATGTTTATATAATGTAAACACCTCTCGAGGTTACCTTGCATTTTCGGCAAATATATTTTGTAATCATGAAACTTCAGACCAAGATCGCATAATTTTCAGAATTTTTATGCAATTAAGCGGAATTTAGACTTTTGTTTATGCAAATAAACAGAATTTTTTACATTGTTTAAATAGGAAATGGTTTGGTGCAGAGAAAAATTATGCAATTAACCGGAATATGCAATTAACCGGTATGCAATTAAGTGGAATCTACTGTACTATTAAATTTAATATCCACAAAACATGGATTTGTTAGTTTCAAGTGGATTTTCAGTACCCTTAGTACTTTGATTAAATTTAATATCCACAGAACATGGATTCATTAGTTGTTGAGTATTGAACGTAGTCTCTTTTAATTTTGTACAATATAATTTTCTGTTTTAGGTTCCATATTCTGAATTGATAAAATCTTTTGACAGTGATAACAATTTACAATTTTTAAGAGAAAAAATCCCAATTTGAAAATGTAAGTATTAGAATAATTTCAGAAATAAAAAACTACTCTGAAAATAAGGGATTTTTTAAAGAATTATTTTTTCATGTATAACCCTTCAGTAAAATGCATCAGTGGTGCACTCGTAAAGCAGTCTGCTTCTAGGTTGGAACCCCAGCTTCACTACTCTCCATAAGTGGGAGGTCGTGGGTTCGAACCCAGACCAGATCTGACCCAAGACTTGAAAGTGGGTAGTGACTGTTCTTTCGCCCAGCATCTGGCATTACGAAATGAAAGTCACAGTTCTTTCGGATGGAAACTTAAAATAAACGAGGGCCTGTGTTATGGCAGGCAAGGCACGATTAAGGAACCCAGCTTAACTACTCTCCATAAGTGGGAGGTCGTGGGTTTGAACCCAGAGCAGGTCTGACCCAAGACTTGAAAGTTGGTAGTGACTGTTCTTTTGCCCAGCGTCTGGCATTACGAAATGAAAGTCACGGTTCTTTCGGATGGAAACTTAAAATAAACGAGGGCCTGTGTTATGGCAGGCATGGCACGATTAAAGACCCTGCTGTATAAGGCCATTAGCGCAAAGCTCAGGCAAAATTTCTGCATTTTTGCCCATAGCTGGCAACGTCTCAATATAAGGGAAATATTCTTGACTGGGACTTTTAACACCATTACTCACCTCAACTCAGCTTTACTACTGGAGACTTTATAATTTGAGATATGCATAATTAATTGAAACAAGTCATTAAGGCTTCATTAAGATTACCAATTAGTAAAAAATAATTCTAAAAATATTTTTTTTAATCAATATAAATTGGTTTTTTATAAGGATTTGTGTGATCATTTTCTACAGTTCAGTCTTATTAGCCAATTTTATTTCAAAATGCTAAAAAACTTTGGTTTCTGTGTGCATTTATATTAAAGGTGTTCAAATCTATGATTGATCTCAAGTTTATCCAAAATTATTGAACTGTACTATGGAAATTATGATTCCAACAAAATTTAGTATATATTTTGTTTCATGGTAACATTTCATGCACATTTAAATCAATTTTGACTGGAATAATTTTTGGATGAGATTTTGCCCCTTTTTGTACTTTGATTGTGTATAAATATGCATAGATGCAAATTAAATTCATTATAGATTTATTATATGCCTGTCGGTATAGACAGTACATATTATGTTATTGGTGCTATAAGTCTGTCTGTTTTGAGTTATAATACTGTCCACCCATTTTCTGTGGTACCGGTAATATCTTGTGCTAGTTCGTGATGGGCAAATATTGCCCTGCCTTGTGGTGCTCTTATTTGTTTTTAGGGTTTGATTTCCAGACATTATAAGTGCTTGCTGTGTAAGTTGGAGTTTGTGGGTTCGAACCCCAATCATGTCTGGCCCAAGATTTGAAAAGGGTAGTAACTGTTCTTTCGCCAAGCACTCAGCATTATGAAATGAAAGTCACGGTTCTTTCAGATGGGAAATAAAATAAACGAGGTCCCGTGTCATAGTAGGCATGTCAAGATAAAGAACCCTGCTGTATAATGCCATCAGTGCAAAGCTCAGGCAAAATGTTTGCATTTTCGCCTATAGCTGGTGATGTTTTGACATAAGTGAAGTATTGTTGACTGGGACGTTAAACACCATTACTCAATTCAACTCAATTCCAGACATTAAACTGTATATTGCAATTGTTTAAACCAAAATTAATTCAATATTCACATTTTAAATAATTGGATGCTTGTGAAATTATATTTATATTTTCAGAATCAGATGGAATGACAAAATCGCTTACCAGTAACAAATGAAATTGTTTCATCCCGCACATGAAGAGAAAAACACTCACCAGTCACAGTTCAAATTGTTTGACTTTGCAAAGGAAAAAAATCACTAGTTTATGGCAAATGAATTTGTTTGACCCAAAAAATCACTGGCTAATGACAGATGACCACAAAATGCAAAAAAAAAAAAAAAAAAAAAAAAAATTGCTTGCTAGTGACAGGTGAAACTGTTTTACCAAGATAGTGGAGGAAAAACAAAATTGCTTGCTAGTGACAGTGTTTGACCATATAATGGAGAAAGAATCCAAATCACTTGCTAGTGACAGATGAAACTTTTTGACAATATAATGCAAAAGAGAGATGAAATATGTTTGTCTTAACCATGAAAAGAAAAAAATTCACCTGCAAGAGACAGATGATATATATATATAATGGAATTTATAATAACAAAATAAAAATTCACATTTTAATTATTATTATTAGTGATTTCTAATTAACGGCAACCTGTATGTGTGTAGTGCATGCGTGAATTACACATATGCTCAACTACTCCTTTTGAATTATTGGACAGATTTTAATGACATTTTATATAAAAATAGATTATGGTTACCTTCTATGACTTCGATCATAGTGCCTTTCTATAATTTAGCTTCAAATCCCACTTGGACAGGGGCCTCGGTGGCTGAGTGGTCTAAAGCATCTGTTTATGAATAACAGCGCCTCTCACTGCCTAGGTTCGAATCCTACTTGAGACAGATCCTAGTGTGAGGAGTTTGTAAGTTCATTTGCCGAAGGTTTTTGGTTATCTCTGGTCACTCCGGTTTCCTCCACCTTCCCAGAACTGACCACCTCAAAATAAGTGAAAGAATCTTGACTGAGGCGTTAAACACCATTACTCCACTTTACTCCACTCACACAGATCATTAGGTTAGAAAGTTTGTTTTCACTTGCTGAAGATTGTTTTCCCGGTCACTCTGGTTTTCCCAATATTCCAGAACTGTCTGCCCTGGTATTAGTTTAAAAACTCTTGACTGGGGCATTAAGCATGATTACTTCACTTCACTTCTTTAGAGAGACTTCTTGTCCTGTACATATATGATATCTATATAATAATGACTCATTATTTATTCATCCCTTTCATTTGGACCATTACAACTACTTTTAGCTATCACCACCTATGTGGCTCAGTGATAATCACCAGGCCTTTCAGTATAATTTAAAGAAGAAAACGAATATAAAAAAGTAGACAACAACAATTGTTTAATCTTAGTGCATTGTGAGGGGAGGTGTTGCTGTGGAGGGAACACCCCTTCCCCCAGATTTTTTTTTAAATTTGAGATGCATGAGTGTGCATTATGCTCTGCCTTTTACTAGCGCGCACTCAAGACAACTTTTTTGGTTAAATTGCTAATTCACCAAGTCAGTATGCCAAAGACAAGGACATCACTCCCATAATCCATTATTCAGACGCCGGGTGAACCAGACCGTGAATACTGTATCCTAATTCCGCTCACCAGGCGAGAAAATCTCAAATTTTAGCTTCGGATTGAAAGCTAACGCCTTAACCACTCGACCAATATGGCCCTTGTCAACTTGCATGAGGTGGATAGGGTATCGACAGGTATACCTGGTGCCAGGATATTGGACCGTTGGAGTGGTATGCTTGTCTGAGGTATTCTAAATCAGTGAGATAGCACCTTACCTTGCCCTGAGTGCACGCGAGAACACGGCAGGCCATAATACACACTCGCAGATAATGTGCCAAACCATAGGCATCTAGCTAAAAATTTGCCGATTCGACGTTAAACAACACTATTGCAACAACACAATAACTGAAAACATAGGTCAAAGGAGATAACTCTTGTAAGCTATTTAAAAAAACGTATTTTTACTAAAGAAAACATTCTTGAATACTAAGAAGTAAAATTGGTCGTATTGTTATTGCCGACCATAAATTTGACAATAAAAAAACGTAATTGAAGATATCGGATATGAACACACACACACACACACACACACACACTGTCGCTAAAGAAATAATTTTTTTTTATTCCTTTATTCATATTTGCATTTTTGTGTTGTTTTCCATTTTATTGGTGCCATGGTGACTGAATGGTCTAACGCGCGCGCTTCGGGATCACAATGTCTCGCTTTGTCAAATCCTAGTGTGCGGTCGTTTGTTAGTTCGCTTTCCAACGGTCGGTGGCGGTCTTCATGCACTCCAGTGTCCTCCACTGTTTCAGAAATAATCATCTTGATATAAGTGGAAAAAAAATCTTGAGTAAAATTTCACGCCACTCGAATCATACTAAGTGTTCTCGGTAACCGATTGGTTTTAAAAGCGTGCTAGTGTTTTGCAGCGCCTACAAGACCGTCAAAAGTAAAAATCTCGTTAAATGTAAAAAGATCAAATTTGACATTAAATGTAAAAACAATTTTACTCTAATTGTAAAAAAAATGCTACAAATGTAAAAAAAAAAAAATACAACAAATGTAAAAACTTGACATTAAATGTAAAAAGCATTTCATGCTAAATGTAAAAATGCCGATTAACGTTAAATGTGAAAACAAAAAAATGATAAATGTAAAACAAAAACATTGCTCACGTTAGCATAAATCTACATTTGAACTGAGTGCACATAGTAGGCTTCCAATGAAAAACAAAAATCAAAGTACTAAGAAGCGTTAAGCTGGCACCTATGTGTGGTTTCTAAAGATGTAATTAATGTTTTACAGGATTTCAGTGTAAACTGCTAGCTCACCGAGTAAAAATCCCGCAAAGAAACGCACCAGTCTCCTACCAGATTATACAGGCACCATGTGAACCGGTCGATAATCTAGATCTAATCTCCAAATAAAGTGCGCCAGGAGAAGAAGTCTTATGTTTGACCCTGCCGGGGTTCCAGCCACGACATCCAGGCGGACGATTTATCACTGAGCCACCGCGGTGGTAGAAGACAAACCATAGACTTTGACATTCGATGTGTAAGTCAAAAAAAAAAGGGGGGGGTATAAAAAATAAGATGCAGTATTTGATTGTTACTGCGGTAATGAATTCTTGGTGTTGTCTAAAGCATCTGTTTATGAATAACAGCGCCTCTCACCGCCTAGGTTCGAATCCTACTCGGGGCAGATCCTAGTGTGAGAAGTTTGTAAGTGCGCTTGCCGAAGGTTTTTGGTTGTCCCTGGTGTTGTTTTTATATTGTATGGGTGCTTCGGTGACCGAATGGTCTAACGCGCATGCTTTGGGATCACAATGTCTCGCTTGACAGATCCTAGTTTGCGGTCGTTTGTTAGTTCGCTTGCCAAAGGTCGGTGGCGGTCTTCATGCACTCTAGTGTCCTTCACTGTTTCAGAACTAATCATCTCGATATAATCTTTAGTATAATTTCACGCCATAATCATCTTGATATAAGTGGAAAAAAAATTTTGAGTATAATTTCACGCCACTCGAATCATACTAAGTGTTCACGGTAACAGGCGATTGGTTTTAAAAGCGTGCTAGTGTATTACAGCGCCTATAAGACCGTCAAATGTAAAAATCTCGTTAAATGTGAAAAGATCAAATCTAACATTAAATGTAAAAATAATTTTACTCTAAGTTTTTTTTTAAACGCTAAAATCTAAAAACTTGACATCAAATGTAAAAAGCATTTGATGCTAAATGTAAAAACATTTTAACGCTAAATGTAAAAATGCCGATTAACGTTAAATGTGAAAACAAAAAACCGATAAATGTAAAACAAAAACAAAAACATTGCTCACGTTAGCATAAATCTACATTTGAACTGAGTGCACATAGTAGGCTTCCAATGAAAAACAAAAATCAAAGTACTAAGAAGCGTTAAGCTGGCACCTATGTGTGGTTTCTAAAGATGTAATTAATGTTTTACAGGATTTCAGTGTAAACTGCTAGCTCACCGAGTAAAAATCCCGCAAAGAAACGCACCAGTCTCCTACCAGATGATACAGGCACCATGTGAACCGGTCGATTATCTAGATCTAATCTCCAAATAAAGTGCGCCAGGAGAAGAAGTCTTATGTTTGACCCTGCCGGGGTTCCAGCCACGACATCCAGGCGGACGATTTATCGCTGAGCCACCGCGGTGGTAGAAGACAAACCATAGACTTTGACATTCGATGTGTTAGTCAAAAAAAAGGGGGGGGTATAAAATTAAGATGCAGTATTTGATTTTTACTGCGGTAATGAATTCTTGGTGTTGTCTAAAGCATCTGTTTATGAATAACAGCGCCTCTCACCGCCTAGGTTCGAATCCTACTCGGGGCAGATCCTAGTGTGAGAAGTTTGTAAGTGCGCTTGCCGAAGGTTTTTGGTTGTCCCTGGTGTTGTTTTTATATTGTATGGGTGCTTCGGTGACCGAATGGTCTAACGCGCATGCTTTGGGATCACAATGTCTCGCTTGACAGATCCTAGTTTGCGGTCGTTTGTTAGTTCGCTTGCCAAAGGTCGGTGGCGGTCTTCATGCACTCTAGTGTCCTTCACTGTTTCAGAACTAATCATCTCGATATAATCTTTAGTATAATTTCACGCCATAATCATCTTGATATAAGTGGAAAAAAAATTTTGAGTATAATTTCACGCCACTCGAATCATACTAAGTGTTCACGGTAACAGGCGATTGGTTTTAAAAGCGTGCTAGTGTATTACAGCGCCTATAAGACCGTCAAATGTAAAAATCTCGTTAAATGTGAAAAGATCAAATCTAACATTAAATGTAAAAATAATTTTACTCTAAGTTTTTTTTTAAACGCTAAAATCTAAAAACTTGACATCAAATGTAAAAAGCATTTGATGCTAAATGTAAAAACATTTTAACGCTAAATGTAAAAATGCCGATTAACGTTAAATGTGAAAACAAAAAACCGATAAATGTAAAACAAAAACAAAAACATTGCTCACGTTAGCATAAATCTACATTTGAACTGAGTGCACATAGTAGGCTTCCAATGAAAAACAAAAATCAAAGTACTAAGAAGCGTTAAGCTGGCACCTATGTGTGGTTTCTAAAGATGTAATTAATGTTTTACAGGATTTCAGTGTAAACTGCTAGCTCACCGAGTAAAAATCCCGCAAAGAAACGCACCAGTCTCCTACCAGATGATACAGGCACCATGTGAACCGGTCGATTATCTAGATCTAATCTCCAAATAAAGTGCGCCAGGAGAAGAAGTCTTATGTTTGACCCTGCCGGGGTTCCAGCCACGACATCCAGGCGGACGATTTATCGCTGAGCCACCGCGGTGGTAGAAGACAAACCATAGACTTTGACATTCGATGTGTTAGTCAAAAAAAAGGGGGGGGTATAAAATTAAGATGCAGTATTTGATTTTTACTGCGGTAATGAATTCTTGGTGTTGTCTAAAGCATCTGTTTATGAATAACAGCGCCTCTCACCGCCTAGGTTCGAATCCTACTCGGGACAGATCCTAGTGTGAGAAGTTTGTAAGTGCGCTTGCCGAAGGTTTTTGGTTGTCCCTGGTGTTGTTTTTATATTGTATGGGTGCTTCGGTGACCGAATGGTCTAACGCGCATGCTTTGGGATCACAATGTCTCGCTTGACAGATCCTAGTTTGCGGTCGTTTGTTAGTTCGCTTGCCAAAGGTCGGTGGCGGTCTTCATGCACTCTAGTGTCCTTCACTGTTTCAGAACTAATCATCTCGATATAATCTTTAGTATAATTTCACGCCATAATCATCTTGATATAAGTGAAAAAAAATTTTGAGTATAATTTCACGCCACTCGAATCATACTAAGTGTTCACGGTAACAGGCGATTGGTTTTAAAAGCGCGCTAGTGTATTACAGCGCCTATAAGACCGTCAAATGTAAAAATCTCGTTAAATGTGAAAAGATCAAATCTGACATTAAATGTAAAAACAATTTTACTCTAAGTTTTTTTTTAAATGCTAAAATGTAAAAACTTGACATCAAATGTAAAAAGCATTTGATGCTAAATGTAAAAACATTTTAACGCTAAATGTAAAAATGCCAATTAACGTTAAATGTGAAAACAAAAAAGTGATAAATGTAAAACAAAAACATTGCTCACGTTAGCATAAATCTGCATTTGAACTGAGTGCACATAGTAGGCTTCCAATGAAAAACAAAAATCAAAGTACTAAGAAGCGTTAAGCTGGCACCTATGTGTGGTTTCTAAAGATGAAATTAATGTTTTACAGGATTTCAGTGTAAACTGCTAGCTCACCGAGTAAAAATCCCGCAAAGAAACGCACCAGTCTCCTACCAGATTATACAGGCACCATGTGAACCGGTCGATAATCTAGATCTAATCTCCAAATGAAGTGCGCCAGGAGAAGAAGTCTTATGTTTGACCCTGCCGGGGTTCCAGCCACGACATCCAGGCGGACGATTTATCACTGAGCCACCGCGGTGGTAGAAGACAAACCATAGACTTTGACATTCGATGTGTTAGTCAAAAATAGGGGGGATATAAAATTAAGATGCAGTATTTGATTGTTACTGCGGTAATGAATTCTTGATGTTGTCTAAAGCATCTGTTTATGAATAACAGCGCCTCTCGCCGCCTAGGTTCGAATCCTACTCGGGGCAGATCCTAGTGTGAGAAGTTTGTAAGTGCGCTTGCCGAAGGTTTTTGGTTGTCCCTGGTGTTGTTTTTATATTGTATGGGTGCTTCGGTGACCGAATGGTCTAACGCGCATGCTTTGGGATCACAATGTCTCGCTTGACAGATCCTAGTCTGCGGTCGTTTGTTAGTTCGCCTGCCAAAGGTCGGTGGCGGTCTTCATGCACTCTAGTGTCCTTCACTGTTTCAGAACTAATCATCTCGATATAATCTTTAGTATAATTTCACGCCATAATCATCTTGATATAAGTGGAAAAAAAATTTTGAGTATAATTTCACGCCACTCGAATCATACTAAGTGTTCACGGTAACAGGCGATTGGTTTTAAAAGCGTGCTAGTGTATTACAGCGCCTATAAGACCGTCAAATGTAAAAATCTCGTTAAATGTGAAAAGATCAAATCTAACATTAAATGTAAAAACAATTTTACTCTAAGTTTTTTTTTAAACGCTAAAATCTAAAAACTTGACATCAAATGTAAAAAGCATTTGATGCTAAATGTAAAAACATTTAAACGCTAAATGTAAAAATGCCGATTAACGTTAAATGTGAAAACAGAAAAGTGATAAATGTAAAACAAAAACATTGCTCACGTTAGCATAAATCTACATTTGAACTGAGTGCACATAGTAGGCTTCCAATGAAAAACAAAAATCAAAGTACTAAGAAGCGTTAAGCTGGCACCTATGTGTGGTTTCTAAAGATGTAATTAATGTTTTACAGGATTTCAGTGTAGACTAAAGTCGTCTTTATAATGCTGGCACACTGTTAGTGATGCCGAAATCGAACCCATATTGACATTTAGAGTGAAACTGTTTTTACATTAAATGTCAAAATTGATCTTTTTACATTTAACGAGATTTTTACATTTGACGGTCTTACAAGCGCATCCAATAGCTTAGGTTCTAATGTAACTTCAGCTGATTCTACACCAATAAATCTTATCGATTTGCTTTCCGAAGTGAGTCAATTTTTAAAGGAAACTTTGGTTCCTCCACTATCCTTGAACCGACTGTTTCAATATAAGTGTAAGTGACCAACATTCGCATACTAGGAGCTACCTTGAGTTGGAATCGAATACATGTGATGATTGGTTGGTTGTGATGAAACGTTGCATTGGCAATATTACAGCTATTCGCCAGGGAGGCATAGTTATCAGTCTATTGGGATTAATATAAGAACAAGTACATGTATATGTTAGATTTGCAAGTGTGCATAATGGCCTGCCGTGCACAAGCGCGCACCCAGGGCGACATTTTGGTAAACTGCTAGCTCACCGAGTAAAAATCCCGCAAAGAAACGCACCAGTCTCCTACCAGATTATACAAGCACCATGTGAACCGGTCGATACTCTAGATCTAATCATCTAATAAAGTGCGCCAGGAGAAGAAGTTTTATGTTTGACCCTGCCGGGGTTCCAACCACGACATCCGATTTACCACTGAGCCACCGCGGTGGTAGAAGACAAACCATAGACTTTGACATTCGATGTGTAAGTCAAAAAAAGAGGGGGGGGGGTATAAAATTAAGATGCAGTATTTGATTGTTACTGCGGTAATGAATTCTTGGTGTCGAATATTTTCGATTCAGTTTTAAAATAACTAATGAAATATCTCCTAGAAATGAATTGAAATAATGGAGTTTGACGCCACAGTTAACTTATATCGATGCGGTAGGTTCAGATGGTGGAGGAAACCGGTATGCAAGGAGAAATCTACGATTCTTCGGCACGTGAACGGACAAAAGTTTCTTACACTTAAATCTGCCTGTGCGAAAATTCGAACATAATCTGTGATACGTACACGTAAGCACGCGCTTTAGAACACTCGATCACCAAGGCCTCCTCTTCGTAAGAGGTCAGTTTAAAAGCTTTAGTCCCAGTTGCTTTCAACCTAAGGTGTAGGAACTGATAATGACGTTTAACCCAAATAAATCAACTCTTATGTAGAACAAAGAAGATATATTTGATATATATATAACTGTACCTAACATTTACTGCATTTATATTATGCATATCATTATTGATATGTCATATGGCGTGGGCATATCGGGCGTTGTCATGTGTGGCCAGGTCTACGTGTACAGCTATTTATCTATAAAACTATAATGTATTAACGAAGTTCAACAGCCTACCACGTGGTACTCAATAACGTTTATGCATAAAAAATTTTCGGTAAGAGTTGCTCTCTCTCTCTCTCTCTCTCTCTCTCTCTCTCTCTCTCTCTCTCTCTCTCTCGTACCCCCTACTTGAAATATACTATATACTATACCTTACCTATGTAGTAAATATAAGAGTATTTGTACATTATTTTTTAGCTCACCTGAGCACAAAGTGCTCATGTGAGCTATTGGTATCAATAGAGGCAGACCCTCCGTCGTCCGTCTGTCCGTCCGTCCGTCCGTCAACAATTGCTTCAAACGACTTCTTCTCAGAAACTTCTGGCCACGTTTTGTTTAAACTTGGTCAAAAGCATCTATAGAACATTGCCTTTCAGATTTGTGATTTTGGTTGCCATAGCTACCAAATGTGGGTCACAATGACCTACATAGTTAAAAACCTAAAAAAAATCTTCTTCTCCCAAACCACTTCACTGAGATAAAATCTGATGTGATATTTGGCATCTAAGGCATCTTATATACCAAGTTTGTGAATTTCAAGAATTTTTGTGAAAAATTAGGTTACGCGTTTTTGCGTCTAATTTTTGTATATAGTAAATAGTACTTTTTTACAAAAAATAACAATAATGAATAAATTTAGGTGAATTCTTTTTCCAAAAATCATTTTCTTGTGTGAAGAAACATATGTTTGACAATTTTCATGAAATTCTGTAAAATACAAGTCGCTTTTTTCGGCCTTTTCATTTTCAATTCTAGCAACCCAAGGGTCGAGGGTTCAAATACCAGTGAGGTCCCTTTTTTTTTTTTTTTTTAATTTTTTAATTTTTTTTTTTTTTTTTTTTTTTTTTTTTTTTTTTTTTTTTTTTTTTTGACTTACAAAGGTGCATGGAAGAAATTTTATGAATTTTTACTTTTTAGGTTGCCATACATTGATCTAAATAGTTGAAAACCTAACAAAATCTTCTTCTCCAAAACCACTTCACTGAGATAAAATCTGATATGATATTTGGCATCTATGGCATCTTATCAACCAAGTTTGTGAATTCCAACAATTTTGTGAAAAATTAGGATACGCGTTTTTGCGTTTATTTGTTATACATTGTAAAAAGTACTTTTTTACCAAAATTACAATATTAATAAATTTAGCCTTGAATTATTTTTCCAAACATCATTTTCTAATGTGAAGAAACATATGTTTGACAATTTTCATGAAATTCTATAAAATACAAGTCGCTTTTTTCGACCTTATTCTTTTTCAATTCTAGCAACCCAAGGGTCAAGGGTTCAAATACCAGTGAGGCCACCTTTTTTTTTTAATTTCTGAATTTTTTTACTAACAATGGTGCATGGAAGAGATGTTATGAATTTTTACTTTTTAGTGAATTATTATTTTTGAAATACATGTGATACTGATATGTAGATTTCGCTAAAACCTTGAATTTTTTTGTTTTGTTTAGTTTTACAAAATCATTGTTATGTGACATTATTTAAATTAATTGATCAATTTTTTTAAAATAATATGCAGTTGAATTTTACAATTTTTTTTTAATATTTTAATTAATGTGTCAAATCTGTAAAGTCCTAAATCTGGATCTGAAAACTTCTCATGTGAGCTTTTGTTATGGATAGGAACTCTGCCATCCATCCATACATCCATCAAAAGACTTCTTCTCAGACACTACTGGTCACATTTCATTCATATTAGTCAATAGCACCTTTAGACCATTGCCATTCTCATTTGTGTTTCTGGTCGCTTTGGCTACCAAAAGTAGGTCACAGTGACCTATATAGCTAAAAATTAAAACAATAAAAATAATGTTATCTGAAACCACTTCTATTGAGGCAACATGTTATGACTTAACCAGGTATTATCAAGACATACCAGTTACATTTAAACTCAGGTGAGCAAATTAGGGCCATCTTGGGCCTCTTGTTTATATATGTATTTTAAAATGTATTTTATATATTGTTTTTTTTTAAAATTATAAATTGTTTAAAAGTCTCATTTATGTCACCTATAAGTGTATGCTTACGTGAATTGAATTGAAAATTTTGAGTTGGGGGCGGGGGGGGGGGGGGGGGGGGAGGTACAAAAGGAACTCTTTTCCTTTCTCAAATTAAAGTGCCGGAAACACCGTTCGCTTTTGACGCTAACAAAAAGATACCCAATTAATGTATTATTGTAGATGAATTCGCATAAGTTTACGTTTTGCTCGTAAAATTCGTTATTTCGGGAATTTGTGAGATAATTTTTAGCTCACCTGATCCGAAAACTTAGATGAGATATTGCTATCCATCTTCATCCGTCGACCGCCGTGCGTAAACTTTTTAGCATTTTAATTTTCTCACCAAAACCTCTGGACCAAATGTAACGAAACTCGGTTACCATAATGTCTGGATGAAGGCCTTTCAGATTTGCACAAATGAAGGAGTTGTGTCCCCTTTGGGTCCCATAAGGGGGAAAATAGTGAAAAACTTTAAAAATCTACTCCTCTGAACGTTAAGGCCCGTTGGCCCCTTGTTTTAATTTGTGTACCTTTATAGGTATTGATTGGTTATGGACGTCATCAAACCCTAATTATCAAGTTTTATAAGGGAAAAAAAAGCAAAAATTTACGTGTTTTTTTTTCAAACAGCGTTATTTCGGGAATTTGTAACATAAAAATTTTCTAGTACGATTCGCGTAACTCTATTGGTATTAATCGCTGTGAACGTAAGCAAAAATTAAATTACTAAGTTCCATGAGGGATGAAAAGTTTACAATTTTTTCCGTAAAAAAAATAAATATTAAAATCGATATGTCGGATGTTTGTGTGTTGATCGCTTTGTACTCTAGCAAATTCCAAAAGTCATGATGTTTGACGTCATATCAACCTTTAACGACTAAATATAGATTACAAGTCTAGTTAGGAAATTACGCCCAAATGTTTGGGTGTGGCACCTTTAGCGCTCCTTTTTTTAAATATAAATGTATTTATCTATTTATTTATATGACCCAAATTTATATTATTAAAAAAATTTTGCAAAATCTTCCTTGCCATAGCAATCTCTCAATAGATTGTAAAATGTTACTTGAAATGTGTGATTTTCATGGAGTCAGAAAATATAGCTAAATATCTCATGATCATATATTTCATGTATTCGGCACTAGCTCGTTAGCTTAGTGTTTAACTTTGGTCGACGGATCTGTACTATATATGGACGGGGGCCTCGTCGGCCATGTTGTCTAATGTGCGCGCTCAGTAATCTCTTTGCCTCTCACCTCTTAGGTTCGATACACATCCGGACAGAAACATGTCCAAAAAAATTGCTTGGCCTCGGTAGCCTAATCAAACCAAGAGACGCATATTTTTAGCTCACCTGTCCTGAAAGCTCACATAAGCTATTGCTATCCATTTTCGTCTCCCGTCCGTCGTGTGTCGTGCGTAAATTTTTAGCATGTTAATCTTCTCCTCCAGTATCACTGGGCTTAATAATGAAACTTGGTTACCACCATGCCTGGGTGAAGGCCTTCCAAATTTGCACCAATGAAGGAGTTATGTCCTCTTGGGGCCCTATCCGGGGAAATAGTGAAAAACTTTAAAAATCTTCTCTGAAAGTACAAGACATATACCTTATTTATTCCATGTATAATATTCTTAGGTCATCTAATTTTAGGTTTGCATAAGGATTCAAAATGGGGAAATGACAAGGCACTTAGTGGGGAAATTGCTTAAAATCATACATTTGTCAATATATCTTGAAAACTAGTAACTTTTTTATAGGCATGTATATTACAATATTGTTGGTATTGATACAGTGATCATTTTGATATATGGTTCAAGTTCTTGAATTCAAAGGTCAAAGTCACAGCTACAAAAGAAGACTGAAATGGTTAGATATCTTGAAAACTATTAACTTTTCGTACAGGCGTGTATATTTAACTATTGAAGGCGTTGACTTAGTGGTCATTTTGATATTTACTTTAGGGTTATATGTCAGAAGACTTAATTCTTAATTTTCTTGAAATATATTAACATTTTGTATAGGCATGTATATAAGAATATTGTAGGTATTGACGTAATGATAATTTTGATATATATGGTTCAAGGTCATGCGTTCAAAGTTCAAGGTCATACCAGTGTAAGAAACTGAAATTGTTAATTATCTTGAAAAATATTTACTTTTATATGACTATATAGTTTGTATTGACATGACGATTATTTTGATATATGGCTCAAGGTTATACATTCAAAGGTCAAGGTCACAGCAGCAAGAAGACTAAATTTGCTTATTTTCTTAAAAGTTATTAACTTTTGAATAAGCATGTACATGTATATTAATATATTGTCGGCATTTATATGACGATCATTTTGATATATGGTTCAAGGTCATATATTCAAAGGTCAAGGTCATATCTGCATAAGAAGATTAAAATTTTGAATTATCTTGAAAACTAAAAACTTTTTTTTTACAAGTATGTATAGAATATTATAGGTATTGATATATGGTTCAAGATCATATGTTCATAGGTCAAATTCATGGCTGCATAAGTATACTGAAATTGTTAATGGTTTGGAAACTATCCATTGTACTATAGTTAATACATGCATATCAGCTATTTGTAAATGAAATTTGACTAGATATTTCTGATTGTAACATTTCAAAACTTGAGACATTCTGTTTAGTTTTTGTAATTAAGTTATTTGCAAATGATTTTGGACACATCCCCAAGTGAGCGTTAAGGCCCAAGGGCCTCCTGTTTTTATTTTCAAAGAGTTCAAAATACGGCTGAGATTTTTTTCATATTGAAAAAGTGAAGGTACCAAGAACCTTAACTCTTACAATAATCGAATGTCTATAGCTAATACAGGGGAAGTAATAAAAATGACAGTTTTATCCACATTTTACACTCTTTAAACATATGTAACGATATACTTGCACCAAACAAATGCCGAGCGCTATTTCCATCATTATCATATGAGAAGGAACATGCTTTATGAAACACCTATTTCCATGTTCATATATGTCTATAAACGCAATGGTAATCAGAATTTTATTGAGATGTCCGTATCTTTCAGTGTGTTACCTATACGCATATTAGTTTATCTCGTGTAACGTAAAGAATGACACCTCGATGTAGTAAAAATGTCATATATCGCGGTCAGCTTTTCGACGGAAATGATAATCATGCTTTATGGTTCCTGTCACGTGATTAGGCAAAAACATTCCAAAAGGCTGCTGTTGATAAATAAATAAATAAATAAATAAATAAATAAATAAATAATGAATAATGAATAAATAGTTCAATAGCATTAAGTAAATATTTGAAATAAAAATTAACATTTCAAAATTGCTAATAAGATATTCGACCATGTACCTTTATTGTTAATTATGAACTATGTGAGCTTTAGAACTAGTTACATGCATGCAAATAAGGTTGCCTCAGTAAATAAAACACACGAATCGCTGTATGAAAATTGGGTAAAGGATTCTAAAATGATAGATAGATAAATAAACTTAAAAAAAAATAGATAGATGAATGAATAAAAAAAATCGATCAATCAATCAATTAATCATTAGATGGATAGATGAAGAAATGAATAAATCAATGAATGAATCAATGAATGAATGAATGAATAATTAAATAAATAAATAAATAAATAAATAAATAAATAAATAAATAAATAAATAAAACCAATCGATTGATAAATAAAACCAATCGGTAGATAAAAAAATTAATGAAAAAAATGAATACTAGTATATATATATATATATATATATATTTATATAACTAATAAATAAAATAATGGATAAATAGAGAGATAAATAAATAAATAAATAAATAAATAAATAAATAAATAAAACCAATTGATAGATAAGTAAATGAATGAATGAATAAATATATAAATAATAAATGAATGAATGAATAAATAAATTAATTAATTAATGAATAAATAAATAAATAATAGTTCGATAACATTAAGCTTATTTAAATAAAGCGTGTCAAAAACTTTGTGTGGAATGTATTTTGAGAGATATTTCATGTCTTTATTATCGATGAAGTAATTTAACCGCTAAGGAAACGCAATATTTAGCAGAGTAATTTTCGTGTTTTTTTTTTCTTCTTTTGTGTTATAAAAACAATCTTTGTATTGACCTCACAATAAAGAAGTGTATTTCTTGTTTTATTTATTCTGATATGATTTTTGATTGACAGGTTTATTTCGGCCGTGTCCACGATAGGTGACATTATTGTTAGTGATTCTTGACACATTGACCAATAAAATAAACCCCTAGCAGAACCATGGTTTTAAACCTGATCATGAATACACAAACAGAACCTCGTTTTGGCGCGGAAGATCTATGCGACATCGTCCAGGAGTTTTAAGTTTAAACCGGTTAAAAATTACCGGGTATGAACTAAGCTCTTCAAAAGTAAAGTCCAAAAGATATTCTTTAAAAACAAACCATTAGGTTTTTGGGAAAAAAAAGAACTTTGAAAAATGGGATATATTACACAAATACTGTTAATATGTGTTTGTATTAATATAATAACAGTTTACGGAAATACAAGAAGTGTCCGTCCGATTCAAAGATCTCAAATTAATGGACTTTTATCGAGATATCGCCATCTTAGATTTAACCCGATTTTTCGCGCCAGATTGAGACAACGAGGATTAACTTTAGCTAGACGATTCCAGTCTCTGGTAAGTTATGGTAACATGGGAAAAAGTGTGTGTGTGTGTGTGTGTGTGTGTGTGTGTGTGTGTGTGTGTGTGTGTGTGTGTGTGTTGAATTTTGTTGACTGCATCGTTCACTTAAAACTAAAAGTCGGTTGCTTAGTCAGTTGGTTGTAATGTTGTTAAACGTCACATCAGCAATTTGCGTTTATGTGCACTCTTGGCGACATTTTTAAGTTGCTAGCTCACCTAGTCAGTATGCCGTAGACAAGCGTTCCAATCCCCTAGTCAGATTATCCAGGAGCCAGGTGGACTTATCGATACTTTGTCACCTTAATGCGGAAAGAAAACAGTTTCTCCAATTTAACTCTTATGTATGCCCCGGTCGTGGTTTCGATTCTCCGGCCTTCTGGCTATTAAAGCTTTGACCAAGAGATCAGTAAGAAAAAAAAAATCACAAAATATTTAAATGAACAAATGTTTGAATAAGACATTTTAAAAATATCAGATGTTATAAAATTAAAAGATATGAAAAAAAAAGAAAATGTGACCCGTTCTTTACCTTGTTGATGCCAAAAATAGAGATATTAGATATTCCCGTCTTCTATTAGTGTCTTAATAATATGACGCTTAATAAAATGGCTAAAATTGTCAATGTAAAATGCATATTTCAGCGTCCCAAAGTAATTTTTCTAATTTATGCGAGAACTCTTGCAAATATTTTTTTTACATATATTATCTAAAAGGATATATTTTTATGTCTGTTGTCACTTTTTAAATCTTATTTATTTATTTATTTATTTATTTATTTATTTATTTATTTATTTATTTATTTATTTATCTATTTATCTATTGCAGTTTTCTCCCCATGCGCCCCTCAATAATAACCAATAAAAACCGTGTTTTCCTCTTCTTGTTTGGTCTGTTTCAGTTTTGTATTTGTATATTATAGTGTTTCTGATTAGGTTGGTTGTTGCTAAGATACAAATATCTTTCTTTTAGTTTGGTAAAAACGCATTAGATATTCACAGATTGATCCAATAGAACACAGGTCTAAAGAAATAATACGCGTATCTTCTTTTTTTCTTTTTTTTTTTTTTTTTTTAAAAATATTGTTCATATGTATGAATCTGTTGATGTTGCATTGTAAAATTCAGAGTCTTGCGTCTTGAGGCAAAAAAAAAAAAATAAATAAAAAAAAATAATAATAAAATAAAAATAAAAAAAAAAACGCTACTGCCATCACATACTTATATCAAGATACTCTCGCTTACATTTCATGCATAGCATTTAGAGCCTTGTGGGACATGCTATTTCTTTTTGCAAATATGAATCATAATTTTCTCTCGCTTAAATTTCAAATGTCTACCGATAACACAATGTTTCACAGCATTAAGATTCTTATTAATAATGTAATATTTGTTTCTTATACAATCCATTATTCAGTTGTGATATTTCAAATGAGGTTTTATATTCGGAAACATCGAGAATATTAAAATAAAATAAATTTAAAAAATAAACTGTTTTATCTTCACATTTTAGTCTAATAATGGATAGTATGACTTTGATTTCAAATTTCTTTTTCAGAAATACAGGAAATAAATCTAGCATACTTATCCCCCCCCCCCAAAAAAAAAAAAAAAAAAAAAAAAAAAAAAAACCACCGAAAGTGGCAATTATGTACATGTCGTTTCTTGATTTTCTGTCATGAACAATATACCACTTCCGGTAAAATGGACCTTTAAATATGATACATGTATTCACAAAACACTTGTGTGGAAAATAAATACTTTTTTCTTCTACGTGTGAACATAAAACATATTTATTATTATTATTATTATTAATTACTTCTAAATCGACTAGTGGAAACACGATCATAGCACTTACATTTACCGACAAATCTACAATGCAATGTTTTATTAAAACACTAATAATAATATTAACTGGAAAATTATTAAAATTAAAATTTAAAAATGTGTTTTAACCTCCGTGTGATGTAAAGACTCTTGCATAAATCAAGAAAATTAACTATGCAAAAAATATCTGTCCGGAAATCGCTTATTTTTTTGTAAATCTTTTTTCATTCATTACTTACTTACTAAATTAATTAATTAACCTATTTATTTATTTATTTATTTATTTATTTATTTGTCTATTTCAGTCAAACAGAATCTCTGCACTTCGGGGGCTTAATTCCGGTTCAAGTCAGCTTTTGTCCACCAGGAGAAGAGGCAGTGGATTAAACAGAGGAACAACTGCGAATCTGATAGCCAGGCTAAAGCACCCTCTGCTTTGTGGAGTAGGAAAAGTCCTTGTTTGTGGAGAAGCTAAAAATGGTATAACTATTCAGAGATGTTATTCAAACTGTGGAAGGAGATCTTGTGTTGTTCCATGTGTGTGTACATGCTTTGATCTTCCTAAAACAGGATTTTTGAGACCAGCTGGTGGAAGCGTTTTTCTACCACTAGCTGAACGATCGCGGTTACCCGGATGTAGGAGAAAAGAGATTTTACGCTGTACTGCCAAACGGAGAACCATAGCAACCAATAAACAGTGTTCTTCAGCCTGCATATCAGGAGTGTGTCCCGCTACATGCAATTGTTTCTGCATTGACGAACGTTTCAGAGGACAAGGCCTGGATTCAGAATCTCCACTAGCTTCAACAAATATAATATCCCCAAAATCAGCTGGTTTGGATATCAAGTCATCTGTCGGTGGTTTAACAGAAAATGTAGGCGGCGGAGCAATTATTGTAGAAGGAAGTCCGTCATCGGGTGGATCAACAGGTGCAGCAACGGAAACGGAAACTATCGATGTAAAAATTGACGTGGTAAAGGGTGGAGACGGAGGAAAAAAAGCTTCCGATAAAATTGGAGACAAAAAGGGTCTGGGAGATGTTGGTATTATGGATCCAAATTTAGGTATCGATATGGGAGGGCCTCCTTTGGGTGGTAATGCACTTGGTGGAAATGCACTTGGTGGAAACGCGCTTGGTGGTAACGCACTAGTTGATAATGCACTCGGTGGACCTTTGGATGGCATTGGGGCAATACCTGGGATAAATTCATTAGGGAATAACGATCCTGTAGTATTACTGGATCCCACACGGCAAGATCAAACAGTTGGCAATATCCCCTTCAACCCCAGTGACCCTACCGCACCAAGCGGACTGTCTCCAGGAACTAATCCAACCGGTAATGTTCCCGGGGGAGAATTTATATCTCAGGCCTTCCAAAATCTTGGTGGTAGCGTTGACCTTCTAGATCCAAGTTTAGCAAATATGTTACCAATGGCTCTAGGGCAAGGCGGGGTTGATGCTTCTGCCGCTGGTGGTGCAGTAGCTGGTTTAAATGCAGTCGGTCAAAACATGGTTGGGTCGAATGACATAAGCGGGTTCAATAAAGGTGCTGTGAGTGACGTAGGCGGGGTTAGTGTTGGCGCAATAAATGATGCTTTAAATGCTGCTGGCGTCAATTCAATCAGTGGTTTAGATTCAACTGGGTTAAAAGGGATGCCAATGGACCCTGGATTAGCTAATGGGATGGGCGGTTTAGATGTAAGTGGTATGCAAATAGCTGCTGGCATTGACCCAGGAGTCACGAAAAGTGCTGGCGGAAACGCCATTGACAGTATGGCTGCCAATATACTTTCTGGATCTAACCCTGGAAGTCTAAATGATATTTGGGGAGCACAGCAAGGTGGAAGTACAGGGCAACAAACTGGTGGGTTAATTGATGCTTGGGGATCAAACTCTGGGACAAGTGGCAAATCAGTCGACAAAATAACTGGGGGTTTAGACGGAGCATGGGGAGGTAACTCTGGGTCTGGAAGTTCAAATAAAAAGGTTTCCGTTAATGTTAATTTATCTGGATCTGGTCCTCCACCAGCGATTACAACTGGACAAAATAACGACTACTGTTCTAAGACCGGACGAAGGATGTGGTGTAAAGCTGGCGTCACATGGGAGAGTACACCTGGATTAACAAGATGGTGCAATGTTAATTGCCCAAGTGGTGCTTGCGATGTAGAACGATGTTTGTGTAACTGCGTCACTCCACAGGAATACGAACTCAATTTTAATAAATTTATAGGTTTTAAATAACATATTTTTTATGTGAAAAATAATCACTTTGTGATTAATCTTTTTAAATTATTTTTGTCTCGAAGAGACTTAGAAACAATGGAATACCAAAAGTCTTTTTTTTTTCCCTAGCTACGCATTGATGTCATCGACCTTATCGCCATCACGTCGTCACAATTATTTATACTATTATATAATTTTTTTTTTTACATTTTATAAAAAGGGTCATTTTCGGAAGAACGAGGCATTTTATTGCAGAATACTTTCGTTTAGTGGTTTTGTATTTTGCTTTTTTTATACCTAGGTATAAAGTCATTATCGCATTTAATGAAGTCTTAAATGTCATTTCAAGAGTAGATAACTCCGAAGTTTACTGATAACAAAGATTTGCAGTAAATTTCAGTTAAAAATTAATTTTTAAAAGGTTTGATTTTTTATGATTGTTATTACTATCATACTTTTTCAATTTTTGCAGAAATGAATTGACCGAATTTTATGAATCTTCAAATGATAAGTTGTTAGATGGTGTAGATGTGTTTTTCAGCATTGTTTCCACGGTAACAATGTTATGAAATAAACACAGTACTTCGGTTTAAATCAATTATTCCAGATAGAGTCTGTTTTTTTTTATTTTTCGTGACTTACTTTTTAAGCTGGAAAATTACCATGTTTGGGATGGATGTCGACTACTGTCACATTTTTAAAAAATTATTATCATTATTATTACTATTATTTTTTTTAAATTTATTTTTTTATATTTATTATTATTATCTGTATAATCTAGTTTCAATTTCATACACATTTTTATGTTACTCTTTTAGTGTTATATTATTGTAATGGAATTCCCCAGCGTACCACGTGTACCCCATAGCGCTTGTGCTGGACAATTTTTTTCTATTGGCAATGGAATCACGTTTTCCCGTACTAACGGTGTTTTTCCCATTATTTTGTTTTTACGTAAAAGTCATCCAAGTTATTCCGCACAAACGTTAAACGGTAAGGATCACGTGATATTTCACGTGGTAATCACGTGATCACGCTGGAAAATTCCATTCTATTTAAACATTCCTATGATCTTGATCTGAATCTGCACTAACTTTAACATACATGTAGATAGATTTTAGAAAGAAACGTGACATACTAAATAATAAAGTTCTTTAGGTAAAAAAAAAACCAGGCGCATTTGGCGTGTAAGTCTCGTCATGTGACAAACGCGATTGTTTGATTTTTAGGTAAAACTCGGCGCCTTGTAATGTTACAGAATATTGATTGTTGACAAAACTAACAGCAACATATGATCGTGTTACCGTGGGGATTATTTTTTGTGGGCGTAAAACTGCGTCCTGTGACGTAATTCAAAATCCATCACATCACATCACACTGGCAGTAACATATAAATGTATATTATATTATGCAAATTACGGGGGGCACTTATATATCGGCGTAAAACCGCGTCCTATGATGTAATTCAATATTCATCACATCACGTAACTTACAGTAACATATTAGTATATGATGCAAAATAAGGGGGGGGGGGGGGTCATATTCGCGTAAAACCGCTTCCTTTGCCATACTTTAAAAAAATCTCATTTCACGTAGCTGACAGTAACACATATATTATATGACGTAAAATTACATAGTACACTTTCAAATCGGCGTAAAAAGGCGTCCTGTGACGAAATTCAATATTCATCACATCACGTAACTGACAGTAACATATATTATATGACGTAAAATTACATAGTACACTTTCAAATCGGCGTAAAAAGGCGTCCTGTGACGTAATTCAATATTCATCACATCACGTAACTGACAGTAACATATATTATATGGCGTAAAATTACAGAGTACACTGTCATATCGCCGTGAAACCCGTAACGTAAACAGGTCAACAGGGACCTTAACTTTTAAAAGTTGGTAGCCCAAATGAAAAGTTAATGGCCCTGAAATATGGAAAAAAAAAAACGTTTTAAATGTCGCTGCTTTTCTTTATTGTCTGTTGTCTGTTGTACTAGTATTGTACATAAAATGGCATGGATTTGATATCGGCGTGAAACCGCCTCTTGTGACGTCATAAAATAATTGACTTAAAGCAATGTCTATCTTTTTAACTTAAAACTTTTATTTTCGGTTAAAAAATTCAAAGATTTCAGACGAGACTAACAAGCGCTGTTATCCTTACATATAAAAGCAAGTTTACAGACACAAAGCTATGATTTAATATAACTGAAAGAGCTCAAAATATACAATCTCTCTCATATATATGTCACAACAAAATGTCATATTTTTTCATCTTTTTTAGCAGCAAAAATTATGAAATTCTAATTGTAAATAATATTGTATGTATTTAAAAAATTAAATAAAAATCTTGAAAAAGTTTAAAAATGGTATATTATATTTAGTAACCTAGCCGATTATATTTATAGTTATATATCGATGTATGTTTCACATAGAAATAAAACGATGAATTCCGAGGTGTCAGCGTGCAAACTTTGTTCCGGTCCGAGGTCTCCTGAATACATTTTTTATATTTCACACTTTGTCACGTGCCATTGCCGTTTGAATCATGGCTGAGTTTTTGATTTTATATTGCACTAGTTCTTATATCAATATATTTTGCAATATTTGTGTATTTTGAGACAAAAATATTATTTTCGATGAAATACAAGTTGGAAGCAAATGAAATGTATTTTGCTATATAATAAAAGGGTCATTGAACTGATATTGTGAAATATTGTTCCGAGTTGACTCGAGATTTGCACTCATGCGAGTCGAGTCAACTCGGGACAATATTTCACAATATCAGTTCAATAACCCTATATTACACAATATCTGTTAAAGCGTTAAAGCTGCATTAAGTTTTTCAATTTTCTTTATTATTATTATTATTTTTATTTATTTATAATTATTTTTTTTTTTTTTTTTTTTTTCAAAAAATGTATTATTTTACAAAAAGATATCTTCTAATCACGATCCGTGAGATTCATTTTCTGAAATTTTATTCCTTTTAGCTGTAAATAAACGGAATCCTCTAAACGGTTGGTCAATGTTTATCAATGATTAAATTATGAGCCGGGAGCATGCGCACGGATGTACGGAAACTCCAAAAAAATCGAAAGTGAAACCTGACAAATTGTATTAATTGCCCGTCATTAATATCCAGATTTTTTCGCAATGGTGTTATATATCCCTCACTAAGGCAAAGATGAAAATTTCAATTACGTTCTATGTTTAATTTATCGTATTTCACCGTTTTGTAAATTGTCTTTAAAAGACCCGGGTTTTTATGACGTAAGCATGTTCAGATATCAGATCTCACATGCTACACCTTGCTGGCAAATTATTGTTTTTTTTTTTTTTTTTTTTTTTTTTTTTTTTTTGTATTTATTCGAGCTTTATCGTTGATTCAAATGTAACATTGTTCATTAAGAACATCATTAATTAGATCACCACCGTTTTAATTTTTTTCTTGGAAAACTTAATGCAGCTTTAATCGAGTGGTCATGGTTACTGAATACTATAAGATGCACGATTATAGATCACAGCGCCACTCGTCGTCTAGGTTTGAACTCCGATCAGACAGATTCTAGTGTGTTTGACGATTCACCAATTCACCGCTCTATGTCAGAAATCGAACCTTAGCTGGACATTAACAGCTTTCCTCCAACCTGGACAGATCCGAGCTTTTCAGTTCATCAGGTTACTATGGTTTCCACTGTCCACCTCGTTATAGGAACAGAAATCTTGACATGGACGTTAAACACCTTTATTCCGCTCCACTGATATACAGGTAATTTCACGTGTATCAACGTGTCCCACCTCAAATATTCAATGACTGACACTCATTCGTAATTCTACCACTGTGGTAGCTCAGTTGGTAGAGTGCTAGCTCCGTAAGTGGGATGTTGTGTGTTCGAACCACGACCGGATCTGACTCAAGATTGAAAGTGAGTCGTGGCTGTTCTTTCGCCAAGCACTCGGCATTACAAAAAAGGTCACTGTTCTTTGGGATTGGAACGTAAAATAAACGAGGTCCCGTGTAACGGAAGAGGTGGTACGATAAGGAACCCTACTGCATAATGCCATCAGCGCAACACACAGGCAAAATGGCGACCTCTCGATATAAGTGAAATATTCTTGACTGGGACGTTAAACACCATTACTCAACTCAACTCATGCATAATGCTGTATCACGAATGTCAATCATTGGTCTGATATTGTTCAATAACGTTTGAAAAAATACATTTCTCAATATATTCACGTGTCATTGTCCCGAGAAAACACAACGTAATAAAAAGGTTATTGTCATTCCGTTATACATGAACAATCATCACAATTTCCCTGGCTTGATTGATTGCACATAGCACATTACTTAATGATGAATATTAGTGCCTTTTGATAATTCATAACAACTTTTATCTACGCCATTTAAAACACTTAATGTTTTGTCAACGAACTATACATCGGGTCAAAATGTATATTTCATTGTCAGGGTGTTTCATATTGTTTTTCAAACATCAAATATATTTACATCTATATTTTGATTACCCTTTACCCATTACGAACTACTCGCATCTGGTTACATACAACTCGCACCTGGATACGCACAATTTACACCTGGTTACATACACTTCCCTCATGATTACGCACAACTTGCACCAGAGATGAACTAGTCACATCAGCTTATACACAGCTCGCACCTGATTATATAGAACTTCCAAAATCATCTAATTAATGTAGTATGTTTTATAATACGAAGTTGCACCGTAACGCATTTTAGCTTACCTGAGCTCAACGCTCAGATGAGCTATTTCTATCCATCTTCGTCCGTCGTGCGTCTAGTGTAAACTTTTAGCATTTTAATCTTCTGCAAAACCACTGTGCCAAATTTAATTAAACTTGGCTACCATCGTGCCTTGGTGTTCAAAGGCAATTCGGATTTGCCCAAATGAAGGTGTTATAACTCACTGGGGCCCAAAAATGGTAAATAGTGAGAAACTTAAAAATCTTCTCCTCTGAATGTTCAAGTTCATTTAGTTTTAGATTTGAACAAATGGTAACCATGGGGCTCAAATATGGAAATTGCAAGGCACTAAGTGGAAAAATTGATAAAAATTATATATTTGTCAATATATCTTGAAAACTATTAACCTTTTGTATAGGCATGTATATAAAAACTGTGTAGGTATTGACATCGCGATGGTTTTGATATATAGGTCAAGGTCATACATTCAAAAGTCAAGGTCAACGCAGCAGAAGAAAACTTTAATTGTTAATTATTTTGAAAACTATTAACTTTTTGTATAGGCATGTATATGTAATTAAAATATAAGGTAAATTTTGATGTGCCATATGTGCACATTTATAAAACATAAGCCAAACAGTTGAAATTAATGATCAAAGTCAATTAGATATTATTATATTATTTTATCAGGTCAAGGTCATAACAAGATACAAAGATTGAAATTGTAAATACTCTTGAAATCTAATTACTTTTTGTATAGGCATGTATATTAGAATATTGTAGGTATTGATATGATGGTAATTTTGAAGTATGGATCAAGGTCATAGGTTCAAAGATCAAGGCCATATTTGCATAAGAAAACTGAAATTGAAAATTTTGTTGAAAGCTATTAACTACTGCATAGGCATTGTATAAGAGTATTGTAGGTATTGATATGACAATCATTTTGATTTATGTTTCAAGTTCATAGGTTTAAAGGTCAAGGACATCGCTGCATAAGTATACTGAAAGGGTTAATTATTTGAAAATCATTCATTGTACAACAGTTACTACATGCCTATTATATTCTTCAAATGAAATGTGACTTGATATTTCTGATTAAGTGTAGTGACAGTTTTTAATTAACTTTAGTAACTTGGAATGTTTCTGTACTTAAAATATTGTCTTTTGCACTTTGCAATCGATTTTGACATGTACTCAGGTGTGCGTTTAGGCCCATGGGTCTCTTGTTATCATTCTTTTTTTGAGGAATCGGTAACTAAAATAATTTGTAATTTTTATTGTGTTATCAAAACTAGCATTCGCATTTCAAAACATACTTATTCATAGCTTTTTTATATATATATTTGAAGCAAAACTGTTAATCTTGAAAGGTTTGGAGGCGTCTCAGATATTTGTTCAATATTAAATATAGCTTCTATAATTAAGACTCAATATAGATTGTTTACCTGAGGATATTAATTTCTTTTGAAAATAAAATTTAAAATACTGTTTTGTTGTTGAGTAAAAATTAAGAATAGCTCTTGATTACATAACTATCAGAAACTGACCACTTCTAAAGAAAAGTAAAATAATTTGGACACTACTTTCCAACTTGTTGTTCAAGATAGTTTCTTTTTTTTCCTTTTTATTATTATTATTATTATTTTTTATTATTATTATTTTTGAGTTTTTTTGAGTTATTTTTGTTGTTGTAATAAGGGCATATAATGTCTTGTTATTGACATTGTTAAAGTTCCCCGATGTCGTAAATATATAGAAAATGAAAAAGGATCATTTCATTTATAATATAGATTTTTTAATGTGTATTGTTTACAGTTGAACCGAACTCTAGACAAAACTAAACAAAATGTCTAACGATTAAGTCTTGTGCGAACTTGAAATAGACTTTTTATTTTGAACAAACTGCACACTCTATTGGTCCAACATTTAAACTTGACCCACAAACCCCGTTTCCATCGCAGTCTGTCTTAATAACGTCCACAAATCTAGTTTTGGCTATCTTCGTCGCACGCATTGCGTCTAGGCAGACGACATCATGGCCACCCGGGATTAAATACCCATTGTATTCGAGATTCATGTCACCATAGCAACTAGATCTTCCTGGAACCATAACTACAGAGATGGCTCTACGGCTTCTGCACACTGCGCATGGATCTGTGCTAGAAGAAACAATAGCATTTTGTGATCTTAAAGAGCGTTTCCGTTTCCGCCCAAATATCGATAATCCAGACGCAGTGTTTCTTTCTGGTAAACAGTGCTGTCCCAATGGTGAGTTGCTGTTAAACAAAAAGTTGCTAAATCCTGAAAAAAGAACCCAACATGAAATAGCCTTACACAACTAAAAAATGGGAATAAATGTAAATACAAAGCGAGGATCAATCCACAAGCGGAATGATTTAAAATGATCCATTTATTTAAAATAAATTATTAATTTATATACTCTCTTATCATTATCACCTTTAATTTAAAACACCATTTTGAGAATCACGATTTAATACAGGTATTGCATTTATTGCTTTTTTTCATTGGCGGAAAAAAGTTGAGTCATACTTGCCTGGAAATAGCCTTTCGTTATAAGGGTTTCCGCAACTATTATTTCCCCAACGAGTAAAAACTGCACCGCCGACTGAAAAGTTCAAATAAATGGGTTAATGTAAGTCTAATCAACTTTTGAACCTTGACGTAAAATTACTTGAAATATTTCAATTTTTCATAGACCCAATTGGATGTTTTGTGTCAAAATTTTTTTAATGTGGTAAGATTGAAAATCACTGTTAGTCTTTACAATGCGTGTTTGGCGCTGGAATTTATTTCCCTCCGAATTTGAAGAGTTTTAAGTCGCAGTTTTTACATAGCCTGAATCATGAAAACATGCAATGAGCTGAACTACATTTGAATCGTCGTCGGTTTTCCCTCTAAATTCAATTTTTCCAGTTCGAACTTGGTCTTAAAATCATAGTCTAACTGACTAATGGTCTTTGCACCAAGATCAAATATCTTTTACTTATATCAGCAATCGTACAGGAAACCTAATTTCTCATTTCACTTCTTCATTATTAGCTCACCTGAGCAAATGCTCAAGGTGAGCTATTGTGATGGTAATTTGTCCGCCGTCCGTCGTCCGTAAACTTTTAACATTTTAATCTTCTCCTCCAAAACCACTGGGCCAAATTTAATGAAACTTGGAAACCTGGGTGAAGCCCTTTCAGATTTGCACAAAGGAGTTATGTCCCCTTTAGGGCCTCATAAGGGGGGAAATAGTGAAAAAATTTAAAATCTTCTCCTCTGAATCTACAAGAGATATACCTTAGTTATTTCATTTATAACATCCTTAGGTCATTTATTTTCAGATTTGCACAAATGAAGGAGTTATGTCCCCTTGGGGCCTCATAAAGGGGGGGGTGGAAATAGTGAAAAAATTTAAAAATCTTCTCCTCTAAATCTACAAGAGATATACCTTAGTTATTTCATTCATAACATCCTTAGGTCATCTATTTTCAGATTTGCACAAATGGTAGCCATGGGGCTCAAAATGGGGAAATTGTAAGGCATTGAGTGGGGAAATTGCTGAAAATTATATATTTGTCACTATATCTTGAAAACTATTAACTTTTTGTATAGGCATGTATATTAGAATATTGTAGGTATTGATATGACGGTCATTTTAATATATGGTAAAAGGTCATATGTTGAAAGGTCGTCACAGCTGCACAAGAAGACTTAAATTAGTAGTTATCTTGAAAACTTTTAACTTTTTGTACAGACTTGTATATTAGAATATTGTAGGTATTGCGACAATGGTCATTTTGATATATGGTTCAAGGACATATGTTCAAAGGTCAAGGTCACAGCCGCAAAAAAGACATAAATTGCCAATTATCTGGAAAACTATTAACTTTGTGTATAGGCATGTATATTAGGATATTGTAGGTATTACGACAATGATCATTTTGATATATGGTTTAAGGTCATATGTTGAAAGGTCAAGGTTACAGCTGCAAAAGACGACTTAAATTGCTAATTATCTTGAAAACTATTAACTTTTTGTATAGGCATGTATATTAGAATATTGTAGGTATTGCGACAATGATCATTTTGGTTCAAGGTTATATGTTCAAAGGTCAAGGTCATATCAACATAGGAATACTAAAATTATTAATTATTTTTGAAAGCTATTAATTTCATGCATAGGCATGTATATTAGAATATTGTAGGTATTGATATGACAATCATATATGGTTCGAGGTCATATATGTTCAAAGGTCAAGGACATAGCTGCATAAGTATACTGAAATTGATAAATGATTTGGAATTTATTCATTTCACTATAGTTATAGTACAGGCCTGTCGAAAGTTTAACACTGAGCTGACGAAAAGGAGCCGAGACTCAGCTGCCGAGGCGCCGAGCTGTGGACAGCTAGTGGCCGAAAAGTTGTCAAATCTTGGCCCCTCAGCAACTGGAACTGTCCACAGCTCGGCCACTAGGTAGCCGAGTCTTGGCAACTCATTCGGCTCCTCGGCTCTTTGAAATGTCCACGACTCGGCAGTTCATACGGCCTGTCAGTAGCCGAGTCTCGGCCACTAGCTAACAAGTGGTCTAGCAATTAACATCTGAGAGATTAATGTTTAACTGTATATATAAAAATAATAAAATATATCAATCGGTAATGATAAAGACTTTAAAAAATAACAATAATAAATTTTAAAAAAAAATTATAAAATAAAATAAAATAAAATAAAATAAAATAAAATAAAATAAAATAAAATAAAATAAAATAAAATAATAATAATAAAAAATAATAAATAAATAAATAACATAACATAAAATAAAATAAAATAAATAAAACCATTAAATAAACGGATGATGGAAAAGATGCATATGTGATTTTTTTTCAGCAATTTACATCTAAGAGAGATTAATTGTATATAATAATATTATATAAAATATATCATTCGTTAATGGTAAGGAATATAAGTGCGAATTAAATAAATTAAATTAATTAAATAATAATAATAATAAATTAAAAAAATAATAGAAATAATAAATAAATAACAATAATGATAATAAATAAATAAATAAATAAATAAATAAATAAATAAATAAATAAATACCATTAAATATATGGACGACGGAAAAATAGATATGTGATTTTTCCCCACAGAATTGCATAAATCTTTTATATTCCATTATGGAGCGGGATTTTAAAAACAAAAACTGGACTTCTGCCATCGCAGTGTTAATTTAGTCATTTATTGTTCCTATACAGGTAAACATCAGGTGTCATAATCCTAATCTGTTAATCCCCTGTCATCATCAGATACCTGGCTTCAATACACGACGTTCAAAACCTTCTCAGTACCAAGACAAAAGAATGTCGAACAAACGGAATTTTATTTAGACACATTGTCTCCGAAATCGGCCAGACTTCAACACCTGCCATCAAACTTTTGATTTAGAGGAAAGTCGTCTAAAACGCTGCAGAAACTTGTTCACTGACACTGTTGATATATAAATATTATCTCTACTAATTTTCCTACTGATCTCTCTTTGACTTACTCCAGAGTTAGATAATCTCACAATTTTCTCTCTAAAATATTGCGATATATGCGTAACTGCATGTTTAATGAACTGATGTTTTCTAGATAACGATCAAGGGGTCGAGTGGCCGAAAAAGTGCCGAGGAGCCGAGCGGCCGAAAAAGTGCTGAGCAGCCGAAAAAGTGCCGAGCAGTCAAAAAGTGGCCGAAAAACAGCCGAGCGATGGACAGTAGCTGCCGAAAAGGTTCCGAGCTGTTGATTACTATTGGCCGAGACATAACTGCTGAATGGCCGAGACGAGCTGCCGAGTCGGCACTAATTCGGCACTAAAGTGTTTAACTTTCGACAGGCCTGTACTGTACTTCATGCATATTATAAATGAAATGTGAGTGGATATATTTCTGATTAAGTTTTGTTGGAGTTCTTAACTTAAGAAAATATTAAAGTTTCTGTATTTAATATATTGTCTATTGCACTTTGCAAACAATATTGGAAATTTCTTCGGGTGAGCGTAAAGGCCAATGGGCCTCTTGTATGATTTGGCTATCATTATTTTGTCGTAAGGTGGCACACATTACTAATAATCTACTAAACTTACTTGAAACATATAAATGGACCTTATTACTGGTAATATTGTGACCAGATACAGCAACAAATGCTGCTCCATGTTGATCAGCTGTGGCATTGAAGACCAATTCGAAAATATAGAAATAGGCGTCTGGGTTAAAACAGCGACAGTCCACTCTTGCACTGCAGTCTTCAGTAGTACCATTCGGGTATGTAAAGTGGCATTGCCTGTCCGCAAATCCGATATAAAGACTTGTTATTAAGTTGTCATCTTGATAAAAATTCATTGTTGGCACTCTCCCGCCGCATTCGTACATACTTGCTCCATTTCTGCAATGTAATTGGACATTTAATGTGACAGGGTCACCGGCATAGACTTTGGTGTTTGGTATGTCTAGAAAAGCCCCATTCCTAGGAAAATCTAAAACTATAAATACAAATTCATATAAATATAAAGAAAGAATTACTAATTTTAAAATATTCACTGGTCAACAAACAATGCAAACAACTCCATATAAAAAAAAACGATGTATGAAAAAAAAACCAGACAAACGGGATAAGAAAAGTCAAACAAAAACTTTAATATTTAACTTATAACAAATGTTCTATACTATTTTGGTGATGATAGTTCTGTAGAAGAACGCCAAACCCTGTTTTTTTCTATAAACTTAAAAAGAGGAAATAAAAAATAATAATTTGTGGAAAATGCACATCATTTTTTTCAACTTTTATCACTTGCAATGCAATATTATTTTATTGCTTTAGATATATGCAGTTTAATCATATTTGTGTATCATTTCCTGGCATTAAAAACAAAAATGTGTAATTTATATGTATACGTATTTTATTTTTATTTATTTATTTATTTATTTTTTTTTTTTTTTGCTGCCCAAGTCTACATAACACGCAATTTCAGCGGTAGCGCTTTTTAAAAAACTGGTCGAGGGTCATTATAAAACTAGGCGATTTAGGGTCGAATAATGAGGTCCTGTCCTTTTTGAAGCGTAAATTTTCGATCATGACAATGCAAGATCATGTCGAAATGATATGTAAATATTTAACAAAAATACCTGTTTAATTTTATCTGCTATATGTGCACATTTGGAAATTCAATTATCATTAGTGACACTACGAGTCGAAAAAGTTGAAAGATAAAAAAGGTAATCTAAACATTTCAAAAATTAATAGATGACATGTAAAATATCGATCTATCAAGAAATATGTTGCGTTTGTTTAAAAATGTTTATTTCAATAAATAATCTTTAATATAAACACATTTACATAATTATGCACCAATGAGGGATTCTTGCACAAGAATATTGCTTTTGAAAAGATTAGTTCTCCTGTTGTAATATGCGCTTAGTTGTTTAATATAGTAAAGTTTAAATAAAGATAGAGTGTTAACTTACAGTTTCTTCTGTGTTGCCTTATGCTATCAACTTTTTCTTTGCTTTCATTTGCAAAGGATCTTTTTGGAAAGCTGTCTTCGAATTTATAACCTTCCTTCGTTGGTTTATTCGGATTATTTAACAGTGTTGATTCCACTTTTACAGTAATATTGCCTTCTCCGTTTCCGATAGCCAAAATAAAAATTATTGTCAGCAAAATCTGTACATGAATCATTTTTGGAGATTAAGAATACAAAACTTATAAAACCGTGTACGTTTACACCTTTATATATTCATAGATAACAACACTTGAAAACAATATTGATCTTTCTCCATGTCAAAAACATGATACAATTGATACATTCTGGAGGTTTTTTATCATTACAACTTGATAACAGCATTAACAACGGTATAATTTAGATGTTATTTTTTGTGTCGTATTAGTTTAATTTTTTTCGTGTATAATCTTTCACTATTTGTGTCAGGGTGTTTCTGACAATTATCTTAGATAAAGTTTGATATTTTGCTTACTTGTGTTCAGTCGTAAATTTACGTGTCAATTTGACGATGTTAACACCGGAAGTGATGTTAATAGTTACGTGTTATATCGTTTGCGCATTTAAGTGTCCATTATTTGCTTTGTTGTTTAAAATGTTAAATCGCAATTTACTGTCACAAACACAGTGAAAGAGTAGTTAATGTAGGAGGTCATGCTGTGAACCCTGGTCGGGTCTGGCCAAGATATGAAAAGTGGTAGAGACTTTTATTTCGCCAAGCACTCGGCATTTAGAATTGAAATTTATGGGATCCTTCGGAGGAGACCTTAAAACCGATGCCCCGTGTCACGACAGAAATATCCCTGCGTATTGCACCAAACACACTGCAAAATATCAAACTTTATGCCACTTCAAATATACCTTGTGATGTCTCAATATAATAATTATTGACTAGAACGTAAAACCTTTTTAAATTTACTAATTAACAAATAGTAGTCAATCTGGTCACGTGGTGTCTTAATAACCATAGTTTTTTGCGTTACATCTAATCTACGATAAATAAAATATGTTTTAAAAAAGATTCCTTAGTTACACAGATCTCCAACTATTAGTCAACAAAAAAGTACTTATACATCACTGTATAAACTTTCCTTAGCAAACAACACACTATTTAAAGCATGATCAAATTATCGAAAAACTTGAATCGAATTATAGTGTGATTGAATATTTATGCTCGTTTATCGAAGGTTGGTGGTTGCGCAGGTGTCCCCCAAATCATTCCTAATATCTGAACGATTGTGTTCATGGTAAAACTACTTCTCTTTTTTATATTTTATTTAAGTTGATCACCAACCGTATTTATTAATATCAGTAATTAACGAAGTTGGAGACTGGTTAATATAAGAGATTATCTCTTGTTGCAGATTCCTTATTTTATTATTTTTATTCTTATTATACATTTAAAAGAAAATTCTTTTGTATTGCAATGTCCCGAATTTAAATGTATTATTTTTGTTTTTTTACTGATCTTGCGTCAAAAGCTGTAGTATCGAGCGGCAGAGACGTTCTTATAAAACTGAATTGTATAAAAAACAGAAGACTAAAAAAAAAAAAATTACGCCTCCGATATAATGATGTCTGAAATGTTGATATACAGAGCCAAAACTAGAGATGGTATTGTCATCGTTTTGTATCTTTTTTATTTAAAAAAAACTTTTATACTTCTGATTCCCGTGAAGTCCGAATATGAAATTTAGAACGTATGTTTATTTATCTATAATCAACTATTTGGTGCAATATAAACGAAAATCTGCGGTTTTTATTTTAGTCGATTAATTGTAGGATTCATATTAAAAATAATTTTCGAGTTAAATACTGTTTTTTTTTTTCAAAAGAAACTTTGAAATGTTCTCCAACTAGCTCTATTCTAATTTTAAGGCTTCGTGTCCAAGATATTTTAACATTTTAATATTTTAAAGCAGAGGATTTAAAAAAAAATAATCATGAAGAACGTATTCTGAAATCTAAAAAGTAAAATGAAAATTGATGATGCAGAAATTTGTAACTGTTTTTTTTTTTATTATTTCATATTAAAATGTATTTGACAAGAGATAAATATTTATAACTTTTAAGTTGTTTAAAAAATTACAATTCACCATGAAGTATAGAATTTAGAACATATTTACAACATTGTGTAGCATTTGATTTAAAAAGTTACATACACAAGGCTTTGATAACCAATTAAAATTAACCTATTCGATCATATGATTCACCAAAAATGTTATCGTCAGGTAACTGTTTCTTTCGTTGTTTAGCTTTTTACTACCCTCTCCTGAAATGATAAATAAAATAAGAAACTAAATCCTGGATTTTTTGGAAAGAACGTTCTTTTTCAAGGTGTGTACAAAAAAGTTAACGATAGACATTGCTGGATTCTGAAAACAAGTCCAAAAAGATTCTTAATGGAACTGAAATTTCAAGGATCTATAAGCATGTCCTTAAGGATCCTAAAAGATGTTTCATAAAATCTCTTTTTTAAATTATAGATGGAACAATGGAAATTACATTCATTCAGTTTAAGGTATAATTTTTCTTTAAGTTTATTTTGAATTTTTGATAGTTTATACGTTATAGGAGACATTAATATCACCTGTCTAAATTATAGATTTACAGTTATAAACTAATTTCTTTATTAAATCTGTGCAATGAAGCCGTAGTTTCCTTATTGTACTTGTTTCTTAATTTATAAGTGATTTAGATAAAGATACCTTACATATAAAGAACCTGTGTTTTAATCAGATCGCCAGTAAGTATGTAGTAATTAACGGTATTTGTTAATTGCATACAGCGGTAGTTGTTTGAACATAGATTCCAGGTGCGATTTCTAATCCAGGTAGAAGATCACTATGAAGATTTCTTCTTCAAACACCATCTTGTTAACTGATATAAGATATGCTGGTATATTAAGGTAATTTTTTCAGGCATTCCTATCAACACATTATTTATTTATTGCAATTAAAATTCAATTTATAGATAAAAATAATGACTGGAGAAAATTATTAATATTTTTTTTATTTAAAAACATCAATAAAAAGGAAATAAAACCTCTTGTTGGAAGAGATATCTGAAAATTAATAAAAAAAAAAGTTTTCACAAATAAATGAAAAATGTCCCACTTGTTTTCTTTCAGTCACATGATCCCATTTGCATATCGCTAGGGTCATATTTTATAATCATGAACATCGTCTGTTCCAAAGCAACATAGGTAAGGTGATGGATTCCTAACATGGGGCACCAGGGTTCGATTCCCATAAAGAGCGGATACGTAAAGAAAAACAAAACAAAAAGGAAAAACAAATAATAATATAAAAAATAAATAAAAACACTTTTTTAAAAAGATAATGATAGATAATGATAAAAAAATATTGTTTCATTGATTTTAAAAAAAAAAAATAAAAAAATTGTCATTAAAGATTTGTAAAACCGCCTTAAAGATCCTTAAAATTTCATTTTCATTAATCATCTTTATGGATTACTTAAAGACTCCTTATAGGCATATTTTAGGACCCTTAAAGCCCCCTTCAAGGTCTTTAAAGAGACACTTAAGCTTTAAGGATCCTTTAAGATGCCTTTTCATCATGTGTTTGTGACCAGCGTTTTGCTTATTAGTCTGTCAGTCAATATTATTGCTATATTTTTCGTTGTGCCATTCTGCGAAATAAGTGTTTCTTAATGTGGCGCTGCTCTGGTTCTTGACTTCGTCTTTATTAATTTTTCTGAATCCACGTTTTTTTCGCTCCAAAAAATAGCATCGGAACTTGTGGTTGGGACAGTTCGGGGTCTTCGGAAATGCCACTTGATTCTCGACTTTCATGTCAGAAAGCACACTGTTAAAATTTTCTATGCCTTGTTTGTCTTTCATTTCATTTGCCCAGTTTATACAACAATTGTTATTGACATCGAAAAAGCAGACTACGCGGAGTTGGGGCATGTCAACTTAGGTTTTACTTATGCATTTGATAATTGACACAAAATAACGTTAAAATCGATATTTCATATAGTTTTTCAAAAGCAGATAATCAAAAGTGGCGATACAGAAATTATTGTGTTTTTCAGTTTAAACATTACATCCAATGTTAAAATAATGATCTAGAAGCTCGTTGCCAAAAAGATTGTCAACATATATAGCCGGAACTATCTTCTATTGTTGATAGCGGCGGATAACAGATAATGACAATTAAAGTGTTAACTAAGTAGTGATTAATATATTTTTAAATATTTAGCTATGACAACAGCATATCTGACACCTACTGATCTTAATTTTCTATATACTTGTTTTGTGAACTACAAATACGCCATAAATATGGGGTGGTATATCTAAAGTGAATTAGTTCTTGTAATTTAAAGCTCAAAGAAGTAAAATTGAAAACTACTTTCCTACAGGAATAGTTTCTTCTTAATCTTCTTTACCGTCGAAAAAAGTTATTCTGACTCGTATTTTCCAAGTGGTGTATTCATAAAGGGTTGAGTTATATAATATCAAAAGATTCAAGGCGAGAAAAGAATATTCCAAATGTCTGACAGATGTGCAGCTAGATATATGCTATTAAGCAATGTCCAGAATGGTCTTACAGTCTGGCTGGTGTTAAAAAAATCTAGCATATGTTTGGCGTAATATGGCAATTTAATTAGATGCCCAGTTTGATTGGACAATCTAGCACGTGTCAAGTCAAGTGTCGTATGACAATCGGGTTATGAAATATGTTGTACATGTGTTAAATGCGTCATAAATATAGTTATTTGCAAGTAGATAATTAAAAGTGGTGATTTAGAAATCATAGTTTTTTTCAGTTTTAACGTTACATTCAGTGTTAAAGCGATGATCTAGAAACCCGTTGGCAAAAAGATTGCCAACATAGCCGGAACTATTTTCTATTGTTGATATTGGCGGATAACAGATAATTACAATTAAAGTGTTAACTAAGTAGTGATAAATATGATTTTTAAATATTCAGCTATGACAGCAGCGTATCTGGCACTTACCGATCTCTGACAGAAACATGCGCATACCAGATGACGCCTTTGATTAGAAATTCTGCACATAGGCAAATGGTCAATGTATAAAATTTTGATAAAAATAAAGTGCGCTTATTCAACTTATCATCTTTTTGCAACCCGACATTACAATATATTGCATTTCAAAAATGAATTGCGTATTAGGTTGTTGTACAACATTTCCTAATTATACAACACGGAAACGTAGTTCCCAAAACCACTTGGCATCAAGAACCAAACAAAAATGTTGGTCAATTGTGCTAACCATTAATTTGTTTATGCCGATAAAGTAGAATTAGAAATATTTTAGCTTTTTGTAACAAAAGCTGGTTTATTAGTCAATACTGATCAATCTAGGAAAAAAGAGTGTGTATATGTTGAAAAACAACTGTGTTTTATGGTCTAATTTGTACTTGTACGCACTAAAACAACTCAATTTAAAGTTGAAGTCAGTATGTCACAGACTTGAAAACACTCCCATAGAAACTATTTTATTTGCCTTCACTTAATTTTCTATTTACTTGTTTTGTGAACTTCAAATACGCCAAAAATATGTGGTGGTATATCTAAGGTAAATTACTTCTTGTAATTTAAAGCTTAAAGAAGTAAGATTAAAAACTACGATTCTACAGAAATGGTTTCTTTTTAATCTTCTTTACTGTCGAAAAAAGTTATTCTGACTCGTATTTTCCAAATGGTGTATTTATAATCAATGGATTGAGTAATATCTTGCAAAAGATTCAAGGCGAGAAAAGAATGTTCCAAATGTCTGATCTGGCTGGTGTTAAAAAAATTTGCATATGCTTGGCGTAATATGGCAGTTTAATTAGATGCCCAGTTTGATTAGACAATCTAGCACGTGTCAAGTCAAGTGTCGTCTGACAATCGAGTTATGAAATATGTTGTACATATGTTAAATGCGTCATAAAATGTTTGAAAATAACACTTATTTCATCAAAAAGCTTTCAATCTAAGATTAAACTAGATAACCGCCTTGGTGGCTGATTTATAAGGCTGTTTAATCTGCATAGTTCTTATGGTTTGATCCCGGACAAGCTATGATTTGATATATTTTCAGTCCCATCATGATGCCTGTTATAATGCGCAGTGGGCATACGGATCTTTATGTTACTAAACTTACATTTATAACTTGGCTTAAGTTTTAGGATTTAAAAAAAAAAAAAAAAAAAAAAAAAAACCTAGGTTTAAGAGAAAACTTTAGGCCAGTGAACTGGCGATTTTTTTTTTTCTTCAAAAAGAAATCAAACTTAAATGCAACGAGTGTCTCGTTTAACCTTAAACTTGTTCCTTTAAATGCATTCTAAGGGAAACTTCTGTTTGATATACGTAAAAGTAAAGAAGTGAAATAAAGCAACTTTAAATATTTAAAAAAATGTCGACTTTAAAACTCATGACATTAAACAGGCATTACATTTGATGATAAAAATAAATTGACAGAAACAATATTATTTAAACACAAACACAATCGTCCAATTTAAACCAGCGTTGATGGAATAACAATTGTAAGAAATGTTTTTTAACAATTGGTTTATCAAATCTAAAATTATTAATCTTTATTTTCTCAATTATTAACATGAAAGTAACCCCAATCACTTATTCACAGATTCGTATTGAGTTTCTGTATTGTATGTTACCAGTATATAGTAATAGAAAGAGTGAGACAAATCTATTTTGCTTTTTATCAAGATTGTCTCGCTTTTATCCATCTGATAATGTAGAAATAGAAGGCATAAATCCGTTCAAAGAGAGACAATCCTTTTAAAACAAACAAGTACAGATAAAACAATAAATAATTGTAATAAAATAAAACGATTTCTGTAAAAGGTGTACGTTCATACTGTTTTAGTACTTTTAGTGCATATACTATTTCCAAAATATCCGGAACTTTTAAACTTAAAATTTGGACTAAACCTCCAAGATCTTTAAATGTTCTTTTTAATATTCTGAGCTTCTAAGAAATGTTGGCTATATAAGTAAGATAATTTTGTAGTAAATGGCAAATGAAATTGTAAATGTAAAATACCACATTTCTATAAAATACAAATTAATTTTTGAATTAAATGGATAGCACACACACACACACACACACACACACACACACACACACACACACACATTTAGCAAAATTTTCAGCCCTCTTAAATTTAAAATTTACTTAAAACTAAGGTTTGTTCCCTCATGCAAAGCATTCCTTAGCTGGATTTGGATTTATATAATTTTGGAACTTTAGATTCATTATTTTCAACTGTTTGGCCTTTGTTTTTTATCTATCAAACTTTTCGGTCTAAGTGTCACTGATGAGGAATGAATTTCCGAAATGTGCACATCTGGAACATCAAAATTTAACTGGTATTTGTTATATATATATATATAATATATATATATATGTATATATATGTATATATATATATATATATATATATATATATATATATATATATATATATATATATATACCCAACATTTAAATTATTACATTGTGTAGCTCTTGATTTATTAAAGAAGTTATAACACTTAAACTTATATTAATATATCTCAAGATTCACAAAGGTTTTTTCTCTTAAGAAAACTGTCACTTCCAATTGGTAACTTTTTACCATGCTTTTCTGAAACAAAAAAAAAATTAAAAAGATATACGTATAATAGAATCTTTAATCCTTAATAAAAAAAATTGTCTTCAGTGTGTATATAAAAGAAAATTTAACAGATTGCATAGAAACAATTGGAATCTAACAACAAATTCATGACACCAGCTTGCCAAAATGTTCATACAGCATGTCCATGATTTGATGATGGCCCTAATCTGATGACAATTTAAAAATTGAAAATGGTCGTTCTTTCATTAAGTACTCGTATTTTAATTTGAAAGTCGCAGGGTCCCTCGGACGTGATAATAAAAACAGATCTCCATGTCATGGTTGCATTACGATTCTTCTTTCGAGATTTAATTTTGGATAAGGTAATAGAAGGCTCGTAGATTAAAATGTTATGTTTAAAATTATAATTATAATATATTGCTTACACTTCACAGACAAAGTAAAGATTGTTTGAACAAGAAATGTCATTCAATTTTCCTGATTTAGACGACAAAAGTTGTAAACAAGTTTCTGTGTTGCCACCATTTGGTTCATCTACATTCCAGTTTTGAAAACTAAAGTTGGACCGACTGGTTAACCATTCCCATTGCCCTGAAACTCTTACTCCACCAATGAAGGGTTCTAGATAATAATACATCAATGATAAACCTTATAAATAAATAATTTGTATTTTTTTCAACTTAAGGTAGAAAAACAAAAATAAACATAATAAAATTTCAACAATTGATAAGGATGATGCCATTGTATCAGATAGAATCCTAGATATACTTAACATGTAACAATTTTACGCTTCATATCATTTGCAAGTTTAATTTTCCATTCGCGGATGTAACTAGCTAAAAAGTAATTGCTTACTCTTCTTGAGCACCCGGCCCAACTTTCCTGGAAAAGGTCATGTGTTAATTTGTCTTTGAATCGTTATTTGAACATCAAAGAAACGTTTGTGTGTCGTTGTAATAAAAAGAAAATAGAAATATATTTTTTATTAGTTTTATTATATCATTCTGTGTTTTAAATAGCAAAAAATAATAGAATACCTAATTGAAAAAGAAAAAAAGGTTGACACTTATTTATAAGCATTTAAGAGCTAATGGCAAAAGTCATTAAAATCGTTAATGCAATTTATAAGAAATATTCTTGGTGATTTCGATTAAAAATACTTTAGTTATAACAATTTTATTCTCTATCATAAAAATCTTTTTTTCACATATTGGATACTTTACTAGATTTTGTACATTTTAACTCAATTCAGTTTTGATTTAACAATTGGAAATGAACTAGAATATAGGAGATTGACAGGTAACTTTAATGAGAGCAATAGAGAAAATAGCATTGCGCAATCTCTCTCTCTCTCTCTCTCTCTCTCTCTCTCTCTCTCTCTCTCTCTCTCTTACCATGACCTATGCTAAGGGATGTAACATATGAGTTTTCCTCGATGTCTTCCATTTCAACAAGATGTCCTCCAAACACCAGGTTTTCACAGTACTCCTATAATTATGACAGAAAATTTTAACTTATAAAGTTAATTTTTGATTTTTATTTAAAATTGACTATAAATTCTAAAACTGATTAATGAAACATAATCATGTTTAAATATAAGTTGTAATTTTTTAAAATGCAAAGATTATTTGTAAGCTGGTGCATTTCTGAACATCTCCAGAGAACTACTACAAGAAACTACTTTAAATTACATGAGAAGTTTTAAAAATAAACTCGAACAATTTACAGTTCAAAAATCTTTATCTTGAAAATGAACATATTTGTAAGATCGAAATTTCGTTATTGTTTTGATATTTCATCAATTAATAAATTCGTCAACAAAGTTTGCCAGTTAAAGACACAAGAATAATTTGCTGGTTAAGAAACTGCATGAAAAGCTGACGGAATGACTTTTGATCAATGTGCTTGATAATATAGTTTTTTCTTTTTTGGATAGAGTGAAAAATTGAAAATGAAAAAAAAATTTTCTACATAATTTCAAAGTCGAGACTACATGACGAAAGCCATATTTCAAAAATGTTTTACGTTAACATCTAAGCAATGCCAATTTAATCGATTTAGTCCATCCATAAATTAAAATGTTTTTTTTTTTTTGAATCATAGTTTTAATGTTTTTTTTTGATTTGAACAAAAGACTGATAACACTCATATTGATATATAATTATGCTAAAAATGTAAACTAGAAATAGCTTTTTATCAACATTCTTATAGTATTTGGAGGGTAATTTACGCTAATCATTAGTGGAAACTGAAAAATCAAGCAGCAATGGAACGAATAATACTTTATCAGTGACATAAGACCTAATCATAGTTGAATAAAATTATATTGAGCGGTCTTGAACATTATCTATAATTTAATACTTTTATGAAGATAAATATTCTAAAGTATTTTAGAAAATATTTAATCATTTCAAGATAAAATCTTATAATATGATTACCTGCGCTGAAGTATAAGTTTTATAAATGCGCACAAATAAGTAACATGAATCTAATCTTTTATGCCAAATGATTGGACACGTCTTAGCTGAAAATATTAAAAAAGAAAATGGAGAAAATTGTCCTTTGTGCGGACAACACACTCGCAACATCCAGAAGCATACTCATCAATTATCACAAAAATTTTTAATAAAAAAAATTCTTTTATGTAGTTTATTTAAATACGTTAATAAATTTATTGATTAACTCCCACATGATAATTTCATACATCTATAGTATACTTGGTTTTCAAGAACTCAGATTAATATCAGTCACGCTAAACATAAAACTATTAAAACTCGTACCATCCGGGACATTTATTACGATAAAACAACAACCAAAATGGCGGCGGCGACGGCGACGACTAGCAACAAAAGATTGGTCGAATAGCAATTTTAATATAATCTTCAATACATTTCTGGAATATCCGAAATATAATTAAATTATATAATAAAGCAATTATTGGACTTTTTAGAGGTTGTAATTGCTTTGATATGTACTAGGGCTTTCGACTTGGTCAATATATTTTTTCCACTTTAAGCGTATACTTTTGACCAATCAGCCTCGTCTAATCTAAGCTAATATGATAAACCTGAACATTAATTACAATTAAATTGCCTAAAACCTATAATAAATTCTCCATTTTTCAAAGGTGAAGTTTACATTTTGACAATTACACAAACATTGTTATACGGTACACATTACAAACCTATACACTTAACATGGCTGCTCCATGATCCGTCATCTTTACATGTGATACTGTTTGTCCCTTCTAACTTAAATCCACGTTCACATTCATAAGAAAATGTGGCACCAACTTCCATAGTCGTCGACGGGGATTGCATGCGTGAGTTTTCAACATTTGGTAGGGGAGGGCATTCTGCAAAACATATAACGATGGGGAATAGTACAGGGAATGCGATTAGATTATATGGTATACGACTTACAACAAGATAAAATACAAGTAAATGAAAAAAAAAAAAAAAAAAGAAAGAAAGAAAACTTATTAAATCAACTTTTTAAGGTTTAAATTTTAAATTGTCTTTACAAACTGTAGTTTTGTTTTCGATTTTCTTCCGCGTAATTATTTGTTTTTCAATTCCTTTCCTTTTTTCTTTTTTTATATTTTGTTTTTCAAAGAAAACCTGTAACCAAAATTTATTTCATCATTAAAGTTTTATATACGATTTAAATATATTAATATCAAAAACCGCATCCACATTGATAGAAAGAATTCAGCAGTTTTAAATCCCATTTTTTTAACCTTCCCTTAATAGCAAATTGAAACGCCTCGTTTTCAGTTACCCTCTGACATCATGTCGAATAATGGAATTAGTATCTAACATAATGGAAAGTGGTAATGATGATAATATAGCGACGCATTGAGAAGAAAATAACGACCGACTCGGACATGCACATAATTATGTCAGATTGTTCATCATTATTTGGGGAAGCTGTAGACAAATGATAAATTTTGCGTTTACCTGTATTTATTTGGGCCAGAAATGTACGAATTGCAAACTACTCGGGAATTGTGATTGGTTTCCTAGCTATTAAAAATAATATGCGATGAATATTTACTTGTAATATACACGAAAAATGATTATATCGTCAGCATTTTAAAATGAAGTAAATATCAAGTCGGACTGGATTGACTACTGGTTGCATACTATGGAACTATCCGTGTCACTTGCTTCAAATAAAAAAGGGAAAAGTCAACACCCCAGCTCCAGGGAAAACTACAAGTGCTTTTTTTGCAATCTTTAAAGTTACAATACAAGGGCATGAAGATTACTTGTAAACAAATCAAGCGGCATTACATTTTCTTGCTTATAAGCAGATTTCCACACGATCAAAGTTGTTACATAGTTTTTTTAGTTCAACTGCTAATTGATGGTGGGGTAATGAAATAAAAAACAAGACCATGAAATTCCATCTCAAATTATTTTACAAAACAATATTGTTTAAATTGTTATGACACGGTTTTCAGAATGACATTACATTTTTAACAAACGAGACAATAATAAAAATAAATAAATAAATAAATTATTTATTTATTTTTGAGAGTGAAAGGATGGATTCAAAAAATATCACTGATTGAATGTGTGCCCAAAGAAAAGTGAAAATTAAAATTAAATCAAACGTAATCAAGTGATGTAAGTAGAGCAAAACCTATTTTAAAAAAACCTGTCTGTTCGTCAGTGTTTGAATTTGGCCTGAATGAGATAGGGCCTATAGTTATATTTTATTATTATAATTTTTATTTAATATTATTATTATTATTATTATTATTATTATTATTATTATTAACAATTTAATAATTCATTCCTCATCAGTGGCACTAGGGTCCAAAAAAGTTGTTAAATTAAAAAGTTTTTGACGAAACTTTTGACAATAAATGAATCCAAAGCTTCGAAATTATATAAATCCAAATAACCGATAGATATGTAGACCGACCTATTGACGGTTGTATACTCACGTCCCGTTTCAGATGGTTTGAACAAGCTTCTTTTTGATATGGGCCCATTTGCATGAAGCTCCGTTAGTAATTATGTACTTTGTATCTGCCGCTTTCTTTTAGAAAATCTTAGTCACGCAATATAATGCATGGTATTGATAGATAAATTATAACAATTGTGAGTCAGAACCTGATGTTTAAATACAAAAATATATTTTATTTTGATCATATTTTGTATCTTCACTAACGATTTGGGTATACTTACAAAACTTTGAAAGTCCTAAGCCTTGTAACTTGTATATTTGAGACTTAGTTCAGTTATTATAATTTTTCTTTTGTGTTTTAAAAAGATGTTTACCTGTTTCTATGCATGCTGTGTCTCCTGATGTAGTGTATATGCATTGATGCCTTGGTGGGCATGTAACGTTTGAGCAAGCTTTAGAGAGTGTCTGAAATAAAAAAGCTTTAATTTAAAGACTTTTAAAAAGTTTACATCCTTGAAACCACTTTAAGCTAGGGTTTTGTCGGGTTGAATTTTACCAAAATCACAACTAGACTCAATTAGGCTGGACAATGTTTGAACTAGTCCTAAAGAATGTATACAATAATGAAAATAGGCTTTTAATTTAAAGATTTTATAAAGAGATGATACTCCTGCTTTTACTTTAAGCTTTGATATCAATTTCACAAAAATCTTAAGATATAAAACTGGATAAACTGCAGCTAAACCAAACAAAAATACTAAATTACAGACTTTATTAAGGTTTAATTTACATGTGTAAATTATATTGTTAGTGTTATTGTGTTAGTTATTGATTTAAAAAGATTTTTGTTGTAATTGGAAAGTGGTAGTATATAAAATTATCCAAAATAAAAATAATTCTGGGACTATAGAATGTGGCAAAATGCTTGATTAAAAGGATGTTGATGGTATGGTTTGTTTAAATCAACGTTGCAAATGTGAAAAAAAGTGGCTTTTTATTTTAAAGTGAAAATCTTTGAAAAAAATTTGTTTTGTTAACAGTGTATATTTAAGTTGCGTTTTTTGGATTACGAACACAGTTTATAAGTATTTTACGGAGCAAACGGATATCAATTTTATATATATATATATATATATATATATATATATATATATATATATATATATATATATATATATATATAACACAAATACCAGTTAAATTTTGCTGTGCCAGATGTGGACATTTCGGAAATCCATTCCTCATCAGTGACACATAAGCAAAACGGTTGGAAATTTTATGAATGAAAGTTACAAAATCATATAAATCCAAATCCAGCTATATATATAATCTGGATCAAAGTTAAATCAATAACTTTTGATATCAAGATTTAATCAATTTAACAGGAAATAAACTTAAATTTGAAACATTTTAAACTGTGTTTTAGAATTCAACATCGTGTTCCTTTTTCCTTCTATCAGCTGTTGGGGTTTATTGTACCTAGTTATGTTTGTTATGTTAATCTTTTTGATAGTTTTGATTTTTCACCACCAAATTTGGATCACTTAAAGTTTGCTTAGTTTAATTGATTACACAAAACCTAAATTCTCCATTATTTATAAGATTTAAAAAAAAAACAAAACAAAACAAAGTACAAAAAAATTCTGTCCATCAAAATAGCAACTTTGACTATCAATTGAACTGTTGACTAATAACATGCAAGAGTTTGAAAATGGATTTATTATTTTTGAACTAATCACTTCCCAATCAACTGTATGAAGATAATAAGTTTATTATATATATAACAAATACCTGCTAAATTTTGATGTGCCAGATGTGCACATTTCGGAAAATCATTCCTCATCAGTGACACTAGGGGCCGAAGAAGTTGATAGATTAAAAAACATACGCCAAACAGTTGCAAATTAATGAATCTAAAGTTGCAAAAATATGTGAATCAAAATCCAGCTAAGGAATGTTTTGCAGGAGGGAACAGACCTTAGTTTTAAATAAATTTCAAAAATTAAGACGACTGAAAATTTTGCTAAATAGTATATTTTCTGACAGCACAAAGTATATATCATAATCTTTGTATTCAAAGAGTCGTGTCAATTCTGTTTTCCATATCCATTAAAATTTTGAGATAATACTTGAATTATATAAAAAGGTTCTTATAAGAACGTTTTCTAGATACTTAATCTTTCTACTATATTTCTGGTTCTAATGTTTGTATTTCTTTTACAATTAATACGGTACGGTAGAGCTTGTTCTCACTACGGGGACTGTCAATAGAAAAAAACCCTGCCAACTCATTAATCGTTGACTCGATTATACTGCAAGTCTGCGCGCACTAGATCAGTCAGACACCGACGCTCTAATACCAGGATGAGATTTCATCGTTAAAACGGAGGGGAACTTAGTCCGGGTTTTCGAAAACATTTTTTGTGCCCGAAGTGGTACTTGAACTAGTGAGACTCTTATGATGTGTTATGGCTGTCATGACAATTTTGTCAATCAATATCAAGTCACTGTTTCTTGAAATAAAACAAGAATTTTTTTAATAAATTAGTGTCAATTTGAATATGTAATTATTCACATTCTCTTGATAATAATCTTGATATTTTTTTGCTGATCTGAGTCTCATACCGTTTCATACTATTTTGTATATTTCATGTTTTGGTGTGTACTATAACCGCGGGAAAACTTTTCCAATTTTAGTTATCCTTTAAAAATATTTAAAAAAATAATAACTCTGTAACTCTATTTTTATGAACATTTTATAAAAACAAATTCACCTATTAATTAGTTAAAAATTTTACAAAAATTCCAACTATCCTGCAAACTAACATGATGTATAGTTATTATAGTTTTATTGGAGAATCTTAATGGAAACATTTATGTATCGATGCAATCACAAGATGTTAGCTTTTAACCATGTAGAATTTCTTGAAAAAAATATTAGTAAACTACACTTACAATAAAAAAAAATTCTTTCGAATAAATTTTTCTCTTTTTGTTGCAAAATGTTTTATCTTTTAATATTTTGCATATTTTAATAAAACTGATTACAATTGCTACAATTAAATGTAGTAACTAAAACGAAATTCTTTTGACTCACAAATAAATTATATGAAAATACTTACCTTTGTTAAATGTGTACTAGTAGATTATCACTCTCAGCTTAAATAAACACCAGAAAGTCGAGGATGCTAATTCTTTTGCTGAGTGTGAAAATCTACCATGACACATTTATCAAAGGTCAGTATTTTTATTATATTGAGTGTCTTTTCCACAAATCGTTTTGACAAAAACTTGAAAAAAAAATTAAACAACGAAATAACTCATCATTTGTAGCATCAACCGGCGACATTTTTACGATGCCGTTTACAACATGAGAAAACTAATTTCTGAATTGATCGGTGAAGGGATGTTTTAATTTTGAGTGTTCGATTGTGGTAATGAAAATATAACACATGTTGTTATGGATAATTCCTGTCGCTCTATCTTTCTAATGCCAAGCGTTAATTGAGGAAGCAGTATTTAAATTAAATTATATATAACCTACCTTTGGCCATCCTGAAATATTACTGTACATCCAATTCTTAATATTTACCAATTTGTCTGGACTAGAAGCTGCTGTGTCAGAGGCCAACTCACAAATGCCAGTGAATTTGTGTATGTTAAATGAATAACAACCTGTTGTAAGCTGACAGATCCTCGCACAAGATCCTAAGCCATTGTTTTTATATGTTTTGAAAATCCCAGTTTCAAGCCGTTGATCGTAAGAAACGTGAGACAGTTGACAAGATTCTAAAGCAATAGTGTACACTAAAAACGACAAATTTACAAACACTAACTTCGGGTTCATTTTAAACGATTTACAGTAATATAAAATGGCATCTGTGTATAAATATACTCCGGTTTATAAATATTTTAATATCCATTGATTTTTTTTTGGAACATGAGCCTCAAATAAACGTTTTTTTTTTAAAATCGGCAAAATGAAGGTAATATTGATTGATCATTTCTATACTATTGTTAGGTCTAAACTAAGTTTTTTACATTTATAATCAAGTTCTCTATGGGACGAGGGGTCCTTCGGATGAGACCCTAAAACCGATGCACTGTGTCACGGCAGGCAGGGCAAGTTAAAGAACCCTCCCTGCACATTGTCCTTAGCGGACTGCAAAGGTACAAATTTCTGTAACTTCACCTATAGTTGGTGACGTATCAATATAAGTGAATTTTTTTCTTGACTGGGACGTAAAACCATTAAATCAATCCTAGAAGCTTACAATCTTGGGAAAATGTATTGTTGTCGAATATAAAAGTAATATAAAGTTGCTATCTTATTGCGCTATTGAAGACTTTCCATCCTCTCGGAAGAATTACTTTAAATTCGGAAACTTAAACATAACTTATGTTACAGTAACGAGTTAACACTGTTTTAAGAATTTCAATCATTACTTTTCAAATCTAACTTAATTAAAATGTTCAGATAGGTTAAAGTTATAGTTCTAATGGTAAATTCATTTCCTATTTACCGGCTTCATATTTTGATCGATGGATAATATGTTGAAATTTGAAACGCGTTACTTTATAAAACTTGCTTCAATTTTTTATTAAAATATCCTTGTAGAAAAACAAAATGTTTTGTGACCTGATATTATACATAAATGGTAAATGTTTCCTTGATAAATGCGGCATCTTTTAAATATCTCGGATATGAAATAACTAGGTGAATGTTTCATTTTTCAATTTTTAATTTCATTTCATCTGCCATTTAATTCAATATGAATTAAATAACAACGAATACATACCAAGGACGTGTTGTGAAAAACATTTATTTTAAGTAAAAGACCAATTATTATTCTTACTGATTTTAAGTTCAATTTGCTAAAGCCAGCTGAACTTCCGGCAGGGAGAAATTTCCGTGCGTCGTCTCTTCTCTGATATCACGTAATGAAATTAAACCAAACCTGTTTGGATAAGATAATAGACTTCCGGCGATTGGTGATTTCCGGATAGTTCCTGAATCCCAAATTGCCAGCGTCACCATGACAGAAAATAACAGAAAAATTAAAGTTTGTGATTTGTAGCCCTATCCTCGATTTCAGACTGCCGCTATTACTTTAAATTTGAAAAAAAACATAAAAGGCCATTACATATTTATTTGATGATCAATTTGGTTCAATTTTTGTATATGTAGAATTTTGTTCATTTAATATTTAATGAATATGTTATAAATATTTGTCGACACGTTATAAGCGCAACATACATGTAAGCAGATCAATTTCTTGTAATTTATAGAAAGCTGTCCATTTAATATTTTAACGGGTTTATTTATAATCTTTTTGTGGAAACCTTATTAGCGAATTATGCAAATTAGCAGTTTTAAATAGAAATATTTTTTTAAATTAAAACAAAACCTTTTTCTTTGAAACCACTTGACAGAATGAAACAAAACTTAGATGTAAAACGGCACTCGGTAGAGAAGTTTGTTATTTTCTGTTTTATCAAACATTAAAGACGACCGCTATTACTTTAAATAAAGAAAAATAATGACAGGAACCATGTGACAAAATGAAACCAAGTTTGATGTATAAGGCTACCAGGAAGTTTGAGATTCTAATCCAAGATTACTTTCGGTAGAAAAAAACAGAAAAAAATTGCCATGGCATATTTAATTGTTAATCAATAAGTTCAAACTTGGTGTATTTAAAACGTTAATTGTTACTAAGTGAACTCTGGCCTTTTCATTTATGCAAAAGGTTTATCGTTACCTTTTGTTTGCATATAATTAGCGCGCAAAATGCATATACATATATATATGTGTGTGTGTGTGTGTGTGTGTGTGTGTGTGTGTTTTAAATAGAGACATTTGATATAATTAACGGGTGTTCCCAATTTGTTAAAAACGTTTTGCAACAACTCGACCAAATGAAATGTAATCCTTTTTGGAAGGCCCCCATGTTCCTTAGTGCAGTTGTTAAACGATTTTTTTTCGGCTAGACCCAAAATAGCCAAAATAAAAAGGAAAAAAGAAATTACAAGGACTGGTATGTTTGTGTTTTATTTTATTAAGTCCATAAATTTAAAGGGATTTTTTTTTAAAAACAAAAACATCCTAATTCAGAACTATCTTTTGTTTGTAGCAAGGTTTTAATCTGTCATATGTCCTAGACGGACTATTTTGGGCCTATTACGATAAAGTACGATAAAACGTATTTCATTACTTATATTTAAAATCATTTACTGTAATATTTGAAACAATAAATGAATGAATAAATAAATAAGAAAATTCAATCAATCAGTAAAAAAAATTACATTTTTTAGTTTCTAGTATTGTTCTGTTATATTCACTGGTTGAATTCCATAAATTGAATTCATCTTCGTCTTGCATGTGAGCAGTCGATTTTATAAAAAATCGACAACAAATAACGACAAAATAAAGTCAAAATAGTTTTTATTAAAGAGTTTAATTAAATGTTCAATTAGTAAACGAACGTTAGTAAACAAGCCAGAATGAAGGGAAGACAAATTATTTGAAATATCAACTGCATAATTGAGCTGAACTCGACAGACCGGAACACGGAAAAGTTATCATTGGCGTGGTATTTGAACTTGCTAGATTACACAAAGCTTCCGAATTGAATTAATTGCAGCGGACAAAGTAGCACTCATTGGCAGTTTTTGAACTATGGAGTAATCGCGGTTGTATGATCTTACAGAAGCTTTGTTTCGATGACTAAACATGGACATGATTTGTTTTGTTTTGTTTCAAAAACCGACATTTGCTCATAGACTGAATTGCGGTGGAGCGTAAAGAATGTGCAGAATGCCGCTAAGATTTAATTTATTTAGTGTAACTTAAACTTCACACTCGCCGAGCTGCGTTTGTAAACAAAACTACGAATGAGTAAATTTTAAACATGTATTAAATCACATCATTCAGAACTACTTGCACGAGTCTTATTCAGTCGATAATAAATAATGACTCGTTGAATTGTATTTATCAAAGGCGAAATACCCGCGATTGAAAATATTAGGTGATTACGTTATGTTTAACATAAACAACTAAATTCTTAAAAAAATTGCATACACTAGTATGTACATCAATTGGGTCAAGATTATTAGGTCTGATGAAAAAATATCTAACAAACTCTATTAACTAAGGTTCTACCATAGTTTGATTTATTTTTGAGCGATATACTCCCATATTTCCACCAAACGATAATACAAGACCAAGTCACAATGCAATAACCAATACCCACTTACCTTGACATTTGAAGGTATCAGTCGTGAAAAAATACCGTTCAAAGTAGAAGAAATATTGTCAAAAAAATTATTGTGCCAGTGTAAATGTATATTAAAGTGATTTTAAAGTGATAAGTTATGCCTAATACCGTGCAAACACTTTTCAATTTTTTTCTACGCTTTTTAATGAACATGTAGGCCTAACCTACCTTACATAAAAGGAAGTTGACTTGATTTTCTTTCTTTTATGGAAGAGTATATTCTGCGGCTTAGTGTATATAAATCTTTAACAGGGTACTTGGGGCCGTGTAACCTGCCACCAACTGAACGAATGGGTGATTTTAATGCAGTGAAAATAGCATCAGAAATATTTCAGCTATCGATATTTGTAGCAGAAGCAAGTATTCTTGTCAGCAACGATTATTTACGGCAAAGTTAGCATATGTTTGAAAAGTGCAAGTGTGTTTTTTGGTCTACTGGGTTTTGTGCACTCTCAAAAACTATTTTGATTAAGCTATCAACTCATTACACGACAAACAACCCCCCGCCCCCAAGTCAAATTGTTCTTCAGCTTGGTAAACCATTCGTTACCTTGTCCGTCTACAGCGTTTCTAGGCTTTAATTATGATACGACAGGGGTTCGAACCACAGACCTTCTGCAACTGAGGCGGACTCTCTATCATTGAGCTTACAATGTGTTAATTGTGCAAATGTCTATTCATAACAATTCTTCAAAGACTATATGTTAACAAAAGTTATACCTAAAACCTGTATAAAATGTTTGTACTAACAATTTTTTGAAAATGTTAATCGCGTGTTTTATTCGTTAAATAAGCAAGCATTTACAAACAAATATCGTTTTAGGGATTTAACGTTTATGCATACAAATTAAATAATAATAGCACTCAGTTCGTTTCTTTTCCTAGGTACAATTGCTAATAATTTTCTTCACTAGAGTTGCTGATTGAGTTTGGCAGTTGTAAATCTAAGTTAAATGTGTCTTCACTCAAAATGTCGAATGTTTAATTTAGTGGATGTTTGTGGGTTATGGCATCATCAGCAGATATCTGTAAATGGGATTACCGATAAAGTGATCAGCTGTTAAAACATTTACTTGTTTTCATTATATTATCGGTTTAGGCGGTACTTGCTTGGTGAACTATACATTGGTATATGCAACGTAAATTAGTTTTTGTCCTAAAAGATTAACAACTTTGTTCCTTGAGTAATCGTTCCTTTTCAATCTTCTTTACCACGTATTTTCTCAGTTGGCTTATTTACTATCGTAGGGATAAGTAATCTCTTGCAGAAAGTTTCAAGGCGAACAACGAATGCTCTAAAGGTCTCTTGAACTGAGTTAGATACATACTACTGAGTAATGTCGTCCAGTATGTTCTTACACTCTGGCAGGTGCTGGGAAACAAGCATGTGTTCATCGTAATTCGAATAAAAACAGATTTTCAGTGTGTTCAGACAATCTAGCACGTGTCAAATCAAGTAACCTCTGACAATCGATTTATGAAATTGGTGGTACCTATGCAAAATGCGTCATGAAAGTTATACTTACTTAAACATAAAGCTTACAATCTTACCCTTGACTAGATTATCGTCCTTCTTTGTGGCTCAGTGGGTACCACTGCTGGTGGAGTAAATCTCGCCGAAGGTATCCATAACTCAGTAGACAGTACTTTGTGCTGTCAGAAAATATACCATTTAGCAAAATTTTCAGTCGTCTTAATTTTTGAATTTTATTTAAAAAAACTAAGGTTTGTTCGCTCATGCAATGCATTCCTTAACTGGATTTAGGTACATATAATTTTGAAACTTTAGATTAATTGTTTTTCTACTATTTGGCTTATGATTTTCATCTATCAAATTTTTCGGCCCCTAGTCTCACTAATGAGGAATGTTTTTCCGAAATGTGCACATATGGCATATCAAAATTTAGCAGGTATTTGTTTTTATTTAAAAAACTGTTTCGAATTCACAGGGTTGATTATTTGATCCCGGACGGGTTACGGTATATAGATATTGCGGTCATTTTAATAACAATTAAATACCTTGATATTTCGTCATTCTTGATAAGTATGGAGTCACTGTATCCATACTTATACTGGATATATTTGACTTACCATAGTTCTTTGTTCCTTTCATTCTTAAAATTGACTGCACGTGACGGGTGTAGCTAACTAGACAGAAGGTGCCTACCCTTCCGTAGCACCCGGCTTCACTTGATGGAAGTTCACGTGTATAACATATTAAGCCATTTGTAACGTTTTTACTTTGTTTTTGGGATTGTGATATGGACAAGGACTGGTATGTTTGTTTTATTTTTATTTTGTCATGACTTTTAGTTTTGGGTTTGTAAAGAAAACTTTTTTACTAATAAAACGTTATTTAAACGCAACCACAAATATCCACGTTCAAACCACATTAGGTGGAATAAAGAGTTTAGAAAAGTGTTTGTTTACGTTTGGGTTACCATAAACTTTAACCATATGTATATTTGCTTTCTGAACATAACGGGAATCCTAATCATTTATTCATAGAATCGTATAGAATCGTGATAAATTAGGTAACGGTTTGTGTATTGCTTGTTAATTTGAAAGGTAAAGGAAACAAATAGTCGAGCAAAACTATTTAACGTCTTTTTCAATATTTTCTCGCTTTTATTTATGTCATTAGTTTTGAATTGATAAATAAAATATGAATTATCTATAGCACCCTAAGATATAAATACTTTCAAAATAAAAAATACAGATAAAACGATTAATGGTTGCAATAGTTTTTTTTTTTTCAAGACTGCTCGAAAACTTAAAAAAATACAATTGGATCTGATGAGAAAGGCAAAATCTCTCTCTCTCTCTCTCTCTCTCTCTCTCTCTCTCTCTCTCTCTCTCTCTCTCTCTCTTCCAAAATATTAGTAATCGTATTCATATGTATACAACAACATAAACAATATACAATTATACAATATTTACGCATAAATAAACTGTTACTAATAACATTTGCTAATTACACCAATATATTTTTTATGACATAATTGACAAGAACACACAAGTTGAAAAGATCACAAATGACATAAATTAGTAATATAAAAGGCAGTGTATATTTACACTTTTTAGTAATTTTCATTACAAGTAGTCTATGTCGCAAAATACCTGGAACTTCTAAACTTAAAATTTGGACTAAACTTCCAAGACCTTTGAACTGTTTGAGCTTCTAAGGAATTTTTGGCTATATAATTATACAAATTCTTGTAAACTGCTGATGAATTTCTTTTATACGATGATGGAACAAGCCTTGTATATAAATGTCTATTATGAAATCTGGCTATCAAATATCGAAGCTGCATTGCCAATTTACGAAGATTTGGCGTTGAATCTATTTTTCTGATAAACTGTTTTGATAGAAAATAGGAAGCTCTCTTTAATTTTTGTATTTTAATAACCTCTTTATATTTTTTTGTTAAACCGTATATCAATGTTTTTAATTTAAGTTTTTCTTTCTCAGGCGAATAATATTTTTCTAAACTTTCAGACCAAACTCCACCGATGACGTCACTTCTGTCTATTGAATTCCCAGAATGCATTTTGTCATTCTTTATTTCCTTTGTTGATGCTTTTACATCCGATGATTGTGGTGATGCTTTTGTTTCTGTTGATTGCGCATTATTTTTCTTTTTTATTTTTGTTGTCTTGTCTGTGATGATTCTATCGCCTTTATTTACTATCTTATTTAAATTCATTAATATGGATTTAGAAGTTTTTTCTTTTGGAATATTTGACCTTGGAATATGAGAGTCGTGCCCTTGTTCCATTTGATTCAGTTTGTTATTAAGTGTAGGATTTTTTCGTTCAACAGAAACTTTAACTCCTTCACCAAACAAGTTCTTCCGTTCGTCTTTATTTATGAATCTTGGATCAATATCAGCAACATCAACATCGGTATTCTCGTCATCACCAATGCTGACATCTGCACAGTTCCTAAATTCCTCTTGAATTCCACATCCGGTACACGCTGTTCCATTTGGATCAACACCCCAACTGTTACCTTTTAAAACAATGGTAATTAAAACTACATTGACTGTATTAAAACCTGGTAGTATTTCGTTCGTTTAAGAAATTATTCTTGTAGTTAGCAACATTTGTCTCTTAATTATCCCGGGAAAAACAATATATTCATCTCATATACGCCTGTTTTTTATTCGATTTAACAAGATGAATAAATATTGTTGTAAAATTACAAATTTTTTTACTCGAAGAATTTCTCGTTTTTCTATGCTAACTTTTTTAGAAGCAATTTCAAATCAAATTTCAAGTAACAATGTAAAGTAAAAGTGAGTGAGTTGAGTGAGTGATGGTGTTTTACGTCCCAGTCAAGAATATTTCACTTATATCAAAAGGTCGCCAGCCATAGGCGAAAGTGCAGAAATTTTGCCTGTGCGTTGCGCTGATGGCATTATACAGCAGGGTTCTTTCTCGTGCCATACCTGCCACGACACGGGACCTCGTTTATTTTAAGTTCCCATCCGAAAGAACCGTGACTTTCATTTCGTAATTACCGAGTGCTTGGCGAAAGAACAGTCACTACCCACTTTCAAGTCTTGGGTCAGACCCGGTCAGGGGTTCGAACCTACGACCTTCCACTTACGCAGCGAGCACTCTACCAACTGAGCTATCGCAAGTAAAAGTCATGATCATTAAATAAAACTGTGAATATGCAGTTATTAAATCAATTGCAAATTATTTGAATATTTTTACAGGATCGAATATGTTTCGATTTGTATTTTAGTCTTTTTACAGGATCGAATATGTGATTTCAATTTATTTTTACAAACTGTTGATATCAAAAGGAAATATTTTTTTAATCAAAAGAAATTGATACCATAAATGTACTCACCTGTTCTGTATCGCCATTGAATAACACACTGTGAACATCTAATTCCTGTTGGGAGAAAAACTGTCAGGTTATATATTCCAGGTCCCGGGGGTCGATAAAGCACGTCCGCCGAATTCAGGTCCTCGTGATTAGCGACTGGTAACAGGTATTTGTTTAGGCATTCTTGCTTCACTGGGGCATTTGGATTGTTATGTGGGCAAAGGCGAAATTCAAAGTATCCCTTATGATATGCTGTTAATGCAACCGTGCTTTTAAAGAATAGTGCTCCAAATTCATATCGCCTGGCAATTATTCCATTTGCAAACTTTCCACCAGCTTCGTTTTCACGTGGTCCTTCATAGGGGTCGCCACAAACACCGCATAATCCTCCTAATCTTTGAATGGTCTGTGAGTATAAAAAAAATTAAAAACCATCAATATTTACAAATGCATTTTAACAATATTAAAATAACATTCATATGCACGTTTCAAATAACTCTTTGCTGTTTGTAAAAAAGAACATGCATTAGCATGTTTTTAATAAAACTTTGTTGTTACCATTGCCCTCTCTCTCTCTCTTTCTCTCTCTCTCTCTCTCTCTCTCTCTCTCTCTCTCTCTCTCTCTCTCTCTCTCTCTCTCTCTCGTAAGAAGTTATGCAATTAAAATATAATCCATAATTCATAACATATATTTCTTTAGAAAAGAAATTATATAGATGTATATAGCTGTATTCAAAGATGAATCAAATCATTTTAATCAAACAAAAATAACGTGTTCAAACATCACTCTTTCTATCCTTCTTAAACCAAACAATAAAATTCGTTTTTGTAACTGATGCATAAATTTGTTTATTTTTGTCGTAACTGTCTATAAATTTTATGAGAATTGAAGATTTCTATTTTTAATATTTTTATTTTTATTATTATACAACTTCTTTTTCTATAAAAAAGCTCTTCTCTTATTAACGAAATTAATTCATTTTAAAAAAGCGTTTAAAAGTCCCTCTCTGGCGTCGATTAATTATCAGTAGCATGCAGTTTTTTACTCGAAATGAATAAATTCTATTTTTTCAAAACGTTTTTAACAGGTTTATACATGCGCATTTGTTTATGTTATTTAGACTATAAATTTAATGAGAATTTATTATCTCCATATTTGTTATTTATTTCATTTTTAATATGATGAATTGTTTTAAAAATATCAAACGAAAAGACAACTATCACGTTTAACAGATTATTAATAGACTTTTACAAAACACATACGTACGAAAATTAAAAAATGGAATCTGAAAAATGAAATAAGGAGGACAGAACATCGACAAAAAATATGAACCAAAATTTTGACCTCTCGAATTGAGATTGTAATATATTTATTCAATCATAATAAAGTTTTTAATATGAAAAGTACAGCCGTTTACGTCTAAAAGCACTGTAGTTTTAGCTTAGTCTTAGATAAAATGTATGATAAAGCGCTGGCAAGAAAAAAAACATTGCACTGATAGACAAAAACTGTTTCTAAATATTTTGATATCATTTCTGAACATAAATGCATAATAAAGCACTAGCAAGAAATAATACATTAGAAAAAAACAAAGTCAAATAAAGTCAAGTCTATTGTAGTAATCAAACGCAAATTCATGTTTAATTTTGATGTGTTGTTTGTACAGAATTTAGAAAGGCATTCCTTTTTAGCGACATTTGGGGTTGAAATAAAAGATATATATTTTTAAAAAACCTATTTAATTTTTTTGTGCCATATGTGATAAATGATACATTTTCTGACAGCAAAAAGTAATGTCTACTTAGTTATGAATACCTTCGGGGTTTTTCTCTACCAGCAGCTGTACCTAACAAGGGGTGCTAAATGTGTAACAAAAATACCTATTTAATTATAATCTGCCATATATGCACATTTTGAGAAGTCATTCCTAATCAGTGAAATCAGGGGCCGAAATTGTTGACAGATAAAAAAAATATAATCTAAACATTTGAAAATTAATGAAACCAAAGTTTCAAAGTTATATGAATTTAAATCCAGCAAAGGAATTATTTGCATTAGGAAACAAACCTTAGTTTTGAATAAATATAAAAAATTAAGACGACTGAAAATTTTGCTAAATGATACATTTTCAGATAGCCCCAAATTAAAAAACAAATTCCACATGATGTGAGAATTTTTCTTATGTATATCATATGTTATGGATATGCTACACAGTAATCTTCACAAAGTTTTCTTATTTAAGATAATTTCAGATAAATTACTTGTACCTTTGAATTGACAAATAATTACAACTAGTTGTGTTTAAAAGAGTTCTTCTTATTTTTGCATTATTTTAGAATGTGTTTAAAAGGTGTAGTAATGTACATATTTGGTCAAAAGCCGGTAAAGTCAGAATTGGTATCGTTAAAACGTGTGCTGTTTGTTCTAATAGACATCATACTTCGAGAAATAAAACAGGTTTACTGTCACATGTATATGAAAAAAAAAACAAACAGATATTAGACCTTTATCGACGAATCAACAAGTCAATTTCGATATAATGGCTTACCCCTCTGCCGCCACAGTAAAGCTCATTATCATTATAGTTTACTGGACTGTCAAACTCTTCCCGCCATAATGACGATCTCTGGGGTGGCACAGCAAGGAATCCATGTTGTAAACTAAACTCTGTAAAACACGCTATGATTACTGTGAAACACAACAAAAACATGGTTAAAATTATCTATAAGAATTGCACTTGAAATGTGTTTTTTTTTTTTTTTTTTTTTTTTTTTTTTTGTATTGCACGTTACTGTTACTATTATTGTTTTCTACACTGTATTTGCTTCTTCTTTCGTCGTTGTTGTACTTTTATTTTGTTCTTGGTTGTTCTGTCTGCTATTAATTTTCTGTTTTTTCTGTTGGTAATATTTTAGTTTTGTTTCTTCTGCAGTTCTTATTCTGGTATAATTCCTCTTTTGTGGTCTTTTTATCGTTGTCGCTGTATTTCTTTTCGAATTTCTTTTCAATACTATTCTTTTTTTAATTATGATTGCCTGAAATAACAAATGTTTTTTATATGAAATAAAATGTTTATTGAAATAAGATAAAATATCAAATTCATTAGTTCAGTTTTATTTAAAAATATTTTGAAGTATGGTAACTTCTAATGTCTCCTTTATATGATTTCAAATCCTTGAAAACTCACAAAAAAAACTTCATTATTTTTTATTTGCATTTTCATTTTTATTGTAGTTTTAATTCTTTATTTTTCTGGTCTGTACATTGTAGACATGTACGATTTACATCATAAAAATATATCAATTTTTTAAAAATTTTACAAAATATTTCAGGAAACACAATTAAATTCTTTTATAAACAAAATACACAACACAAATTTGCCATTTATTAATTACGCTTAAAGCTAACGACTAAATACTTGAACTTTTTCTACATAAAATTGAATATAATGTACATTTGACCTTAGGAAAATTAAATTACCGATAACAAAAGATGAACCTAAAAACCCATAATTATATGAACGTTACCTTTAATGGATGTCTAGTTGTCTTAAGCAAAAGGTACAATTAAATTAAAATGTTAAACATGTTTATATAAATTACTTAACAAACCAGTTCATCAAATTTATCGAAAACTTGATAAAATTCTCAGTCAAACTTCTTATAAAATTTCTTTTATATATATATCATGAATAAGGTTGTTATGCGTTCTTTTTGATTAATTGGAAGTTTTTGCGGTGCAATACATTTTGAAAAGCAAGATAAATGGACTTAGTGAAGCGGATATATTTTTCATGACGTACGAATGCCATACATCATTTAAGGTAATTGGTTTTTCAAACAGTAAAGGAAGTACAAAATTTTAAGTATTGTCAGCAAAGCATCATAATTAGTTTTGTTCGATACCGGATTAAAAAAACGTTCATTTCGTAGGTCTTAAAGTCTCTTTTAAGATTTTGCCATTAGGCTATATTTTTCTTAAATGTCGGTCGGCATTATATCTTTTTAAGTGACAAAAAAGCAAAATCAAATTAGGACGATATCAATCACTTTACACCAGAAAGATGCGACTAAAATTTCCCCATTGAAGTATCTTTTAATTTATTTAAGGAATGGTTTAAATCAATTAATGATTAATGTTTATATATCATCTTTGGTTCGAGGTTTAACGCAGAAGTCTACCGGGCATGTTTAATCACGGAACTTCCGAAGGTTTAGTAAATGACGTATAATAATACATCATCAATTTGTCAAATATAGTTTTATTTGTGGTTTTTAAAAGACGTTTGATGTTTTTAAAGTAAAAGAAGAAATTACGAAATTGAAAAAATGACCAAACAGATTATTATTGGATACATAGTGACATAACATCCAAATTGCTAAACAAAACTGTCTATATGGTAATTAATTATAAAAGTAAACAGTATTAAATTATATATATATATATATATATATATATATATATATATATATATATATATATATATATATATATATATATATTTATATATATATGTTTGTGTGTGTGTGTGTGTGTGTGTGTGATTCTCGCTTTTATTTCATTCAATATACATGTACAATATTCTTTCATATTATATTATTACATAGTTACAAGATACAAAACATACTTATGTATAGTAAATGTTTTAAATAAGAGAAAGCAAGCGAGAGAGAGAGAGAGAGAGAGAGAGAGAGAGAGAGAGAGAGAGAGAGAGAGAGAGAGAGAGAGAGAGAGAGAGAGAGAACATTAACCATATGTATTCTTATTTAAATTATATATTGAATAAATTACTCAAATTAAATTTAAAGATCATTTGCGCGATTTTTTTTAAATTGACATAGAGAAAGAGAAAAAAATATTAAATTAAAAAGAAAATGAAACAAGTTTTTGATTTCGTCTGCAATTTTTTTCATTTTTTTTGACATGTAATATTTCACCAGTGTTTTTATTTATTACCAATATATATCTAAAATAAGTTCAGCAATGTAATGTTGACATTACATATTACTTAACATGAGTGTGTCTTGAATGACAGTCCATAATAATAAAATTTTATTAAAGCTTTAGTTATGGATACGTAAACGATTGGTTTTTGGAATTTCAAACCAACCAAACACTGATTAGACAAGATATTAACATTGAAAAGTTTTGTCCCTATTGAGTTTTAGTATAAAATTGTTAACAGACAACACTTATTACTATGTATAATGCACAAATTGGATCTATTATATCAAGACATCTTTTATACATCATGATCTTTTAAATGGAATGACTGGATAGTTATATTCAATTTAATGAGATACAGGTATTTAGCAGGTATTTGTTAAATATTTACTAACCCTGGGCGGGTACCGCTGTCGTTAAGTAAAACTCCCCGAAAGTATCCATAACTCAGTAGGCAGTACTTTATTATCCTGTCAGAAAACATACCACTTAGCATAATTTTTAGCCGTCTTAATTTTTGAAATTTATTTAAAACTAAGGTCTGTTCCCTCATGCAAAGCACAAAATGTTCACATGTTGAACATCAAAATTTAGCAGGTATTTGTTATTTATACAAAACACTGCGCTATTATAGAAACTTACTGCTTCTTTGTGCGGTAAAAATTAATACACAAAACACCATCATCGGAAATTAAAACATAAAATGTTCATAAAATTGAATGTTTTGGCATATTCTACCTACAAATACTTTACAAATTAAATCTTGAATAACAAATTATTATTTTTATTATTATTATTATTATTATTATTATTATTATTATTATATTAATCATTATTATTATTATTATATTATTATTATTATTATTATTATTATTATTATTATTATTATTATAGACATGAATACAACATTAATTATATGGCTCTACAATATAATCCTATTATAATTTTAAAAGTTTTAATAAAAAATTTGCAGGTTATAGAGAATGGAGCGATCTAGAGGAGTTTCGAATTTTAATTCAAAACTCTCTCTGAGAGTGAAATGATAAAGGCGGCTAAAATTACCTAATCGACCGCATATAACCGCGATCTTGAGGACGACATGAAGCCGATTAAAAATTTATTTTTAAACTTTCTGAGTTTATAGAGTCAAATGCGATCTAGCTTTCTAGCTAGGTTAAATTTTCGGGCAAAATCCGGATCATACTTAATTTTGAGGCCAAAGTTTCTAAAATCGCACTTTTGACAATTTTGTCAAACTAAAGTTCTGTTTAAACCACTCTAGTTCGATAACCGTTCTAGCTATCAATTTTATGTCAACAGACGGAAAATTCTTTAATATGTTACGGATAAAACGGTATTTTTAGATTTTTTCTATGTTGTACACAAAATCCACAGTAAGTGTTTTAAATGGACTCTATCATTTACAATGCAAAAGTACTTTCTTTCAGGTCAAAGGTCAAATGAACACCTGGCATTGTAAAACGGATCTTGACAGTTGGATGCCTATTTAATTCACCCGTTTTCAATGACCACTATGGCTATGAACTTGAACTTTGTTTAATAAATATTTTGAAATATTACGGAAAAAAACGGTATTTTTATATTTTATATGCCAAAAATCGACCCGGTCTGTGTGCATGCACTCTTCCGATCAACAATGATGACGTTTCTTTCAGGTCAAAGGTCAAAGGTACACGTCACAGTGTAAAACGGATAAAAAAACTTGAAAGCTGGATGCCTGTTTTATTCACCCGTTTTCAATGATCACGATGGCTATGAACTTGAACTTTGTTAAAAAAATATTTTCAAATATTATGGAAAAAACAGTATTTTTATATTTTTGATATGTTGTCTGTGACTTTTCAAATATTATGGAAAAAACGGTATTTTTATATTTTTGATATGTTGTACAGAAAATCCACATTAAATGTCCAAAGTCGACCCGTTCTGTGTGCATGCACTCTTCCGATCAACAATGATTATATTTCTTTCAAGTCAAAGGTGAAATAAACAACTTGCATGGTAAAACGTATCAATTATCTTGACAGCTCGATGCATGTTTAATTCACCCGTTTTTAATGACCACTATGGCTATGAATTTGAACTTTGGTTAAAAAATACTTTTGGTTATTACGGAAAAAACGGTATTTTTATATTTTTGATATGTTGTACAGAAAATCCACAATAAAATGCCAAAATTCGACCCAGTCTGTGACTTTTAAAAATTCCACAAAATTGGCGTGACACTTCAGACGAAATAAACATCTGCAGTTAGGACACCTGATCTTGCCAGTTGAAACCTGTTCACCTATTTTGCTTGACTTTGGGATGATGAACAAACAGTTTATATACAATAAATGGGTTCTATTAACGTCTGCAAAACTAGAAGTGGGAATTGAGTGGAGTAATGGTATTTTAAGCCCTAATCAAGATTATTTCATTTATTTCGAGGCGGTCAGTTCTGGGATGATGGAGGAAACCGGAGTGTCCTGAGAAAACCAACGACCATCGATAAGCGAACTGACAAACTTTCTCACACTGGGATCCGTCCCGAGTGGGATTCGAACCCAGGAAGTGAGAGGCGCTGTGATCCATAAGCACGCACTTTAGACCACTATGCCACCGAGGCCCCCGAAGTGGAAATCCTCTAGATTGTTCCATTTTTCCCGCGATACACCTTAAGGTGTCGCACAACTAGTAATATTTAGGTTTTTTCATATCATGCAATTAATTAATTTTTTTGTTGAAAATATGCTATTTTCCCATGTTGTAGGTAAAAAAGGCATCTTAAAATTATTAATTGCAAAAAAATATTCAACAAAATATCTTTTGAATGCTATAAATCTGCAATATAAAGAATCAGCAATTAATAATGTTATACTTTATGTAAAAAAGGATTTATAATTCTAAAAAAAGAGAAAACGGTCCTAGAACATAGTTATTAATTTACGATTTTATGCTCTAATTAATAAAATAAATCTTTACTAAAAAGGAATTTTGTATCGTAAGATGTGAAAAAAAAATTATGTCTATCTTTAAAATAAATGGCAAAAGAAATTGTCTATGTGACATACCGCTTCTCTATTTAAATACAAATAAATCACTATTATTTTTGTAGATACTGTTTGATAGTAAGTATATACATATATAAGTTGGTATTTATGTTAAAATAAAATATGAAATAAATTAATGTCTATCTTTAAAATATGGCAAAAGAAATTGTCAGTATGAAATACATTTCTCTATTAAAATACAAATTAATTGTCATCATTTTATATATATTTTTAATAGTAAGTATATACATATATAAGTTGCATGTGCATTTAGGTGACCATCACTTCCTAAAATATGAATTTGTGTGCAATTATTTTCTTTACGTACCTCGTTTATTTTAAATTTTACATTTCATTTTCTTCTGTTTCTTTATCTTTTTATCAGTTTAGATTTTTTTCAATAGATATTATCTATAATATTTGTGAGTCTATTTTAACTTACCTATTTAATTCATTGATCGTTTTTGTTTTAACAAATCAATTTGAACTTAAGTAAATTGTAACTTTAACAAACTTTATTCTTTTATAATAAAAGTAGAAATCATGTCAATATAATAAATGTAGTAAAACACTATCAATGCAACATAAGATAAAAATTTTAATAAACGTCTGTAATTTTTATTTCTCGATGATGTATTGGAAACAAATATGTTAATATATAAAAAAAATACCAGTTAAATTTTAATATGCCAGATGTGCACATTTCAGTAATTCATTCCTCATCAAAGTTTGATACATAAAAGATATAAGCAAAACAGTTGAAAAAATAAATCTAAAGTTTCAAAATTATATAAATCCAAATCCAGCTAAGGAATGCTGTGCATGAGGGAACAAACCTTAGTTTTCAATTAATTTCAAATTTTAGACGACTGTAAATTTTGCTAAATGGTACATTTTCTGACAGCACAAAGTACTGCCTACTGAGTTATGGATACCCTCGGGGAGTTTTACTCCACCAGCAGCGGTACCCGCTCATGTTAGTAAAAATAAAACAAATACCAGTTAAATTTTGATGTGCCAGATGTGCACATTTCGGAAATTCATTCCTCATCAGTGACACTGAGACCGAAAAGTTTGATAAATAAAAAATATAAGTTGAAATAATGAATTTAACGTTTCCAAAAAGTATTCCAAAACAATCTCAATACAATATAGTAACCTTATTAATATTTATGTATGATATATTGAAAAAAAAATTAAAAATAAAGTCATATTGCATATGAAAAGGTTAGTTTAGATTTAATTTTATTACTCTAAAATACATGTTTCAACCACTTGATAATTTATAATACGGAAAATAGAGAGGTAAATATAATATATAGCTGTATGTTTGTTAATATAATTAAAAATACTTAACTTTTAAAACATCATTATACATAGTTTACATACTGAAAGGTAAATGATGTCACTTATTTAATCATTACATCGATGCAAACCTTTTTTTATAATTAATATACTAAAATTGTGTAAACATCTTTTACATCAACTCCTTCTTTGTATTTGTTAGATGTAACCGTTTTATAGATTTGAGTTTTAAAGAGACGTATTACTGTATTTGCTTTTTTTGCTTAGTTGTACTCTGTAGTCTTTTATGAGTTTAGATACTTTATCAAAAAAATTTTAACGGCCACTTTGGCTAAGTAATGAAATAGCCGTCAAACGCAAGACGTCTCATCGCTACAGTGATAATCATAAATGAGAACTCATTTGCTCTTATTGTAGGTCTTTATTGGTTGGCTAAGTTCTAATATGAAGAGCCGAGTAAGCTGTTCAGTCTTTATTGTTTGTATCAATGATTTGGGAGTGTGTACTCGCACTCAAAATGCCACCTTAAGTCTGCTCTAGCATGCAACAAATTGGGAGCTATTGCACACTTTCGCATCGCCTTAACTTATTCAAAGATTACTTTTGTCCCTTTATAAATGCTTTAAAAATGTTGATGTAACGTATAACAACATTCAACCCACCGAGAATTAACCTTTTATTGAACAATCGAAAACATTTATTTAAAATTATTAAATCAAAATTAATTAACAATGACATTTGACACATTTTGATCTCAATTAACACGGAATATATTCAAATGCCTTGTAAATTCCTAATACGTATGACCTACAGATTTATGGTTGTTGTGGATACGTCGCATTATAAACAAGTTAAAAGCACGGAGCTTTCAAATTATATTTATGTAAGTTAAATTAAAACTTAAATGCGTGACGTCATTTCACGTTTTTTTCGCACGAATGATACAATGAACATAGTTGGTTTAATAAGAAAAATATTAAACCACGAATAAACAGCTTTATGTTTAATATTCCTCTTTCCTCTGAATACCTAGATAAAATATTGTTTTAAAAGTCTTTATGTATTTTGTGTATCATTTCAATTCAACATTGTTGCTATATTTTTCTTCTGGTGACTTCTACTTAAACGGTGCGAGTAATTAACTTTATATAAGCAATGGACAAATTTGTTACATATGGCATACATTAAGTGCTGCTGAAGTTAGCACTTACAAAATATATTTGTCATCTAAATAAATAATTGTGAAATATCTATTATCTTTGGGTTTTATCATATATCTATTTTTGTTAAATATCACAAATGTTTTTCGACATATTGCATATAAATATATTACACAAATACCAGTTGAATTTTGATGAAAATTAATGAATCTAAAGTTCCAAAATTTTGTAAATCCAAATCCAGCTAAGGAATGCTAAGAATATAAGGCAGCTAAAAATTTTGTTAAATTTGTTCCTTTCATTCTCAAAATTGACTTGCACGTGACGGATATAGCTAGCTAGACATGAGGTGCTTACCCTTCCGGAGCACCCGGCCTCACTTCCTTGATGGAAGTTCACATGTATAACATATTTTGCCAGATTGCAAAGTTTTTACTTTGTTTTTTGGATTGTGATATGGACAAGGACTGGTATGTTTGTTTTATGGTACATTTTCTGACAGCTCAAAGTACTGCCTACTACATATATGATCAGAAGTCAATTGCATATGACAAATTTAGTACGTTGATTTGTTTTTATAACTTATCTAAATATTTCGATTTTACTATAATTTATAACAACTGAAATAACCCTCTCCCCCAAAATAAATAAATAAATAAATAAATGAATAAATAAATGAATGAATAATAAATAAATAAATAAATAATAAATAAATAAATAAATAAATAAATAAATAAATAAGCGAACAATGTTACATAAGGGTATACCGAAGACAATGAAAATAATACATAGTTGAAGTTAATATAAGAAATTACTTACCTTATGTCCAAATTGCAAACATGTTATGTTTTGCAATATTCGCGTATACACTTAGGCTACGTCTAAATGAAATGTATCAATAATTATTCCAATTATCTTATTTTGCGTAAAAATAACTAAAAAAAAGAATGCCGTTTGAATATGATTTGAGAATAGAAAATTACAAAAGTTTAATCGACTAAAATGCTTGGTTGACAATTTTTAGCGTTAAATATGAAAAATGTCTAAATTGACAGGTAAACTCATATGACGTTAGATGTTTAACTGTCTCATGAAGTAATTATACCTCTCTTGTTATATATTTGATAAGAGTTTCTTAATTACAAATAAGACGTAAAAAGTTTTTGTAACAAGGAAAAGTAATTTAATTTGACAAATTGACAATATGTTTTTGGTATAATTGTTATAATGTTTAAATGTTTCAGTTATTTCAACAAAACAGAATTAAAAAAAAAAAAAACAGGAACCTTTAAATACTAAAAATTGCGTTGTTTTAAAATTTATTTTCATATTATTAAAATGGATCTGTATTATATATTCTAATCGTGAACCATTGAACATACATCTTTCCATTTTATATTTTATGAATGAAAAAAAAATTTAAATTTAAATTCGTTGATGATATCTCGTCCGTTTGATTGTAGTGTGTTTTACACGAAAGCGAGAGTATAAGAATCCATTATGAGTATCCATGTAGGATATGGATATCTCACACGAGGGGTTGAATATTTCAGTCAGAGACGAGGCTTGCCGAGGGTGAGATTTCCCTATCCTACATGGATAAACTCATAATAGATTCTTTTTCTTCCATTTTAATGTCAATTTTTGGCTTCAAATATGATTTACATATCCATGGGCGCCATGTTGAAAAATCTAACTATGTTATTCAACATTCTATATAAAAAATAAATATGACCATCGGATAGACTATACTTAATTTTGGTTTATACAAAATGTATAAACTTGAAGAAAAGTTATTTATTATAAAATCTGAGAATTAACATTTGAAACGCATTTAAAATTTCTAAATTTTGGAGGTCAGGCTGTCATTTTCCCGCAAGATGACGTCATTTACTCAAAGGATGAGATCATGTGATTGTTACGTAACTGTGACGTCAAGCCCATGTGAGATACACATTTCTCACACAGGGGAAAACCTCACATGAGCAGATATGGAAAAAAATCATTCTCATACTGTTCTATTTTTTATGCTAACTGAGAAATAATTAATTGTTTTAAGATATATCTTATTTTTAAACGCTGTTTTGAAAGAGAATTAAACCGATTTTGTTTCATTATCTGATTGATAAATATAATTATTTTTTTTTAATTATGTAGATAGAAATTACTTTACAAATGATGTGTTGTGGCTACAAAGCAAGGAAAACAATCACGGTATGAAAGATCTCAAAAGCGGAAGAATGAAAAAAACTCGATAACTTTGACCATAAATTATAATGAATTTTACCATGGTGTAAACACATAAAGTATCTGAGAAGAACGCGATGTCCATTTACTTGTCCATTTACTTATGACAAATAACCTTGATTTCCCAAAACGATCCGGAATACATCCCAAAGATTCCTTTCTTAAACACTACATCTATAATTAATTAATATAATTAAACAATGAATCAAGTTATTTATCTTTTTAATATGTGATTTTCAGACATTTTGATTGATCTACAATTTCATATTTCTTAATTTAACAGACAAATGTGAAACTAATTTAAAAAAATTATTCTTGCTCTTGAAAATACCTCGTCAGTCATTTGAAAAATAACAATATTTGTTGCTATGGTAAACAGTACCCAGATCACTTTAAAATGTCAAAACATAACAAATTAAGCAAAGAATAATTATTTTTATAAATATCGTAAAAAAATTAAATATACGGAACATAAAACGATTTTTTAAAACTCTATTTAGAACTTACCACAAACACAATTTTCAATATTTTTGAAAACGTCAATCGTATTTTACTTACTGTCTGATTCACGTTTACCGTAGCACTAGTTTTTCAAGGTTTTTGAAGAGATATAAAAAAAATTGTAGCATGTCACATACCGTTATGACGTATGCATTTTGTCGTAACTAACTGACACCAGACTAAATGCCATCTTAGCTGGAGTATAGAATGCAGAGCTGTTTGAAATCTTTACGGGGATTTAATATGGTAAAAAACACTAACACTCATTTTGGAAGTACATTGCTGAAAAATCATGCAGGTGAAGAAAAAAGAACTACGCAAGACCAATTTTCTCATTTTTGTTCGCCGGGTATCGTCTTCTAGCTTGACAGCATAAGGGAATATTCTGTGATTCTAACAACAGAAATCTTACCTACAGCTAAGTGGTCTATTCTTGAGTTTTCTACCCTAACCCGCATGATTTTTACAGCGATATATTTCCGGAATGAGTGTTTGTGTGTTTAACCATATTAAATCCCCGTAAGGATTTTAAAAAGCTCTACTTTTTATACTCCAGCTAAGATGGCATTTAGTTTGGTGTCAGTTAATTACGAAAAATGCATACGTCATGACGGTATGTGACATGCTACAAAATGTTTTGATATCTCTTCTAAAACCTTGAAAAACTAGTGCTACGGCAGACTTGAATCAGACAGTAAATGTACAATTAAGATAATTAATATTAAGAATCAGATAGTCACAGACAACAGAGACGCAATGCTAGCAAATAAATGACCAAATACATTTTCCGTCAAAAGACAATGGCCAAAAATTGGAATATATAGAGTTAAAAAATTCAATTGATGGTTGTTTTTTAATTGTTAGAATCTTTTAAAATAGGAGATAAAAAGCATTGAGTTCTTATTATATTTAGTACTTTATGTTTATAAAAATCTACTTATTGTAATGCAATTTTCTGTAGTTAGGTAAAATAACATGATTTGAAAGGCACTAAAGCAATAAGAACCCTATTAACAATGACCTAAAACAGTTACAAGGATAAAGAATTTCAATCAAAATAACAAACAAGCGAGATATATCAGGTTAATGATTTCTACCTTGATAAGAATAAACAGTTTTTAAAAAAACATGCACTTTTCAAAAGCGCACTCAAAGTATATCTGTTTTGTCAAGTTATCTTCCAAAATAAACACTTAGTTAATCATTGTCGGACACTATACTTTCAAAAGAAATAAAAAACTTATTATGCTATGAAATACATTCAAAACCAGATAATAATCCCATTAGGAATTAAATAATCAGCTCTGCAATCATGACATTGCATAACACTTAACTAGTCTGCAAAAGAAGCAGATATCTTTAATTAAAGCGGAATAGGTATGAACGGATATCTTAATTAAGAGCCGAGTATGTAGGTGCGGATACCTTAAATGAGAGCAAAATAGAGAGTTGCGAATATCTTGAATGAAAGCAGGGTACGTAGGTGCGGATATATATTATTAAAGCAGAGTAGGTAGGTGCGAAAATCTTGAATGAGAGCAGAGTAGATAGGAGCAGATATCTTGAATGAAAGCAGAATAGGTAGGTGCTGATGTCATTAATTACAGCATAGCAGGTAGGCGCAGATATCTAATAGGTAGGTGAGGATATTTTGATTGCATTTTAGTAGGAAGGTGCGGATATCTTGAATTAGAGCAGAGAAGGTAGGTGTGTATATTTTGAATTACACCTAAGTAGGTAGGAGCGGATATCATGAATTACAGCATAGCAGGTAGGTGCGGATATCGAATAGGTAGGTGCGGATATTTTGAATTACAGCTTAGTAGGTAAGTGCGGATATCTTGAGTTAGGGCAGAGTAGGTAGGTGCGTATATTTTAAATTATACATTAGTGAATAAGTGTGGATATCTTGAATGGGACAGAGTAGGTAGGTGCGGATATTTTGAATAAGAGCAAAATAGGTAGGTGCGAATATCATGAATTAGAGCACAGTTGGTAGGTGCGGATATCTTAAATTACAGCGGGGTAGGTAGGTGCAAATATCTTGAATTACAGCAGGGTAGGTGTAGTTATATTGTTTGATGAACAAGTCAGGATTTTTTACACTTACTGAAAATGTCGGATATTAGATGCTTTATGACATCGTGATTACTACAACAATCACTAACTTTCGGCAAGCGAACTGATTATTATTCTCAAGCTAGATACTCTCCAAGGTTTTATTTGAATAATGTTGGTTCTCGAATAATACTGAAAAGATTGAAAATCGAATAAATATATAACAAAAACCTGCTAAATTTTGATGTGACAGATGAGCACATTTCGGAAAATTATTCCTCATCAGTGACACTAGAGGCCGAAAAAGTTTGATGGATTAAAAAAAACATACGCCAAACAGTTGAAAATAAATGAATCTAAATTTCCAAAAATATGTGAATTCAAATCCAGCTAAGGAATGTTTTGCATGAGGGAACAGACCTAAGCTTTAAATAAATTTCAAAAATTAAGACGACTGAAAATTTTGCTAAATGGTATATTTTCTGACAGCACAAAGTACTGCCTACTGAATTATGGATACCCTCTGGGAGTTTTACTCCACCAGCAGCGGTACCCGCCTAGGGGGAATAAATATATAACAAATACCGGCTAAAGTTTGCCCTATTTACCACAAATATATAATTCTTTTTATGTATATATGACTTGTCAAAAAACTAAGATAACAATATGTAGTTGAGTTGATTAACAGTTTCAAATGACTTTATAAGTATTCAAAGATGTGACTAACATTCAAAGGAAAATGAAACAATATATTTATTTAATATCAATGACAAATTTATCTTATTCATGTCGATTACAATACAATACAAATCATGTTCTATATTTTAATATAATGCAAAATCTGGAAAATAATGAGCTTAATTAAGATTGATTCATATATTCATTATGACATATATCAAATAAAATATAAATAAAATGAGAAAAAAAAAGATATGACATTATACGTGATAGAAAATAGAATACATAAAGTATTTAACGAAATGTTTGAAAGTCGTTTTATTTAGTTTTTTTTTTTTTTTTTTTTTTTTTGTTTATTGTTATAAATATTTCAATGTTTGTTTGTAAATGAATTTGCTATAATTGTGTTCAAATTACTGATATTATCATAAATAATGTTGTTTATGATTATTTTTAACAATAAACACTTTTATTTATGGACAAATCAATTATTTACAAGGTATATTGCAAACCTACACTTATTAAGAACTTCATAACTTTTTGCGGCTGTAATATTATATTGTAAGTAAGTGTATCCAAACATTTCCGGATGTATTTGACGTTTAACAGTTCTATGTTGTTTTTCATTTTTAAACTTGGTTTTGCACGTTATGTGTGTTTTCAGCTAGACAGAAGGTTCTTATTCTCTCGGCCTTCCTGGTAGAAGTTCACGTGTTTCACTTAATTAGCCGTTTTCAGAGCTTTTGCGTTGCCTTTGGGATCTTGACTTGGTTATAGAACATTATGTTTTATATGACTGTCGAAAAAGTTGCCATAGACCAATATGTAATTTGAATGTTTCTTTACGCAAATACGTATGTAAGGAAAGAAAGGTGGAAAAAGAATGACGGCAAATTCTGAACATGAAGCGTAAAGCGTAAGAAAAGTTTGGTACCTATATCAGAATATCGCACCACAAAACACATATGGGATATGAGTCACATATTTGTCGAAATAAAATTATAAAATTACAAAAATACCTATAAATTTTTGATGTGTTATATGTGCACATTCGGAAAATCATCCCTCATCAGAGACACTAGATGCTTAAAAGTTTGATAGATAAAAAATATTAACAAAACAGTTGAAAATTATTGAATCCCAAGTTAAAAAATGTTATAAATCCAAATATGATGCAAATATATAAAATAATTTTATTATGCAAAAATTGAGTTGAGTTATGGTCCTAGTTAAGAATATTTCACTTTTATCGATACGTTGCCATTAAAGACTGTAATGCTGATGACATTATACAACATGAGACCTCGTTTATTTTATGTTCCCATCCGAAAGAACCGTGACTTTCAGATCGTAATGCCGAGTGCTTGGTAAAAGAACAGTCACTACCCACTTTCAAGTCTACGACATCCCCATTACGGATCAAGCACTATACCAACAGAAATAAAAAATATGTTGAAGAAATTTTTATTGATTCTATACGATATTTATTTCACGAATTTACGGCAAGGACAAATTTGTATATCTAGAACAATTCATGCAGTTTAAAAAATCTTTTTGCATTTAATTCCACATGCTTAGGTAGTTTTTAAGCACATTAATAATTCAATCTGGATGATGTTACTGACGAACCAAATGAGATTGGAGAAGAGTGATTTCTGTCTCTAAGGGAATAGCTCGATTTTTTTTTAATAATACATATGATTACCTAATTCCAATTTATACCTTTTATCATATAACATGTGTTTTAATTTTGATAAATGGTACATTTTTGACAGCACAAAGTAATGTCTACTGAATTATAGATATCCTAGGTATACTTACCAGCAGTGTTATCCTGCTCAAAAGGTAGTAAACAAATAACAATAACATTTGGTAAAATCATTCTCATTAGTGACACTAGGGGCCTAAAAATTTGATAGATAATAAAACATTAGCCGAACAGTTGTAAAATCATTGATACCCAAGTAAAAAATTATATAAATCCAAATATGATAGAAATTTATAACAAAATTTTATTATGCAAGAGTTGAGTTGATATCGAGATGTCGCCAGCTATAGGCGAAACTTTAGAAAAATTTTCCCGTGCGTTCCGCTGATGGCATTATGCAACAGGGTCATTTATCTTGCTCGCCTACCGTGATACGGGACCTCGTTTATTTTATGTTCCCATCCGAAAGAACCGTGACTTTCAGTTTATAATTCCGAGTATTGGCGAAAGAACAGTCATTGACGAACCAATAAAAATAAGAGAAATTTAATTTCTGTCTTTGGGAATTGCTGGATTTTTTTATAATACATATAATTCATAATTCTTATATATATATATATATATAATACCAGTTAAATTTGATGTGCCAGATGTGCACATTTCGGAAATTCATTCCTCATCAGTGACACTAAGACCGAAAAGTTTGATAGATAAATAATATAAGCCAAACAGTTGAAAATAATGAATCTAAAGTTTCAAAATCATATAAACCCAAATCCAGCCAAGGATGCTGTGCATGAGGGAACAAACCTTAGTTTTAAATTAATTTCAAGTTTTAGTCGACTGAAAATTTGCTAAATGGTACATTTTCTGACGTGCCAGATGTGCACATTTCGGAAATTCATTTCCTTCTCATGACACTACCTAAAAAGTTGTGATAGATAATAGAGCCAAACAGTTGAAATAATGAATCTAAAGTTTCAAAATCATATAAACCCAAATCCAGCCAAGGAATGCTGTGCATGAGGGAACAAACCTTAGTTTTAAATTAATTTCAAGTTTTAGTCGACTGAAAATTTTGCTAAATGGTACATTTTCTGACAGCACAAAGTACTGCCTACTGAGTTATGGGATACCCTCGGGGAGTTTTACTCCACCAGTAGCGGTACCCGCTCAGGGTAATAAATATAATACAAATACCAGTTAAATTTGATGTGCCAGATGTGCACATTTCGGAAATTCATTCTTCATCAGTGACACTAAGACCGAAAAGTTTGATACATAAATAATATAAGCCAAACAGTTGAAAAATAATGAATCTAAAGTTTCAAAATCATATAAATCCAAATCCAGCCTAAGGAATGCTGTGCATGAGGGAACAAACCTTAGTTTTAAATTAATTTCAAGTTTTAGTCGACTGAAAATTTTGCTAAATGGTACATTTTCTGACAGCACAAAGTACTGCCTACTGAGTTATGGATACCCTCGGGGAGTTTTACTCCACCAGCAGCGGTACCCGCTCAGGGGTAATAAATATAATATATATATATTGTTCATCATATTAGATGTATATTAATTTATTGGGTATAAAACGTGTTACATTTGTTCATAATACAGTAAATATTAAAATTCAATCTGTTAATTTTACAATTTTTAATATTAACTGAATTTGAAAATGTTAACTGCAAATATACTCTATCAAATTAAAAGTCAACGAAATTCTAGATAAAAAATGATATGAAATGTCAGTACTTTCTCGTGAAATACATCAATGTCCTTGTAGCTTAGACACTTGTGACTAGAATTCTTAATACAGGTGACAATGTTTCAGTTTTTATTCTGTGAGGACTTTAGAAAACATATGTACATCTAGAGCAATATAAAATGTTCTTTTACATTGTTTGGTTTATTTACTGTATAAGTATTTATTTTGGTTTTGTATTATATTTGGCGCTTCAAAAGCTCTTAAACATTTAGCGTGTATTAATATTGTCCTGCCATTGTTTCTTCTTAGACATGTGAGCTAAAATTCATGTTAAATGTATTTATATTGGCGGAAATTAATTTAATGCCCAAAGCGTCAATATTTATACACAACCAAAATAAATACTTATACAGTATTAATTTATTTTTAAGTTTTTTTTAAATCTGATTCAGTGATATGCTACTTACATCATGCCATTACATTTAATTTTAATTTTACAATCACGAAAAACACTTGAAACCTTAAATAATACAAAAACACCTCAGTTAAGCAGAGATGATTGTAACATCACAGAAATAATGCATTCTATGTCATTTATTTATTTATATATATTTATTTCATTTTAAAAATCATTAAGTAAAATTTTGTCACATATTATGCTTGTAAATATTTCAAACATGTGATTCTTTGATGCTTTTTACAATGAGAGTCATTTAAATATCTTTTAAAATAAATGGTGTTTTATTAACAAATAAAGCGCTAAGGTCTAATTAAAATCTAAAAAGAAAAAAAGCACACCAGATTAACATTTTCTCATTTAGAAAGGTTCCTTTCGCAAATCGAGGATCATATATATATATATATATATATATATAAACAAAGAACACGCTCACCTAAGCGCTTTTTTAATAAAACAAACATACCAGTCCTTGTCCAAACCACAAAAAAAAAAAAAAAAAAAAAAAAAAAAAAAAAAAAAAAAAAAAAAAAAAACAAAGTAAAAACTTTGAAAGCTGGCAAAATTAGTTACACACGTGATTTTACATCAAGGAATTGAGGCCGGGTGCTCCGGAAGGGTAAGCACCTCCAGTCTAGCTAGCTTCACCCGTCACAAGTCAATTTTAAGAATGAAAGTAACAAAGAACTATGGTAAGTCAAATATATCCAGTATGAGTTTGGATACAGTGACTACATACTTATCAACAATATTGTGATGACGGCCATAAAACTTTTTAAGGACCTTGATTAGCCTAGACTTACAATATTCTTGCGTCAATAATTTAATTGTAAGCAGTTTGATTCGTTGTAGAAAGTCCCCCATAGTGGGTACAAGCTCTACCATAACATATTAAAAAAATTGACGACTTATACCACCAACAGACTAAAACGATGTCGGAATCAATTCTATTCAAAATAACATATTTTAAGGGAAAAAAATTACACGTAGAAAAGTAGGAAGCATTTTATCATACTCGAAGAAAACAATGATATTTTATGTATACTATTAAATTTGAAGTTTGTGAAGAATTAAAAAAATATAAGACGTCATTTATTTGAACTCGAAATTTTGTTGTAACACAGATAATCAATCTTACTTTGACAAATTGACTTATGTGTTTTATATCGCTGTCAACATGTTACAATATAATACTTTGTAGGAAAATTAAAATAAAATATTAAAGGAACAGGACATATTATTTTTCAGTATAGAGTAATCATTGTTAGAAATTTCAAAATTATTCACCAACAGATAACAACTTACGTAATACATGTTCAATAAAATGTAAATCATACTAAATTATTTACATACAGATTTACGGCTCAAGGTTTGATATACCATTTAAAATATCATTTCCTCTTTTTAAACTTAAACAAGTGGATTTGTCAAAGTTGATTTATTGATTATTGTAGCTATAAATCTGATAAATGATAATAGACAAGTTAATTATGAACGCGTTACACGGCAGCTCATTAGCAATACATGACATATTGCGGCTTTATATTACAGCCAATAATGACCCAAAGGTCAAGGACATAGCTGCAAAAGAAACTTGAAACAGCAAATTATCTGGAAAACTATACACTGTTTGTATAGCCATGTGCAAAAGAATATTGTAATTCTCGATATGATGATTCTTTTGTTATATTTCAATGTTCTGGCACATCAAAATTTAACTGGTATTTGTATTATATATTTACTACCCCTGAGCGGGTACCGCTGCTGGTGGAGTAAAACTTCCCGAGGGTATCCATAACTCAGTAGGCAGTATTTTGTGCTGTCAGAAAACGTACCATTTAGCAAAATTTTCAGTCGTCTAAAATTTGGCATTAATTCAAAACTAAGGTTTGTTCCCTCATGCACAGCATTCCTTAGCTGGATTTGGATTTATATAATTTTGAAACTTTAGATTAATTATTTTCAACTGTTTTGTTTATATTTTCATGTATCAAACTTTTCGATCTTAGTGTCACTGATGAGGAATGAATTTCCGAAATGTGCACATCTTGCACATCAAAATTTAACTGGTATGATGATTATTTTGTTATATTTCAATGTTCTGGCACATCAAAATTTAACTGGTATTTGTATTATATATTTACTACCCCTGAGCGGGTACCGCTACTGGTGGAGTAAAACTTCCCGAGGGTATCCATAACTCAGTAGGCAGTACTTTGTGCTGTCAGAAAATGTACCATTCAGCAAAATTTTCAGTCGTCTAAAATTTGGAATTAATTCAAAACTAAGGTTTGTTCCCTCATGCACAGCATTCCTTAGCTGGATTTGGATTTATATAATTTTGAAACTTTAGATTCATTATTTTCAACTGTTTGGCTTATATTTTTATGTATCAAACTTTTCGATTTTAGTGTCACTGATGAGGAATGAATTTCCGAAATGTGCACATCTTGCACATCAAAATTTAACTGGTATTTGTATTATATATTTATTGGTTCAAAGTTCATGTTTATAGCTGCATAAAAGACTAACATGGGTAACTACCTGGAAACTACCAGAATTAATATATACAGAATAGATAAAAAAGAAGCAAATTCAGAAAGTATCAACTTACTTGATTGTTCTATGGTATATGTGATATGGTTAAAAATAAAGTTTATATGAAATATGTACTTTGCAACAACCAAAGCAAACAAGTAACAAATATTTAACAAAAATACACTTTTTATTTTGTTGTGCCATATGTGCACATTGCGAAAATTCATTCCTCATCAATGACACTACGGGCCGAAAAAGTTGATCGATAAAAAAGATCATTCAAAAATTTGATAATGATTTAATCCAAAGTTAAAAAATTTATGGATCCAAATTGATTTTTAAAAACAATTAAACAAAACAAGAGAACAATTTTAAATATTTGGCAATATTGATGTTAAAGAACAAAATATAAGGATACTGTAATAAGTAAGTTCTACCAGAAAGGTATCACTTCTATAAATCCATCTCTTAATGTTATAATGAAGACTTTGAGTTAGTAGACAAAAATATTAATTAAAATTTAAATTACATTAATTGACTTTCAGATAATTTTTATTACTCATATCTTCAAAAACTTTTGACCCATTTTGTCCCTTCATTAGAGAAAGTTTTAAAGTTTCATATTTATATCTCCAGTACCTAGGTGTTGTACACCTTAAATGCATCATATTATAAGTGATTTAGAAAGGCATAAAAATCATTAGTCTATAAAAATTTAAATTCAGAAAACATAAAATGTGATTTATTGTTTAACACTTAACAAACATTCTTCAATTTTTTTTATAAAATATAAATAAAAAAGAAACAATATATAGTCAAGGTTATTACCGTAAAAACTAAATATGATATTTATGACCTGTGCAATACTAATCTATTATTTAACAGGAAATTCTGCACTTTAATGTTTAAATTAAATCTAAAAAACGAAAGCACTTGCATGGAAAATTAATATTTCATAAAAATTGTTAAATGTTTCATTCTTTATATTGTTACATTAACCATATGCATATTTTGGTGTTTTATATGACGCACAAATTTTTCATATGCAATTCGCTGAGTTCGCAAGATTTAAAATTTTAAGCAATGTATTATTTAAGCAAACCTGAATGTCATATAGCCAGACATACCTTAGTTATAATATGTTTCCGAAAATATACCATTTAGCAAAATTTTCAGATGTCTTAATTTTTGAAATTTTTTTAAAACTAAGGTTTGTTCCCTCATGCAACGCATGCCTAGCTAGATTTGGATTCATATAATTTTGAAATTTTAGATTCATTTATTTTCATCTGTTGGCTTATGTTTTTTAATCTTTCAAACATTTCGCCGCCTAGTGTCACTGATGAGGAACAACTTTCCAAAATGTGCACATATGGCACCTCAAAATTTAACAGGTATTTGTATTATATATTAAGCATATCTATGCAACAACAGCATATTTCAGTTCACAACTAAATCACATAGTTTTTTGATTATTCAAGTTAAATAGCATGGGTCCAGAACAGGTCTTTTTTTTAGATGTTAAAACGTTGTTTCACAAGTAATTGCTGTATTAAAACATCAACTGGATGTGTGTGTGTGTGTGTGTGTGTGTGTGTGTGTGTGTGTGTGTGTGTGTGAAACTCTGTGTGCGTGTGTGTGTGTGCGTGTGTGTGTGTGTGTGTGTGTGTGTGCGTGTGTGTGTGTGTTTCATTCTCAAATATGCTTTTGTACGTAGCTAGATTATCTAGATGGACAGGATGCGCTTCCAGAAAACCCATCCTCACTCCCTGGAAGTATAACTATATTGTCCAGTTATCTAAGTTTTTACTTTGCTTTCAGAATTATGGTTTGGAAATGGGCTGGTATGTTTGAGATTAATTTTCTAGGTAAATATGCAATTGTAAAGGCATTTATGTTTATTCGAGATATTAACTGGAACTGCTATGGGTATGAATACACAGTTGTTTATTTAAACACAGTGATAAACAGTTTCAACATTGCTTCGACGTCTTTATTAGTCAGGTTTTTAAAAGCTATCTTAAAATCTTCCAATCTATGTTTCAGTTTTGAAAGCTTTGTTTAGGTTATCAACAAAAATAAGTTTTGCCGTTATAAGAATATGATTTAAATTGATTTAATGGGATTTTACGTCCCAGGCAAGAATATTTGACTGTACCGAGACATCACCAGATATAGGTGAAATGGTAAAAATTTTGACCTTTGCAGTGCTTCTAGGACAATGTGCTGGAAGAATTCTTTAACGAGCCACGCGACGTTATTAGGAGGTTAAGCTGATGTTTTTTTAAAACTGCCAATGTAACAGGAAACATGCCATAACAATTCAAGAAAATAAAGAAAACTGAACAAGAAATGTATATATATTAGTGTCACTTTTAAATTTAAAAAAAAACAAAAACAAAAACAAAATAAATAAAAAAATATATATAATTAAAAAAACAAATAATTTTTGACCGATAAGGAATGAAAAGAAATGAAAAGAACAATAGACCCAAAGGTGCCTTATAACATGACTTCAAAAATAGAGGTCCATATATTAGTTTTAATGATAATAGACATCCAATATTTTGGACACGTTTTGGATGAATTAACTTAATTATCTTGCCTGAGATTTGGCTAAGCAACATATGGCTTCAATGGGCCTAGTATGTTTGTAGAAGCTTTTTTTTTCGTCTACTATCTTAGTATTAAAAACTTTAGCAGTCTCATTTTGTATCTTTATTATGATTTCAAATCTATAACAAATACCTGCTAAATTTTGATGTGCCATACGTGCACATTTCCGAAAACCATACCTCATCAGTGACTCTTGGGGTCGAAAAAATTGATAGATAAAAACATTAGTCAAACAGTTGAAAATAATGAATGTAAACTTCCAAAATAATGTGAATCCAAATCCAGCTAAGGAATGCTTTGCACGAGGGAACAGACCTTATATATAAATAAATTTCAAAAATTAAGACGGCTGAAAATTTTGTTAAATGGTATATTTTCTGACAGCACAAAGTACTGTCTACTGGGTTATGGATACCCCCGAAATGATTTCTTATCAATGTTATTACAAACACTGACAATAAGATTTTAGACTGAATTACAATTCTGACATTTCAGTATTTCTTGCAGTGTTTCAGGCTCTTTAATCATTCCTCCTTTTAACAATCGTGATATGGAAATTAAAAATAACACCCTTAGATTGACTAACGTTTTAACAACCGCTTACATGTTACCTCAATTGGTTTTAATTTTTTATACATAGCTTTATGTTCTAATCATCATGTCATATTACATCTATAGGAAAATATTATAAAGATGACATAAATATTTATACATTTAAAGACTTAGATGAAATTTGAAGGAAAATATAAAAATGTTGGAAAAATATTTGTAAGACAAAGACGTTATTTTATCTAAATGAAAAAAAACACTCGGCTTTAGCAAATTTATGTTTTAACAATTTAGCCTGGTAAATATTTTCAGATATTTGTATTGATACCGGTTTGGTTAGCTTTCATCTATTAACAAAAAATTACCTACCATGCATTTTTAAGTTTATACTTAAATCCACTTTGTGTTGGAAGGAATTGTTGTTTTATGTATTGGAAAGTTTTAAGTAAACGAGATAAGTATATGGTTAAAACAATTTTGAGCATACTCAAACCCCTTTTAGATTGACGATAATTAAGTAGAAGGACAATTTGATTCTACTGAACTTGAGAACAGAAAGTTTGATAAGTAGAGATGATTTAATCACTTTTCAACCCTTTAGAGATGCAAGATTTATTTCTTTTGATTTTGGTCTTGAAATGTTTCGAAAAAGGTCAATAAGTTCAAAATTAAAGTTGATTTAACTATGTTGATTGCTGTCGGAAATGGTTCGTTTTTGTTTTAATAAATCTTCATCAATTTCTGAACAGTGATTAAAGAAAAACTGTTTGATTAGAATATCATAAGTGACACATTGGCTGTTAATTATTCATATAACTGTAGAGATTCAATTAGACATAATAATTTATTATAATTATGAATTCCATGTAAAGGTGAAATGCCTTAAACACAATAAATAATTTTATCTGTTTATTTTTTAAAACTTGTTTTGGTTACATCTCAATATCCCTATTGGCGTCAACATTTTGACAGGATGGGAGACTTTGAAGTAAATATATATAAACCAATGTGGCCAGAGTATAAAATTATTTTTCCGTAGGCTTAATTATAACATAATAGGGAATTAAAATGACAGAAGTATCAGCGGGGGTAAATATATAACACAAATACCAGTTACATTTTGATGTGCCAGATGTGCACATTTTGGAAATTCATTAAATGATGGGATGGAAATATTCGTCTAAATGAGCTGAATAACATATCAAAAGCTTGACATAGGTCGACCTGAGAAAATTTTAGCAACCTTAGCAACAAGTAAACAGGACGTGCATGGATCCAATGTCAGATTAAAGATGACCGTAATCAAGGCATTTTACTCATCATATCCCACCACCTCTTCAAGGTGAACCAGACTCTTGACTTTGGTTGTTTCTTCAGGTTTAAGGTATATCCCTTTCCACACGTGTCTTTATTTCTTCGAACTTTCCACACAGAACCAGAGATAAAAATACTTTTAAAATACACTGGAACTAAATTCCTTTGACCTAGACTCAATGTGAATTCTAGACAATTCGATGTTTTTAACCCGTACCTTTTAGAACTTTCTTGCTTTATTAATCATTAAAAATAGCCTCAATATACGTTATCCCATTTTTTTTTTTCATTTTACTTGCTGTAAACTGGAAAATTATAGTAATATTTTTATCTTATAATTTTTTACCATGATTTGGTGTCGCAAGAAGTTGATGTAAATTTTACTTAAAACTTTTTCAGACACACGAAATTTTGACGATACAAAATGAGTAATCAAAGATGATGTTAAATAGTAAAAAGTATAACAAGATTTGTCTCCCTTACAACATATTGTAGATCAGTTTTATTACGTGTGAGATTTATTTTAGAGGTTTTTTAGATTCAAAGAAAATATTTCCATTATAAAAAAATAACTAAATACAATCAGAAGATCTTTTCTCACAATAAATACTGGTGTGTGAATTAAAATAAACCGTAAAATAACCTAATGTACACCAACCAAACGTATACCGTTTTTCTATTGAATAGACCACTACGGTAGCTGAGTTGGTATATTGTTCGATTCGTATGTGGAATGTCGGGGGCTCGAACCCAGGCCGGGACTAAAAAAGACTTGAAAAAGGTAGTGATTGTTCTACCGCCAAGTAAACGGAATTTAGAAATGAAAGTCATGGGGTCCTTAAAAACTGATGCCCCATATCACGGCAGGTGTGGCACGTTAAGAACCTGTCCTTCACATTGCAAAGGTCAAACCCAATTAAATCAATCAATCCATTGAATAAAACAGAAATATAGATTAAACTTCTAAGTTTAAGCCCGTCATTCTGAATTAAGTGATCTTGTACAAATTTTTTAAATGCTAAATTGACGATGGATAAAAAGAACCTAGCATTCTTACAGTCCTCTCAGTCCCCAAGTTCAAATCCCAATCAAACATGTACTGATTTAAGCAAATTAGTCAGTTTGCCCTACAGAAGGGTGGCTCTTTTCCTAGGTATTTTGGTTTTCTACACTCGCCCAGAAATGATTTTATGGATACTTGAAAAAAAAATTTCGGGGCAAAAAACACTATTACTCAACATAATATATTCCATTTACATTTGGAGATTGCCTCGGTGACTCAGTGGCAGAGCGTTTGCCTCGAGAGAGAGGAAGGTAACGGGTTCGAACCCCGGCCGTGTAATACATAACACTAAAATTTGAAATATTACTTGCTCGACCGACAGAAAAGAGGACAGAGTATTGACTTGTTTAACCGGCAGCAGGATGAGGAACAAAGGGAGTGGCATGCCTGTGTGTTCGGCATACTTACTCGTTTAGCTAGAAACTAACCAAAACAAGTTGTCCTGAATGTGAACAAGTACATGACAGATCATAATAAATGCTCGCTCTTTACACGCATACACGAACTTGGTCTTTGATTAATCCATACAGATTAATAATTTTGCTCTCTTCGAGAATAGCTGAAAAAACTGATGCAACGTTAAACAACAATACAACAACAACAATTTATATGTAGCTGTTTGGTAGCTGGGTGGTTATAATTTCTAGTTTCGGACCCCACTTTTTGTGAAAAGTTTGATAGTTTACTTGCCAAATGTCATTAATTTTCTCTTGATAAACCCATTTTCACCGTCATTTCTACACTGACAGAGAGACAGACAGAAAGTTTGATTTTTCTATTCACCCCTCAAACAATGTCTGTTGGAGTCCAAGTATGTTATTAAACACAAACATACAACCCCATGTCCAAATCACAACCCCCCCCCTCCCCCCCCCCCAAAAAAAAGTGTGCCCAATTCAGTTATAATTATACGTGAAAATTTTCATCAAGGAAGTGAGGTCGGGTGCTCTTGTATATACTTTTTTAATATTAACTCTCATACGGTAGTCATTAAGCATGTAATTGTTGTTGTTAAAGCAGATTATATATATGACAATATCATTTAAAGGTGATAGAAAGCATTTGTCGGTTAAGTGTTACTGATTTTTCAGCCAATCGACAGAGAATAATTATCTTGAAACAAAATTTGGCCAGATTTTCACATACTGAAAACTATTCTAAGTAAAAAGAAATTGTTTAAGATAAACTATAGTAAAGTTTATTATAAAATCTTATATAAATAAGTAAAAATAAAGTCAATATTTTCCCGCGTAAGCTTCTAAGATAATCTTTATTGCAACGCCATCTTAGAAAGGGTTCCAACAACTTAACACACCGTTGTTTTCAATATTGTTATTGCCATAGGGATCCAACATGTCCAGTTTTTACATTCTTGCTGTTCCTTTTTACTCCCTTGTCTTGTAGAAGACTATAGTAAAACAAACCGGATTCTTGAAGATCTGTAATTTACACGTAAGCCCAAAAGCCTGCTCTATTCATTACTTATCGTACTCAAGATGGAATCCAAAGTTACTGTTCCTAAAAAAATCAAAAGAGCTTGTATCGATCAACTTGCTTTCTATTTATATTTAATTATCAGAAAACCTGCCAGAAAAATCTTACGTCGCATCTTAAGCTATTCTGACGAGAGAAAGTTTTTTTAAAATCTCGATAAATCTACGAACAGGTGTGAATGTCTGTATGTATGAAATGTGCGAGTGTGTTTTATGCCCTCTACTAGCGTTCAATCGTGAAAACTTTTGTTAATGTGCTAGCTCACCTAGTCAGTATTTCACATACCCTTTCCTCCAGTTCCATTATCCTGGAACCCGGATAATTTAGTCGATACATTGTTATTTTATTACCAAGCACCGAGCGAGGAAGCGGTATCTTAAAGTTTGAAGTCTTATATTTGATCTGACCTGGGTTTTAATCCATGACCTCGAGCGGACAATTTACCACTTAGCCACAGAGCGTTGCTTTACGACAATCTACTCTAATTAATACCGTCCCAACATATACGACTGAGGTATAAATATTCTTTATTAAATAAACTTAAAAAGGAAAAAAAAAAAAAAAAAAAAAAAAAACAGAACCGGAATAATAACGTAACGCCATTCCAACCTAATGGTCTCGGTATTGGCGGGCAGAAATTCTTGACTAGGGCGTAACACGATTCAAATCAAACACCCAGAACTGACTACCGTGATGTTAATGAATTAATATAATACACGCGCCATCCCACTTCAAATATAATGTTCTTGCACCAAGTTGGGAGTAGAGAAAGCATGACTAATGGTAAATCTAATTTTGTCATATACATATATATAGGACTTCGAAAAATTGTGTTAATGCGGTTATACAAATTAAATTTCTTTGCACTTTCGTTCACACGATTAACCAAAATAAATTGAAAACTAATCAATCATTTTTAAATAATTCTTCATACTTCGTATGTTGTTAATATAATCAATCCGTTTTTATAATTTTTTTATGTTTTCAAAATTTGTCCTTTATAATTCTATTGAATAGGCTTTACAAAATAAACCTAAATAGGAAAAATGTTTAAATATTTACGCATTTATAGACATGCAAGCTTCAAAAGTAATGTCTCAAACGCTGATTAAGATTTATGCAAATTCATAAGAATTGAAAAGAGTGTCTTTTTATTTTTTTTCCGGTCTTTTACAATTTTTCAAGCCTTTTTCAGTAAATAATTTGAACACACCCAGCACCAAATGCTTTCATTGCCACGGTCTTAATTCATTTCTCGATGGGAAATTTATTTTAAAAAGTCTTTTTTTTTCTATAACATTTTTCACAGACACCCAACCTCAAGTTTTTAAAATGTAACAAACTTGAATGCATCATTGGGTGGGAAATTTATATCTGAACAATTCTTTAAAAAATAAGAAAGGAAAGAAAAAAATTCCTCTTTAAAAATCGCCAAAGCGTTAACCGTGTTTACTGTAAAACAACGCCCGGATTACACGAATATGCACTATTCTTGGGACTTAAAATTTATAGATAAGCGAGAACCGCAGCACTCTATAGTACCCCACAAATTTAAAAACTAAACGCAAGAAATAAAATTAGGGAAGAATGACGCAGCTTTGAAAATATTTTTAACTCGTAAACATGCGCAGTCACAAGGGCCAAATTCTCCCTGAAACGGGACCAAGTACAGATTTAACACGTGTTAATGATTATTGTAATGAAATGACACGACTATATGTCTCCATAACAAAAGGAAGAAACGATTGACTCGAAAACTGACCATACAGACCCGGGCAATAAATAAATAAATAAAATAAATAAATAAATAAATAAATAAATAAATAAATAAAAAATATAAAAAAATATATGCTACCTAAATAGGTCATTAAATGGATATAAAATGGGCGGTGTTATGCAAACTTTTACTGAAAAACGTAATAAACATACATGTGTGTGTGCGTGTGTGTGTTTGTGCGTTTGTGTGTTGTGTGTTGTGTTGGAAAGATCCGTGTTAAACAAAATTAGACATGAAATTGTTTTGCGTTCTTAAAACAAAATGACCTTGCTGAAAATTAAATAAAGAACACAATATCTATCTATTTTTTATTTACTAATGACGAGATGACCTAATGACCACATTTGTTTTCATATGTCATGATATATTCTTTTTTACATTTTGTTGTTGTAGTTAATTGAAGACGTAAAATATGCTTGCACCTATGCATGGTTCAGATCCTTTGTAATATATGATAGGGGTGGTCTAGTAAGTTTTCTGTTTGCATTTGACAATTGTTGGTTCTTCCAGAAAAAAACCGGTATCATTGAAGCAGTTAACAGTTAACATTTCTAAAATAATAGCTTTAAATTTAAAATTACTGATTTGACATAAAACAATATCTCAGTGTACATCTTCTTTCACTTCTATTTATTTATTTATTTATTCATTTATTTACTTACTTACTTTTTTATTTTTAATTATTATTTTTTTTTCTTAATTATTAAATCTTCAAATTTTATAAAACGCTTTTTTATGATTTTTACATTACCAGAATCAACATAAAAATACTTACACATTTGACCAGAGAAAAGGATCTCTTCCATTCAACAAAGCTCTCCTAAAAACAGATGATAAAAATGATTTAGTTAAAAAACGTTATAAGTAAATATCAGTAACAGTCGTTACAAATAAATGTAGGAGTCTTGGTGGCCGATTGGTCTAAGACGCGCGAGACCACAGCGGTAGCTCAGTTGGTAGAGTAATCGCTCCGTAAGTGGAAGGTCGTTGGTTCGAACCCCGGCCGGATCTGACCCAAAACTTGAGAATTGGTAGTGACTGTTCTTTCGCCAAGCACTCGGTATTACAAAATGAAAGTCACGGTTCTTTCGGATGGGAACTTAAAATAAACGAGGTCCCGTGTCGTGGTAGGCGTGGCACGATAAAGAATCCTGCTGTATAATGCCATCAGCGCAACGCACAGGCAAAATTTCTGCACTTTCACCTATAGCTGACGACGTCTCGATATAAGTGAAATATTCTTGATTGGGACGTTAAACATCATTAAACAACTCAACTCAACTCAACTCTAAGACGCGCGCTTAGATCGTGATGAAGTGGCCTAAAGAACACGCCTATGGAACAGTATCTTTCCCTGGTTTGAATGACAGCTCGAGCAGATCTTAGTGTGTAAAAGTTTGCTCGTCAAAAGCCAAAGGTTTTATTCTTGCACTTCAGTTTCCTCAACTATTCCCAAACTTCGTCACGAGATGAAAAATTGCCGGATCTGAATTCTTGGTTCGCCTGCCTTACGAGAAACAAATGGAAGTGTCAGACATTTCGTCGAAAGCATGCTGTAGATCGCCTAAATAAATACCCTCAAATTCAAAAGACTATTTCTCTTGTCAAAATTGCCTAAATTTTGCCCTGCTAAAATTACCCGCTTTACGGCACATGTGCTAATAAAAAAGTTATACCGTATACGGAGTAATTTTTGCGTTTTGAAATTTTCACGGTTTTTACTATAAAAACCCTCTTAATTATTTTGGCGTTTTTATAATTCGCGGTTTCTGTAATTTCAAAACTATTTCTTTAATCTGTGCAATTTCAAATCAAAAATTTTACCCTGAATACGGTACATAACAAGTTAGACTCATGTGTTATTTATTGACCCCGGACGCTACAAGTGGAAACTAAAATCCAGAAATGAAAACGGTACTTCATAATATTTAATATTTTATTTCACATAAAGACACATGTTGCAGACTGAAAATAAAACATGCAATGATTAAAATAATCTTAATGTAAAACATCATTACTTAATCTGGCAACTTTACACATGAACATAGCTGAAACTTTAATACATGTTTTTGTACAAATTTTATACCATTTATAATTTAATTTCTAAATTCGGTTATATCATACTGAGACGGCGGGACAACGCATGCAGAATTAAATGTTTTGTAATGTCATTAAATATTATATACTCTGACAGTGTGAGTTTGTTTTATAACTTTCTTGAACCCCACAAAGAGATTTAAGCACAAATAATTTAATTTCTAAACTCGGTTATATCATACTATTAAACAAAATTAACGTAAACTCACACAATCATTCTACACGTTTTACTCAAATAAACTACGCAACCATAGCAACGCGATACGTGAAGGGCGTGGCTTATACTTCGTTTCATTTCAATGGCTAAACTTGTTTGTTGATGTTAATTCCAACGCGGAGAAAATTTTATTTCAATTATTAAAAAATCAAGAAATTTGAAACGAGATATTGTTTTTATATATTTTAGTTTAAGTGTAAAAAAATAAATTGTAAGGAATAACTTGTGTTTAAAATAAAACTGAAAAAAAAAAATAATAATAAAAAAAACCCACGCTTATTTGAAGTTTGCACATTGTTTCTCAGGCTATGACTCAATTCACTTGTCACAAACACATGTTATTCTTTAAATAAGCTTATATTGCGTTGATCAGATTTTTAATCCTGATATTTCAAAAAATTATAATTTTTGTTATTCGGGTGGAAGGAGACTAATATTTTTGCTTAAGTCAAAATTTCACTTAGATCAAGGTGTTTGTGTCTGGGATGGTGGGGAAAGTGGAATACTCGGATACAGCCAGCAAACTTCTGCAAGCAAATTGAAAATCTTTTTCACAGTAGGAATTGAGTTGAGTAATGGTGTTTAACGTCCCAGTCAAGAATATTTCACTTATATCGAGACGTTGCCAGCTATAGGTGAAAGTGCAGAAATTTTGCATGTGCGTTGCGCTGATGGCATTATACAGCAGGGTTCTGTTCTTTATCGTGCCACCTCGTTTATTTTAAGTTCCCATCCGAAAGAACAATGATTTTCATTTCGTTAGTGCTTGGCGAAAGAACAATCACTACCCACTTTCAAGTCTTGGGTCAGACCCGGTCGGGGTTCGAACCCACGACCTCCCACTTACGGAGCGAGCACTCTACCAACTGAGCTACCGCAGTGGTGTTTTCACAGTAGGGTTTTTTACCCATGTCGGGAAGCAATATCTTCAAAAAGTATTCAGTGTCATGCACTTATACATAAATTGTTTACCTGTTGAATTCCTTCATCTCCTTCATTTCACTCCTAGCAGGCCATTGTCCCCGAAACCTAGAATAAAAAAATAAAAATAAATAAATAAATAAATAAATTAAAAAAAAAACATAATATGCATCTCCAAGTCTCAAAATACATTCTGGTTTTTATGTTTTACATTTCAAGTTAAAGGTATCGTTTAATATCACTTTATATATGTATTTGGTTCAGACCAGAATCAACAGGTGGCCGATTTGTTCAAACGATATAGTGCCCCGCTGTAATAAAAGGTTCTTGGGTTCGAGTGCCACCGGTTTGGATTTTTATTTTTTTGTTAGTATTTAGGGCTGAAACTACCCAAAATGAATGGCCAAAAACAGGTTATTCTCAAGAACAGTATTGTTTTCGACTCATAGCACTTCTACAAAAAAAAAAAAAAAAAAAAAAAAAAGGGAAAATTGCATGATTTATCAGATTGCGTACTAGCTCTTATGGTATTGGAAGGGGCCTGTTCACGTCCCGGTATGTGCAGCATAATTTTCCTTTCCTGCTAAATTTAAGCACAATACACATGTATCAGCACGAATCTTTAAATGAATAATATTGATAAAGTATAGATATTTTAATACATTTCATAGCGCAACTGTAGGCATTTAGGATATAAGAAAATCACTGATTAACGGTAAAATAATAATAAATAAATTAATAATAATAATAACAAAAATAATAATAATAATAATAAAATGAAAAATTTATTTTAAAAAAATTAAAAAAAAAATGAATGGACCCTGAATACACTTACTAAATTGTATTATATGGAGTGTTATCTTCATATATTATATTAATTTCAATTTACTTAAATAAACAACTAATACTACTAATAACTCATTTCTTCAATCTAGTCCATGTGATAACTCTCTCTCTCTCTCTCTCTCTCTCTCTCTCTCTCTCTCTCTCTCTCTCTCTCTCTCTCTCTCTCTCTCAGGCTCTCTCTCTCTCTCTCTTTCTCTCTCTCTCTCTCATCGCCTAGGTTAAATCACACTCGGGTAGGTGGGTAGGTCCTAGTGTGAGTTGGTAATTCTTTTTTCAAAGATTGGTGTTTCACTCTCTGAGAACTAAAGTTTATCCCACTACCCCAGAACTGACCACTTCGATAGAAATAAAAACAATCTTGATTAGGACGTAAACCACCACAATCTCTCTCTCTCTCTCTCTCTCTCTCTCTCTCTCTGTACTCACTTTTTCTTTGGAGGCTCAGCAGGTGGTCTAGTCGGTGGTGGTGGTGGTGGTGGTAATGATTGTCTACTTGTCTGTATAGTTCTTACATTTGACACATACACATTATCTAACGGTTTGTTCCATTCGTTGTCAGTAAAGGAATTACGGGTTCTAACCAATTGTCTTTCTACTGGACGGCTTTCAATTACCTGTTCTGTTCTAACTGGTTCCCCTACCCTAACAATACGGAATGTGTCTGGCCGTGTAGAATCCGGTACAATCCGAAAATAATCGGAATTACGGTAGTCAGATTCAACTGTAGTAACCCGATTTGCATCCGAAATTACAATTTCTGATCCCATCCTCATTCTTCGAAACTCTGGCTCAACAGTACTTATTCTATAATCATCTGATTTTATGATTTCCGGATCCGAAGTTCTTTTTTGATAATCCAAATCCACAGATCTTGGCTTATACTGGTTGATTCTAACACGGTCACTGTCAACAGATCGGGCATCGGAACGATAAATTTTTCCATTATAGTGCTCTTCAGATGGTAGAATTGCCAATGGTTGATTTCTGGAATCATCTTCCGATATTTTTCGTTGTGTTTGTTGCGATTTATCGTCGTCCCAGCCTATAGGTTTAAACGGACCGCTAGTATTTCTTTCCTCGGTTTTATCAAGATACATGGAGCGGGAATACTGGTTCCGTCCACTGAGCGAACCTCCTCCAAAAAGGGCCAATGAAGATCTTTTCTTCTGAATAGGAGTATCCACCCTCTTTCTATGTGATTCGAACGGGTATGCCATAGGATGCCAGTGGTAAGGAGGAGGAAAGAATGCTCGCTCATCCAGCATATAACCAAGGTTGCTGAAAACAAGAAATTTACAGCTCAAAAACTGATGGAGATTGGGCTTCTAACCCAAGCTGGGTCATACATAATTAGTCTTGAGATACTACTCATGTGTCTGGCGCTTAAAATTAAGAGGACGGATTCAATTTTCAACAAAGGCCTAACAATTGTAAAAAGAATGAAAATCTTAAATTTACATCTCAAAAACTGCGAATTTTCAATTTTCAACAAAGGTCTAACAATTGTAAAAATAATGAAAATCTTAAATTTACATCTCAAAAACTGCGAATTTTCAATTTTCAACAAAGGTCTAACATTCCAAAGGCCAAAACTTCCAATAGACAGATATTTTCAGAAAATTGACAATTTAAAAAAAAATTCAAAATCTGAAACTTGCACTTCAAAAAAACCTGCGAATTATCAATTTGTACCAAAATCTTTAAATTCCAATAGACAAACGTATTGAGAAATTTTCTAATGGGAAGTGTAAAAAAAATATATTGTAAATATATTAAAATTTACATTTAAAAATTGACTGTGAATTTGAATTTGAAATTTGCAACAAAGTTTCAATATACAAAACATTTTGAGAGATATATATTTAATATATATTATACTTAATTATTCAATGTATTATACTAATATAACTATTAGAATTATACTAATAGTTTTTTATAAATAAATATAAAAACATATAGAAATTAAGCCGTTTTAAACAAAAAAAAAAAAAAAAAAAAAAAAAAAAAAAAAAAAAAAAAAAACAAAGTTCTGGTATTAAAATCAATATTTTCAACAAGTTGTCTAAGGTGTAGTTTGGGTTGCATAAAGATCTTAGCATAGCTTACATTTAAGTTGCAGTGAAAATACAAGTATTTCATCGTGAAGTCTGAAATTTCACTAAAATTGAAAGATAGTATTAAAATTCAATTTAATAAATAAAAAACAAACAAACAAACAAACACAGAATAAAACAAAACACTTTCTGTTCCGCACTACAATGTTTCAGTAATGTTTTTTGACATCTTGGCATGCAATTATATATATATAAAAAAAAAGTATTGCATGCAACAAGAGTAGTGATGTTAGGAAATTTGTCGATAGTAATTATATGGCATTTATTTAGAAAACAACTTACCTACTGTCGTCATCACGATACAATCTACGTCTGAAACGAGAAAAATAAATAATTTATTAGCTTTATTATTATATTTGATATGTGTTTAATCAGTTTGTATTCAGTTTTTTTTAATTTATTTTTTTTTAATAATTTGTTTTATTATAATTGTTTCATTTTATGATAATTTTGATTTTTTCTCTCTCTACCATTCGGCAAACTTTATCAGAAATAGTATATACTTATTAAAAATGAAAGTGTGACAATAGAGAGGTTCCGCAAAATTTAATGTGTTTCACGTGATTCACACGTGTCAGAGGTCATAATAAACTAACTGATTCCGTTTCTTCTCTTTTGTTATTTTTTCAGCTTATCAGACAAACTACACAGCAAATAATCAAAATGGCTATGACAGCTACAGATACCAACACGACTGAGAGGTTCCGCATAATTTAATGTGTATCACGTGATACACACGTGTCAGAGGTCATAATATACTTACTGATCTCGTTTCTTTTTCTTTATTTTGGAGCTGATCAGACAAACAACACAACATATAATCAAAATGGCTACGGCGGCTACAGACACTAACACGGCTATCAGAATCTTTGTTTGTTCTGTTAAACCTTGGTTAGTTGCACCGATACAGTCTTTTTCTAGATATTGAAAAATTAAAATAAACATTTGCTTACTTCGAAACAAAGAACATAAATAAATAAATAAATAAATAAATAAATAAATAAATAAATAAATAAATAAATAAATAAATAAATAAATAAAATGGAAAATCTATTAATATGGTATAAGGGTATGTATTATCAGAGAAATACCACGATTTACCGGTATACAGGTAAGCCAGCACTGCTCGAGTCTCTTTTTAATCTCATTCCTTCATTATTATTTTGCAATTATATTTATGACCCTTAAATTCGGAGTTACATGTACATTAACAGCACCACTAGATATTATTTCGACATTCCTTTCATTACCCGTACAAATAATGAGTATATTAAAGCTGCATTAAGTTTTCCAAAGAAAAAATTAAAACGGTGCTAATCTTATTAATGATGTTCCTAATGCACAATGTTACATTTGGTTCAACGATAAAAGCTCGAATAAATACAGAAATTACAGTATTTACCCAGCGAGATGCATCATTTGGGATCTTATATTAGAACATTGTTACGTCATCAAAACCCGGGTCAATTAAACACAGAACTTCGTTGAATTTGTCATTTGTGACTTAGTAAGGGATACATAACACCATTTAAAATACATCTGGATATTAATGAAGGACAATTTATGCAATCTGTCATGTTTCACCTTCGATTCTAGGGTTTTTCCATACATTCGTGCGCATGCTCAAAGCCCATAATTACCATCGTAAAACACTGACAAACCGGTCAGAGGATTCCGTTTATTTACAGCTGAAAGAAATGAAATTTTAGAAAATGGATGTCACGGATTGTGGTTAGAAGATATCTATTTTTGAAAAAATATATTTTAGAAAATCAAAAAAAAAAAAAAAAAAAAAAAAATATTCAGAAAATTGAAAAACTTAATGCAGCTTTAAGAGCACCATAAAATATCAATTTGAGATTATCTGAATTGCCCGAAAAAATTAGGCGTTGTACCACTGGCTATAATTTTTCAAAATTACATTTATTGCCCTAAAATTGGGAGTTTATGTAAGGCAATACTAAATATGATTTGTCATTCCGTTAATTATCCGTAAAATGAGGCATTAAATAAAGGGATATCATTTTGAAGTTATTTAAATTACCCGTAAAACTTGAGGCGTTGTAAAGTTGTACCATTTGTAAATAATTTTGCATTTACATGTATATCTATCGCCTTAAAATAAGGAGTTATATTTTCGGCATCAAAGGATAATTTTTTGTTCTCTGTTAATAATTGTGTATTTCTGTTAAATACTGAGGCATTATATTAAGGGCATCATTGGATATCATTTTGAAGTTATTTGAATTGACCATATTAAAAATGAGGCGTTGTATACATGTACCATTGGTAATCATCTTGCTATTTTGTTTATTGTCCGTAAAACTGTGGGAGTCGTATAAACGGCATCACTGGATATCATTTTTGCTATTAAGTTAATTTCCCGTAAAAAGAAGGCGTGGTATATATGTACGAATGGTTATCATGTTGCTGATCTGTTCATTCCCTTTAAAATTGTGGAAGTTGTATTTACGGCTTAACTAGATATTAATTTGCCCTTGTGTTCATTGTCCGTAAAAGCGTGGGAGTTATAACAAACTGACTTGATTGTGCTCATTGCCCCGTAAAATTGTGGAAATTAAAGTAACATTACTTGATATCATTTTGCCCTCATGTTTAAAGCTGCATTAAGTTTACCAATTTTCTGAATTTTTTTTGATTTTTAAAAATATATTTTTTTAAAAGTAGATACTCTTCTAACTACGATCCGTGACATTCATTTTCTAAAATTTCATTTCTTTTAGCTGTAAATAAACGGAATCCTCTGACCGGTCTACGATGGTAATTATGAGCTTGGAGCATGCGCACGGATGTACGGAAAAGCCTAGAATCAAAAGTGAAACATGACAGGTTGCATTAATTGTCCTTCATTAATATCCAGATGTATTTGAAATGGTGTTTTTTGCCTTTTACTTAGTCACAAATGACAAATTCAACGAAGTTCTGTGTTTAATTTATCGTATTTCAACATTTTGAAAGTTGTGTTTAAATGACCCGGGTTTTGATGACGTAACCATGTTCTAATATTAGATCTCAAATGCTGCATCTCGCTGGGTAAATACTGTAATTTCTGTATTTTTTCGAGCTTTTATCGTTGAACCAAATGAAACATTGTTCATTAGGAACATCATTTATTAGATTAACACCGTTTGAATTTTTTCTTTGGAAAACTTAATGCAGCCTTAATGACCATAAAATTGGTATCATTTTGCCCTTTTGTTCTTTGCCCGTAAAAATTTAAGAGATCGCTTAATATCATTTTGTCCCTGTGTTTATTGCCCGTAAATTTTTTTAGAGTTAAAGTAGCAATATTGCTAAATATCATTTTGCCCTTGTGTTTATTGCCCGTAAAATTTTAAGAGTTAAATAGCAATATCGCTAAATATCATTTTGCCCTTGTGTTTATTGCCCGTAAAATTTAAGGAGTTAAATAGCAATATCGCTAAATATCATTTTGCCCTTGTGTTTATTGCCCGTAAAATTTTAAGAGTTAAAGTAGCAACATCGCTAAATATCATTTTGCCCCTGTGTTTATGCCCGTAAAATTTTAAGAGTAAAAGTAGCAATATCGCTAAATATCATTTTGCCCCTGTGTTTATGCCCGTAAAATTTTAAGAGTTAAAGTAGCAATATCGCTAAATATTATTTTGTCCCTGTGTTAATTGCCCGTAACATTTTAAGAGTTAAAGTAGCAATATCGCTAAATCATTTTGTCCTTTGTTTATTTACCGTAAAATTTTAAGAGTTAAGGTAGCAATATCGCTAAATATCGTTTTGCCCTTGTGTTTATCTCATAAAATTTTAATAGTTAAAGTAGCAATATCGCTTAATATCATTTTGCCCTGTTAAAGAAGCAACATCGCTAAATATCATTTTGCCCCTGTGTTTATGCCCGTAAAATTTTAAGAGTTTAAGTAGCAATATCGCTAAATATCATTTTGCCCTGTTAAAGAAGCAACATCGCTAAATATTATTTTGCCCTTGTGTTTATTGCCCGTAACATTTTAAGAGTTAAAGTAGCAATATCGCTAAATATCATTTTGCCCTTGTGTTAATTGCCCGTAAAATTTTAAGAGTTAAAGTAGCAATATCGCTAAATATCATTTTGCCCTGTTAAAGTAGCAATATTGCTAAATATCATTTTGTCCTTGTGTTTTTTGCCCGTAAAATTTTTAGAGTTAAAGCAGCAACATCGCTAAATATCATTTTCCCCTGTTAAAGTAGCAACATCGCTAAATAGCATTTTACCCTTGTGTTAATTGTCCATAAAATTGTGGTAGTTAAAGTAACGAAACAATTTATATCATTTTGCCTTTGTGTTCATTGCCCGTAAATTAACCTGATAAATAGATATCATTTCGCTACTTTTTTCATCGCCCGCTAAATTGTCGATACTTCGGATGTTGATATTGTCTTTAGTTTTTTTTATTATTATTTACAGATTTGTTTTATATACTATGTTGAGTTAAGTTAAGTAATGGTGTTTAACGTCTTAATAAATATTTTTCACAAGGTCAGCCTTTTGATGAGGGAGGACTGAAACCTGAGAACCAAGTGAAAAGCATCCGGACATCAGGCAAAGAATAGGCAAACTTTCTCACACTAGAATCCGATCAAATCTGATTTGAATCTAGGCGGTGAGAAGCACATTAGATCATCCTATGTATTAGGTATATTTACAATGTATATCTTAAAGTTACAACGTACAAAATTTTAGTACATCACATGATAATTTATACGTTATTGATTGGTCAACTATATCAGTTCTATTTGGTATAGTTTCTCTAATTTTTCAGACAAAGACAATAGTGTCTTTGACAGTATGGTATTATTGTTTTTCCTGATACTATACTCCTACGCTGCCACCTAAGAAACGGTTATCTCCCCTCGAAGAGTCTGCAATTTGTAAGCAACATGACATCTCGTTTTGCAGATATATGAATATAAGCAAGATATGAATTTTTAATTCGCATGGAAATAGTTTGTCCGTTTATTTGTCAGATGTGGATATATGTATTATAACATATAGTATCATGTGATTTACTAACAAAAATCATTATGTTTTTACACGGCTACTTTAGTATCTCCTTGGCAGTATAGCGCATGCGCCTGCGGCTGAAGCACTTTACTCCGAAGGCAATACTATATAAGCACATGTCCCTTGTGAAAAAATAATAATGTATAAATAGACAGTGTAATTCTATAAGTTACTTACCGTCACAGCAAGGTTTGGTGGTGAAATCCCAGGAGCTATCGGCTTGGCACGTGACTTTACTTTGCCCGTACAGTTTAAACGGGGAGACACATGACAGATCAACCGATGTTCCTTGGGTTCTATCGTAAGTTGATAATCGGAGCTCCTTTTGATTTTGCACAGTGATCAGCGTTGGATTTTGATTGGTAAAGCTATTAAGAGCTGGGCAACCTAAAATACATCATAAAAAGAAATAATATGCATGTTTTTTTTATTTCTTTTTTTTCTTTCCAAAGAAAGGAAATAGATCGCACAAATAACAATGCTAATCATACCTATACAGTCTTTATAAACATTCTTCGTTAACTTTAACTTCCGGAAACACTAACAGCTCGATTTATAGTGTCTTTTGTCTATATTCCTTTTCATATTTGTCTTCTCTATTTTTACCATTGCGGTTGCTAAGTTGGTAGAGTGATCGCTCCATAAGTGGGAGGTCGTGGGTTCGAACCCCGACCAGGTCTGACCCAAGACTTAAAAGTGGGTAGTGACTGTTCTTTCGCCAAACACTCGTTATTACGAAATAAAAGTCACGGTTCTTTCGGATGGGAACTTAAAATAAACGAAGTCCCATATCATGGCAGGCGTGGCACGATAAAGAACCCTGTTGTATAATGCCGTCAGCGAAACGCACAGGCAAAATTTCTGCACTTTCGCCTATAGCTGGCGACGTCTCGATATAAGTGAAATATTCTTGACTAGGACGTTAAACACTTTTACTCAACTCAACTAACTTCTCTATTTTTGTGCTTCGGATTGGCACTGGTTGTATAATTGATGAGATGAGCTTCATCATATTTTCTTTTTGTATAGTTAAAATTAGCGTTTTCTGTCACCGGGTTAAAATAATCGTGATGGGCTTCATCATATATTTTTCTTCTGTATATTTATGTAACGGAATGTCACTGATTATAAAAAAAGTATAATTTAAGGTAACTGAAAATGCCTTAAGTCATTTTACTAGGCACCATTTTTTTTTAACTTGTCATATCTTCATCTAGATAGAGTTGTGATTATGAACAGCGGTATATTTATGTTGTCATGTTTTATTTGTCTGGCTTTATTTACTACATTTTACTTCTATATAAATTTATTTATTTATTTATTTATTTATTTATTTATTTATTTATTTATTTATTTATTTATATTCATTCATCAATTCAACAATCCATCTATCCATATTCTTTCATTCATTCATTCATTCATCCATTTATTTATTTATTTATTTATTTATTTATTTATTTATTTATTTATATTCATTCATCAATTCAACAATCCATTTATCCATATTCTTTCATTCATTCATTCATCCATTTATTTATTTATTTATTTATTTATTTATTTATTTATTTATATTCATTCATCAATTCAACAATCCATCTATCCATATTCTTTCATTCATTCATTCATTCATCCATTTATTTATTTATTTATTTATTTATTTATTTATTTATTTATTTATTTATTTATTCATTCATTCATTTATTTGTTTGTTTATTTATTTATTCATTTACTTAATTACTCATTCATTCGTTCATATTTATTCATTCATTCCATTATTTATTGATTTATTTCTATTTTTATTTATTCATTCATTCATATTTATTTATTCATTAATTCTTTTATTCCATTCTTTATTTTTTCTTATTTACTTATTTATTTATTTATTTATTTATTTATTTATTTATTTATGTTCATTCATCCATTCAACCATCCATCCATCCGTATTCTTTCATTCATTCATCCATTTATTTATTTATTCCGTTATTAATTGATTTATTTGTTTATTTATTAATTCATTCATTCATTCAACTATCCGTCTATCCATTCATTCATCCATTAATATACATTCATTCATCCATCTATTCATCTATTTATTCATTTATTTATTCATTCATTCATTCATTTATATTTATTATTTTATTTATTTATTCATTTATTTATTAATTACTCATGCATTCATTCATATTTATTTATTCATTCACTCTTTCATTCCATTATTTATTTTTTTATTCTTATTTATTTATTCATTCTTTCATTCCATTATTTATTAAATTATTTTATTTTTTTATTTATTTGTTTATTCATTCATTCATCAATTCAACAATCCATCTATCCATATTCTTTCATTCATTCATTCATTCATCCATTTATTTATTTATTTATTTATTTATTTATTTATTTATTTATATTCATTCATCAATTCAACAATCCATTTATCCATATTCTTTCATTCATTCATTCATCCATTTATTTATTTATTTATTTATTTATTTATTTATTTATTTATTTATATTCATTCATCAATTCAACAATCCATCTATCCATATTCTTTCATTCATTCATTCATTCATCCATTTATTTATTTATTTATTTATTTATTTATTTATTTATTTATTTATTCATTCATTCATTTATTTGTTTGTTTATTTATTTATTCATTTACTTAATTACTCATTCATTCGTTCATATTTATTCATTCATTCCATTATTTATTGATTTATTTCTATTTTTATTTATTCATTCATTCATATTTATTTATTCATTAATTCTTTTATTCCATTCTTTATTTTTTCTTATTTACTTATTTATTTATTTATTTATTTATTTATTTATTTATGTTCATTCATCCATTCAACCATCCATCCATCCGTATTCTTTCATTCATTCATCCATTTATTTATTTATTCCGTTATTAATTGATTTATTTGTTTATTTATTAATTCATTCATTCATTCAACTATCCGTCTATCCATTCATTCATCCATTAATATACATTCATTCATCCATCTATTCATCTATTTATTCATTTATTTATTCATTCATTCATTCATTTATATTTATTATTTTATTTATTTATTCATTTATTTATTAATTACTCATGCATTCATTCATATTTATTTATTCATTCACTCTTTCATTCCATTATTTATTTTTTTATTCTTATTTATTTATTCATTCTTTCATTCCATTATTTATTAAATTATTTTATTTTTTTATTTATTTGTTTATTCATTCATTCATTTATTCAACTACCCATCTATCCATCTATCCATCCATCAATATTCATTCATTCATCCTCATCCATCCATTCATCCATTCATTCATCCATCCATTCATTCATTCATTCTTTTATTTATTTACAATGTATTTATTTATTTATTTATTTATTTATTCCATTATATATTTATTTATTTTTATTCATTTATTCATTTATTCATTTATTCATTATATCAAAAAAGAATTTTTCTACCTTTCCATTTTGATAAACAAAATAATTTAGATCAAATATCATTTACTAGTCACGTCGAGCTAATTTTAACGATGGATATTTAGCTACTAAATCACAAGAGAGATGTAAACTTAAGCTAAAAATAATAATAATCTAAACAGAAGAAAAAAAATTATGTTTGGAGTGAAGTGCGTTGAGTAGTGGTGTTAAACGTCCCAATCAAGAACATTTCACTTATATCGAGACGCCGCCAATTGTAGGCGAAAATGCAGAATTTTTTCTGTGCATTGCGCTGATGGCACTATACAGCAGGGTTCTTTATCGTGCCACGCCTATTGTGACACGGGGCCTCGTTTATTTTAAGTTCCCATCCGGAAGAACATCGTAGGTTCACGTTCTCAGATTAGTGCAAAACAGGCAGAGATTTTGTATAGTAGAAATGAATTTTAAAATCAGGGATAGGATTTTAAGATAAGAAATGGATTTAGCAGATTATCTCGCTTTTACTCGTGTATATATTGGTAGATAAATTAACATTCTAACTTTAATATCCGCTTCCAATGTCAATTTAATAAAATTAGAATAAACATAGATAAGGGTAATCCGCTAGTGGGGGGGGGGGGGGCTAAGACATCGGTAAACATTCGACAAATACAAGCTGAACACTTAAGTCTTATAAATAAAATTACGTTACAATATTAATGGTATTTTAATGTAAAGATATATATATATATATATATATATATATATATATATATATATATATATATATATATATATATATATAATAAAAAATGCAAGCTTTCGCATTTGACATTTATAAAATTATGTAATGTATGTAAGCATTTCAATCAGTGTACCGAAAGTTATTCAATCCACCACAACCACAATTTTTGTGAATTTATTTGTATACACATGTAATTTTTTTTCAAAATCTCATTAATTTTTTGTCGTTTAAAGTTTTTTGTGCAACAATTTTTTATAAAACGTATTAAATCGCTATAAAAATCTTATCGTCAGATAACACTTCAATACATGTCAAATTTTATATTAAAAGCCATCTATATTAAAATGTTTAAATGAGTAAGTCTTTGAATGTGAATTACCAGCTTGATACTGGTAACCAATTTTCAGAAAATTAAGTCATTAAAAATGAGAGAGAGAGAGAGAGAGAGAGAGAGAGAGAGAGAGAGAGAGAGACCAACTCCTAAAATCTTTAACTTATATCAATTAAGCAGTCGAACATTTATAAATAGCCATGAACAACCAGAGAGAGAGAGAGAGAGAGAGAGAGAGAGAGAGAGAGAGAGAGAGAGAGAGAGAGAGGGGGGGGAGGGGAACTCCTAGAACGATTCATTTACTAAATTTACGATTTAATCAAGTCGAACATTTCTGTATAACCATAGCGAAGAGAGGGAGGGGAGTAATGAGTAATGGAATGCTTGCGCTTGTATCAAGTCGAACGTTTCTAGGTGCCCAGATTTATTTAGATGGGGTAACCTGAGTGCCCATGATCATCGACCATATTTATTAATATCAGTATTTAATGAAGCAGGAGACTGATTATCTCTTGTTCCAGAATCCTAATTATATACAATGTATATATATATACATACATATATATATATATATATATATATATATATATATATATATATATATATATATATATATATATATATATATATATTCAGTTATGTATTGTACATTAAGAACATTAACAATAAATATGCTTTAACTAACCTCAGTGCCCTGATTTGT
>CM056612.1:9037306-9064869 GCA_029721355.1 Tegillarca granosa | reverse complement strand
CCTTGGAGCATCTCGTAAAGGATATAACAAAATAACACCCTACATGCATTGCCTTGTTTATCATATACCACTTTTTGCAAAAAAATTCGGCAAATTAATTCGTTTTAGCGGTCAGGGTGTTGAAAAAATAAATGACGAAATTAAAAAAATACATCAGTCAAAAACAAACAAATATGATTCCGCAATGGATGCCCTGAAGGTTAGAAAACGTACAGAATTTTTAGCGGGAGAAGGTTGTGAACGTGAAAAGCGCCAGTATTCTAAAAGAAATGAGAATTATTGGAATGATGACATATATCATCACAGGGCCTCGAAAAAAAGCCGGATACATTCTGAAATGCAGGATGTGGCAGAAAAATTCGCAGATAAATGTGAAATACAAGCTATTTCAAACATGTCTGTTGATGAAATGACTATTGACGAAATTAAAACAAAATTAAAGGAAATGGGAATCAATACGAGGTTAAAAAAGAAAGATAAGCTTCTTTCTTTACTCAAGAAACATCTAGCGTAATTTTTAAAAATGTGTATTTAGATTGCCTCAAATCTTAATAGTAGCTTTATATGTGTAATAGTACTGAAAGATGCCTTTTATCACTGTTTTTGTTCTTTTTAATATTTATTTTTTGGAGATTTATATCATCATTGAAATTAACTTTGATATGTAATAGTTGCTAAATTACTCAGAATGCTAATATATAAATATATTTATGTCAATCTGAAATGTTGTACAATGAAAAATCAAAATAAAATATTTATGAGAATTGTGTATTAGCATTATCAAGAATAAAATGAATATATTTATCATTTGTGATTGATTTGTTTTTCATTGTTGACTATTTGGAATATATTGAATAATATATTGAAATTTCTTATAAGCTACAGTCACTTTTTAAGCGGTTAGCGTATACGCTAACCGCTTATTGGCATCGTGTCTTGCAGGAAGTGATAGGTCAAAGCGACTCCTAGCGGTAACCTTAGACCTTTGACCGAAGATTCCTACATGCTGTTTGGGCAGATATCTACTATGCCACGCCTACTACCGTCATGCCATATGCCTTCAACTGGCAATATGGCGTGTAGTTTCATTCACAAAACGCATATGAATGAAGTGTTAACGTAACTTTATGTTTACTTAGTGTCTCAACGATGACCTAACAGACCCCAGTGACAGTGTGCATGCTTCCCGTGTAATATGGATTATAACAGCAGCAGCATCCACTGTTTTCATTGAGAACTCCGACATAAATAAGTAAGTTGTTGTAATCTACTGAGGTTTAAAATTTCAAAAGTTATATAATCAGACAGGGAAGATACAAAATAGTTAAACGAAGAAAGAAGAATTTTGTGGTTGGCTTGTCGACATCAATCGCAGAAATGACACATCACTGGATTCTAAAACACGATCCGATGGCAGATCATTTCATCACCGGTAGTATGTTATTAATTAACTGATATACTGTACTGGAAATATTTGTATATTGTTTTCTGTTTTCCTGCATTCAGCACTGTCAAAATTAAGTGAAAACGTCTATAATGACAGTACCGATTTTGAAAACTTCTGTGGAAATTACTAAGTATCTCTAGTTCTAAAATGCACATTTTTATTCGCCCCATACGACTGGAGTTAGGCAACTCTACCATTTATCTGAAAACTGTTGGCAGTTTCACTGTTCTACGTGTTTCCTATAATTGAGAAAGGGAGAGAGAGAGAGTATAGTAATGGTGTTTTACGCTCAGTCAAATTCTTTAACTTATTTCGAAATGGTCAGTCAGTTCTGGAATGGTGGAGGAAACCGGAGTGCACAAAGAAAACCACCGACCTTTGTCAAGTGTACTGACAAACTTTCCACACTAGGATCTGTCTGAGGCACTGTGATCCGTAAGTGTGTGCTTTAGAACACTTGGCCACTGGGGCCCCTTACCTGTAATTGATATTTGTTCTTTGTGTAAACTCTAATGTCAGTTTACCAGGAAAAGAATTTATTATAATTATTATTTTTATTATTGTTATTATTATTGGTATTATTATTATCATTCAGTATAAACCATCTTAACTGTATGACTGATCAAATCCAGACTGGGCTCATACTAGTAAAGTAAACAACTAAACAGCGAGAAAGTCACAGAAGAAATGAAAAAGTCTAATAAAGACTTTGACAGGTATTAATAATTTGTAACAACTACTGGGATGTAGAGTGCTCATTCCATCATTCTTATGTGGAATAAAGTTTGTATACATACCATGGCTTATGGTAGAACAGCAATGAAACAGAACATTATTAGTTCTGGCCTTAATCTAGGACAGTCACAGGTCATATTTTGAATTGCCTTTCTATGCATAGTAAACAGGTTTTATGAAATAAAAAGGTCATGACATACACTAATGCTTTACATGGAAAAAATGTGGAGTTAATAGACTTAGTCAATTTCACATCATTGCAAATTGCAAAATTTCTCAGTAAAGCTGGATAATCACAAATTATATTATAGAAAGCTTAAGTATACAATTTACATTGGACTGTGAGGTTGTAAATACATTTTATCAAGAAAATTAAAAACTTTTCAGAAGTTTTATTTTTACAGACAGATGAACTGTGTGTAAATCATGTCTGATTATACTTTAGCTTGAGAAATCTCAATTTAAGTAAAATATATTGCCACTTGCACAACTTTATAGCAGTAACACTAAGATTGACCACCTGGCAATTTGTTTTTGCTTCATCCAGTTATACCCAATGGTCTCGAGATCCTTTTTCAAGTAAATGTGTATTTAAATTTTTAAAATTTGTTTTTGCTTCATCGAGTTATACTCAAAGGTCTCAAGATCCTTTTTCAAGTAAATGTGTATTTCAATAGTTTAAATTTGTTTCTTTTTTCATTGCGTTATACTCAAAGGTCTCGAGATCCTTTTCAAGTGATTGTGTATTTCAATATTTTAAATTTGTTTCTTTTTTTCATTGAGTTATACTCAAAGGTCTCGAGATCCTTTTTCAAATGTGATATCAGTATATTCTCAGGAATGTTAAGTATGATTTATTTTTTAATTCATTTTAAAAAAAGTTGTTATTATTTAAAAAAGTTTTTGTTTGTTTTTTTTTTCTATTTTCAGAAATAACAGACTGAAGGAGCAACAAGCAAATAAAGACAGACATCATGCGTCTAAGGCCGTTCAGGATTTATTTGAAAAATCACAGTAGATCTGAACATGATACCATAAACCAGAATGCATCCTTATTTGTAAAAATGGACACCTTTGAACCAGACAAGATACAACACTTGAAAACACAATAACCATCTATTGACAAGAGTCAAATTGACAATGAAATGGATTGATAACTGAGAATGCCCATGATTATCAAAGCAAGGTTTTTTGAAAGTAAATTCTGCTAAAAGACAAATTGTGCTTTTTCTTAATACACAAGTGATATCTTTTCAGACATATTGTGGTCTGTTAAACTTTACTTTTAAATATTCTTTTATATCCAATGACCATATGCCCTTAATAAATATACATGTATTTCCTTTTGTAACAATATAAAGATTAAGATGATAAACCAAAAACATTAACATGAATTGGAACTTGTTTCTATTAGCAACATTTTTAGATCACCTGAGCACATACCGGTAGTGCTCAAGTGAGCTATTGTGATGGGTCAATGTCCGTTGTGTTATCCTTTGTGTGTCGTGCGTCAACTTTTGCTTGTTAACACTCCAGAGGCCACAAATTTAGTCCAATCTTTATCAAACTTGCTCAGAATGATCTTCTTGACTAGCGCTAGCTCAGTTTCATATATTGGCCATACTGGTTCAATAAAAAGGTTACTAGGTCAATTTATAGAAAAACCTTGTTAACACTTCTGAGGCCCAAATTTCAGTCTAATCTTCATCAACCTTGCTCAGGATGATGCTCTTGACAAAAGCTAGCTTAAGTTTGTTTAAGGAATCATGTTGGGTCAATAAGTAGGTCACTTAGAGAAATTATAGAAAAACCTTTTTAACACTCCTGGGCCCATAATTTTATCCCAATCTTATCAGCTTTCTCAGAATGATCCTCTTGACAAAAGCTAGCTTAAGGATGTTTAAGGGTCATGTTGGGTCAATAAGTAGGTCACTAGGTCAAATTATAGAAAAGGTCCAATTTACTAAAATCAAGCTGAGTGTACATCATTTCAGGTGAGTGTCCAAGGCCTTCATGGTCCTTTTGTTTTTTATGTTGCTGTAAATAAAATTTTCTCCAGAAATTACTTTTCATATTATTAAGGTACCCTAACATTGGGGCCTTGGTGGACAAGTGGTCTAAGTCACATGCCTACATCATTATGTTTGCTCAGTTGGTAGAGTGCTCGCTTTGTATTAGGGAGGTTCGAGGTTCAAAGTCAGACTAGGTCTGACCAATACTTGAAAACTGGTAGTGACCTTTTTTTGCCAAGCACTCTGCATTTAGTAATGAAAGTCATGAGGTTCTTCAGAGTAGACCTTAAAAACTGAAGTCCAGTGTCATGGACAGGCATGGCACCCTACAGAACCCTCCCTGCACATTGCCCTAACCACACTGCAAAGGTAAACATTTCTGTCACTTTATCTACAGTTGGTGAGGTCTCGATATAAGTGAAATATTCTTGATTGGGACGTTAAACCTCATTAGATGAAATTGAATCACATGCTCACAGATCAAAGTACATCTTACTGAGTAAGGTTTGAATCCCACAGTGACAGAACCTAGGATGAGAAAGTTTTACAATTGCTTGTTGAAAGCCTTTGCCTATCTCCAGGCACTCCAGTTTACTCCATCAGCTTAGGACAGACTACCTTGCTAATTATGTGAAAGAATCAGTATCTTGACGGGGTTTAAAACACCATTTGTCTCTCCGCTCTACTCCAGTATACCCTGAATAGAACCAGAGTAGGCATATAATATCAGAAAACTAATGAATATTGGCTACTTATACAACAGACTGCATCATTATCACCTTTTCACAAACTAGGATGAATAATTATAGAGACAAACATGCAGCATTAGTTTTTCAAATTACTGATATCAACGTGTTTAGATTAACTTTCAGAATACATTGTATTTTATTTTAGTTTGATAACAACCAATGAAAGTCATAATTTTTATACAAATGCAGGAACAACTAATTGTAACAAGTTTCACTATGGTGTTACATTGTATGAACTCATCTACAGATTTATTTCATATAAACATTTTCAAATTGTTCCTTTCTTGAGTGGCATGTTATGTAATTTGGCTCTATTCAGCAAGTTTTATGCCTTCACTGAAGAAATTGAGTTCATACAAATAATCTAATGCATTAAATGAGAGGTTTGTTGGTTTTATTGCTGTTTAATCTTACATTAGCAATTTTCCAGCCAGTCATGACAAGAGGAAGTTAATTAATTTCTTAGGATAAATTAAAGAACAAGTTTGTGTATGTGAGATGTGCAAGCATGTTTTATTGTTTGCCATACCTAGTGATTTTCACATGCTAGCTCAAAGAGTCAGTCTGCTTTATACAAGCACCCAACTCTTATTAACACGATGTCAGTGTGTCAACCATCGGTGCTCTCTCCTTCAGTTTAATTCTTATGATTGACCTTTTGTTTTGTTTTTTTTTTTTTTTGGAAAATTGCAATGCAGGCATTATTTTTTATGTATTGAGACATTTTTGTCTGATGGAAGCAAAAACCAAATGTCAAGGTCGTGTCATTTTGATTACCTGAGCTTTAAAATGCTATATCATGACTAAGTTTAAAGATTTTGACATGGAAGATAACCTTTTGATGTTTTTTATTTGGAAAATTGCAATGCAGGCATTACTTTTTGATGTATTGAGACATTTTTGTCTGATGGAAGCAAAATCCAAATGTCAAGGTCATGGTATTTTGATTACCTGAGCTTTAAAATGCTATATCATGACTTAGTTTAAAGATTTTGACATGGAAGATAACTTTTTGATGTTTTTGCTGTGCTCTCTGTAATTAAACCAGATCAAAGACCATGAGTGATAAGAAATAAGATGTTGGTCTTCCTGTATTTAGGTGCTTAGTTTAGATATAAGACATTACTTCATAATTACTGAATAAGATTTTTTGTTGAGAGATATTTTGTTACTTTCAATAAATATTCATTTTGTTTATTGCAGCTTACAAAATGTACTTAAAGTGGATTTTATTTTGTATCAAAACACTTTCACTGGTCATTTTCTTTCAGATGCATCTATTTGATCCCTTATTTTGAAATAAAACTGAGGAATGGGGTAATGGTGATTTACATACTACCACAATCACAGTTAACAGTCTAGTCAAATGGGTTCTGATCTAAAACTGATTACAACATCATACATTTTGTTACAAATGTAACGTACATATTTACAAAAAGCTAAGGGTCAACCAAAACCTCATCATAAGGCTGTACATTTTTTTGAGAAATTGAATACCGCCAGGTACTTTTTTGAAAGTGGGATAATCAAAATTTATCTCAACTTTCAGAGCTACCAGGCTAACCGCTTTCCAGTACTTTCAGTACTTTGATTCATAATTATTGTTGGCATGGTTAGCATTTAGCTAATGAGAACAACCGCACAAACCAGTCAGAAGAATTCTATTCTTTTTTATCCAAATTTTACCTCGATGCTATATTCATTATGCAAGATAAGCTATAATCACATCAACAGGTAATTATGATTTGAGTAGATGAACACACGTTGTTTATATATCTTTATCGACACTACAGGTGAAAAGTAATGGGAGATAACTCCACTAAAAGTTACCTGTGCTGAGTAAAATTCTTGGGGATGTTTTTTAAAGTTTATATAAGGTGTATTTTTAAAACAATTAATGTTGTCATATATTTCATTTCATAGCAAGGAGCTTAGTTTCAGCTGAATTGATTTTAATATACTATTTGCGTCAATTGTCAGTTTTCAAATTCGCAATAAAAAGCAATGAAAGCAATTCACATTAATAAATTTTCTAAACTGAAACCATCCGATAAGGAAAATCGTAATATTCAATAATGTAGACGATCCGTTTTAAATTTAAAACAATAAATATTGATTCAGTATTTCTTTTTTCCTGACTCTCTGTATCGTTTGGAACGGTTTTTTTAGATACACACAAATGCGAAGTTGTGCAGAAACGCGGGTTAAAATGCAGCTGTCTGTGGTGATAACAAAGATTTTGACCAATAGAAAAAGAAAACATTTTAAAATATTCAACAATGTAGGCAACATTTTGAATTGAAAACAATAAATGTTAATTCGGTATTCGCTTTCTACTCTGTGTGTCTTGCCGTCTGTATTGTTTTGAATGGATTACTTTTTAATATTCAATCAAATGCGAAGTTGTGCGACAACTCGGGTTACAATGCAGTTGTCTTTGGTGCCAAATGAAGATTTTGACAAATGGAAAAAGAAAACATCTTAAAATATTCAACAATGGAAGCAAACATTTTGATTTGAAAACAATAAATATTAACTCGGTATTCGTTTTCCACTGTGTTTGTCCAGCCATCTGTATCGTTTTGAATGGATTTTTTTTTAATATTCACACAAATGCAAAGCTGTGCGACAACTCGGGTTCAAATGCAGCTGTCTTTGGTGCCAAATAAAGATTTTGACAGATAGAAAAAGAAAACATCTTAAAATATTCAACAAAAGAGGCAAACATTTTGATTTGAAAACAATATATATATAAATTCGGTATTCGTTTTCCACTGTGTGTGTCTCACCGTCTGTGTCGTTTTGAATGGATTATTTTTTTAATATTCACACAAATGCGAAGTTGTGTGACAACTCGGGTTAAAATGCAGCTGTCTTTGGTGCCAAATAAAGATCTTGACAGATATAAAATGAAAACAAATTAGATATTCAACAATGGAAGCAAACATTTTGAATTAAAAACAATAAATATGGATTCGGTATTCCATTATCCCCTGTCTTGCTCTGTTTATCGTTTTGAATGGATTTTTAAGATCACACAAATGCGTAGTTGTCTGTTATAAATAAGTCCAGAAAGCAGAAGCGTGTATATATTATATTATAACTTCAGTTGGATATTGCGTAATTCTGCTCATCCGAGTCTTATCCTTTCAACTCCACCGTCAATATGTCTGTAAAATAAACATATTTTAAAAATTAAAAATTAAAAAATAAATAAAAAAACATTGAAAAATAACGAAAATAAACCAAGAAAAAATAAAAATCATTAAATAAACAAATAAAAAACATTAAAAAATGAAAAACATTTAAAAATTAAAAATTAAATCTTTAGTCTGAGCAGTTTTTTAGACAAATTCAACAATACTATGTTGCACTGGTTGTATGTATGGTGAAATTTATTTGTCACCAGTCATTACACTTCTTATGAAATCGAGACAACTGTTTTCGAACGCCGCCAATCATACTTACCGTCACTTATCGCGGAAATTTATCTCGAAATTAACAGTTTTCGTTGTTGGTCAAGATAAAGTTGATGTTATTTCTATTTTTCGAGAAAATTATCTCAACAAGTGAAGATCAATTATTTCAACAAAACATTTATCTGATGACAGGTATATGCCACCATATATAAACAAGAGAAGTAGATGTTATTTAACATCTTAAAGTCATGGGAATCGGGTAGTTTGCTATTTTTGTAGTTTTTATAAACCAAAGTAAATTGACTGTCTGATCTTTTTTTTATTATTAATATAAAATATCGTGAACAGAATGATGAAAAATAAAATGTTATTGGTATTGTTGTAAGAAATAAAAATGATTTTTTTAAAATCAAAACTGAAATTGACATTTTTGCTGAAGAAAATATTAAAAAAGGAGCATTTGTGCGGAAACCCGGGTTTAAAACAGCTAACCTTGGTGCAAAATGGGGCTTTTCAAAAGTAAAGAAAATAATTTTTTAGAATAATTAATGATAATGTTTAATTTTATGCTATCTTGATTGAATTAAGATAATTTTTAATGATAAATATATTTTGACTCACTGTTGCCTCATGGCTGTTTCATATATATACTCCTGCTGTGGAAGACCGGAAGCCATAGCTTCAAATGTTCTTTGCGTAGTTACATCCGGTACGCCAATTGACTCGATTGTTATTTGCCTGGTAGTTTCGTATTCAATGACGCCGTCATTAGCTAAACCAGAATTTTCATGCATCATTCGTGAAGAACCATGTTGCATAGTCTCACCACCTCCGAACGTGTTCAAACCACTGCCATTTCCACGCCCATGGTACTCAAGTTGCTGCTCCAAACGCTGAACATCCAAACCTTCCCAATCTGCCTCGCCACCTTGACGCCATCTTGAATCGTAGTCACCTTCCATTGATCTGAAAAAAAGCCGGACATTGAAAAAATGTATTACATGAACATTGTATTAAGACATTTAAATTCGCGAGATCCCATCTTTCTATTGACAAATATAATCAAAACAATTTCGGAAGTTGATAAATTCTTGAGAATAACTTCATTTTATATGAACTTTTATACCTCTTGTGAAAAATTATTCTATGCAGATGGTTGCGTTATCTTTCATTTTGAATTAGTTATTTTGAAAAAGGAAATTTTGAAAAGCACATTTTATCGTTCAAGCCAATGAAATTCAAATTCACTTATGACAAATTATCGAAAATTGGGTTAAAACGTTTTATACATGAAGCAAGAAATTTGTTTCTTGACCGAGGAATGAAACGGTATAATTTTACCTCACTACAGTATCTTGGACCGAGACAAAAGGCTTTACCCGAGTAACTTAATGAAAAAATTATTCGTTTACCTCGATGATGTAATTGTCTTCAGACAAATCAAAATTCATTCTTTGCTTCAAAGCAATTAAAAAAATACGTGTAACTTACTTAGATAAAGAGTCTGCCCTTGCCCTTGGAATTTTCATGTCTGGCCTGAAACAGGAAAATATTTAAATGATTGAAAAATAAATCATTATGATTTAAAATTAACAATATCCATATTTGCTTCTCAGAGCAAAATACTAATAAAAGTTTGTCAGATTGTTTTTGAAGGCTGACTCAAGCTTCTCGGTTTCTTCAATCATTCAATATCTGTCCGTCTTGAGTAACGGAATATTATTCGGACATAAAACATCAAAGCTCCATCCAAGTTTTTCTCCATTAGGATGACCTATGTTTTTTTTTAATTTTTTATGTATTTATTTATTTTTTATCATTTTTTTATTAATTTTTTTTCTTAATTTTTATTTATTTATTTTTTTTTGGAGGAGGGGGTTGTTCAACAATTTATTGCATAGGAAAATAAAACAAACAAACAAACAAAAAAAAAAAAAAATTAAAGATAAAGTAAAGAAAAAATAAAATAAAATAGATAAATAAAATAAAATAATATAATGATAAAATAAAATAAAATGAAATAAAATAAAATGAAATAAAATGAAATGAAATGTAATGAAATGAAATAAAATAAAATTAAATTATATTCGATTAAATAAAATTAAATTAAATTAAACTAAACTAAAATAAAATTAAATTGAATTTAAAAAATTAAAAATAATAATAAAATAAAAAAATAATAAAATAAAATAAAATAAAATAAAATAAAATAAAATAAAATAAAATAAAATAAATAAAATAAAATAAAATGAAAATGAAATGAAATGAAATGAAATGAAATAAATAAAATAAAAATAAATTGAAATGAAATGAAATGAAATGAAATGAAATGAAATGAAATGAAATGAAATGAAATGAAATGAAATAAAATAGAAATGAAATGAAATAAAATAAATTAAAATAAAATAAAAATGAAATAAAATGAAATGAAATAAAATAAAATAAAATAAAATAAAATAAAATAAAATAAAATAAATAAAATAAAATAAAATAAAATAAAATAAAAATGAAATAAAATGGAATTAAATGAAATAAAATAATGTAAAATCAAATGAAATAAAATGAAAAATAGAATAATTAAATCAGATTAAATTAAATTATTTAAAACATCTTACATAATCAATCCTCCAACATTTTCCCAAAGACTTGCTTTGCCTCCTCCGCCATACTTGCTGATACTTAGCTCACTAAAACTACTACGTACGCTACAAATTAAAAAATATAAACATTCAAACTTCAAATATAAATCTTTTGTGCGAAAGTGTTTGTCAGTTTACATTCCGTTTACTCCGCGCGCTCCGGTTACCTCCGACATCTCAAAACTTAACTCCTCGACTGGGGCGTAAAACCTCATACTCAACTCAACTCATAAAAATAAGGGAATACAAACAACAAATCAGACAGCCACATCTTCGGCAAATGCCGCTAAGTGAACATTTTGATACAGGCAGAAAACAATATTTTGATGTGTTTCCTTTTGACAAACGGAAATATAATATCAAACGCCTTAGCAAAGAAACAGTATTCACCAAAACATTTATCCCAAATTAAATGTAGGACATCAGTAATTTAACACGAGTAATTCAATCCCTTCTCATTATGACGTCATAGTAACATTTAAAACACTTTTTTATTTACATTTCTTTAGTGAAATCTAATAAAACTTTATTCTTTGTTTACCTCTCTGTGCCACCTCGCCCACCACCGGATTTTCCACCTTTTCCACCTTTGCCACCAGCTCCGCCCCCACAACAAGCACATGGTAACGGGCATAAACAACAAAGAATTGGCAAAGCCAGGAACAAAAATGCTGCTAGTCCCGTGAGAATTCCCGCCAATAATGCTGTGTCTCTATGTGACAAACCGGGAATTACGGCACCGGCATACGGGTCAGCGGTGTGGTTAATATATTGAACAGTTGCTGAAAAAGATAGTCTAAACAGATTGTACTTGTATATATGTATTTAAAATAAACTTATCGTAAATACAAAAAAACATTTATTGGTTGATTGGTTTGTTAATGTCATATCAGCAAATTTTTAGCTTCTCGTGACAAAACAATTTTGCAATCTAGAGATTAATCTTAATACAATTTTATATTGTGTTTTCATGTGTTTTAGATCTGCATTGTGCTATAGCGCGACATTAAAAATGCTAGTGCACTCGCTTAGAATATCACAGAAAAACTTCACAGAGCACTCACTCTATTGTACTAGTGGCAAACAAACGAATGACGAGGAAACAAATTTCTCACTTGCAGTTGACCGGGATCACACCAATATCGTTGAGACGCATTAAGCTTCAAGAAATGCCTTATCCTCATGTTAACATCTCAGAAACTAAAGTTTATTTAATATTTATTTATTTATTTATTCATTATTTTTTCTTGATTTTATTATTTTTATTACATGTACCGATATGTACATGTGTCAATAAAATTACAAAAGAGGTCGTTTTTTTCTTATGTTTCTCAGCTTTTCTTACGATCTTTACCATGCATTGCAAGTACAATTTAAAGCCAGCAACTACACACCCCTAGAGTTCCAGGGGTTTCGGAAGACAATTCGTCTAAAGTACAATGTGTGCTTACTACTCCTCTCGTCGCCTTGGATCGAATCCCATTGTTCAACCACCCTCAGTCACTTTGGATTGTATACATACTATTTTAAAAAAAAAAACCGATGCCAGAGTTGAAAAATAAACTGAAACAGCTCTACAGAACTTGCTGTTATATTAAATGACACGTAATATGAAAGTAAAATTTTTATTTTTCAGCTTAGTAATACCAACGTTGTACTGACTGGTATGACAAGTTAGGTACTAATTAGCCTTACGGTGGCCCATTTACAGCCAGCTGCCAGTGATTGGGTATCGATTCTTCTGTAGCGGTTTCTGTTCTGTCAACAATTCATTATACGATGATTTTCAGAAACATTTTAAGCCGTTAATTCTTTGATATTATATTTTTTGCATTTTCCATGTGATATCCTCAATAACCATAACGTGCGTTTATTAAGTTTGCTTGCAAAGTTTTTGCATTCATATCGACAATAATCATCATTTTAAAACAGTTCAATTGTTAATAATACTGGCCTCGGTCTCACAATCATTCCTTAACTAAGATTTTTCCTAACTTAAATTTGGCATATTTGAAACCTTAATAATTTTGTTAATTGTTGAGTACTTTAAGGTGTCATTTTGAAGAATACTTCAAGTTTGTAACATCTATGTTTAGTTTTGTTATAAATGATTATTTGTAACTCAGAAAAAGATTGCTAAAATTTGCTAAGATTAAGTTCAGGAAAATCTTAGTTAAGGAATGATTGTGAAACTTGGGTCTGTTTAAATACAGTTTGGTTACAAGAAGTAAAGGCCTTTCTCTGGAAAATTGAAGAATTTATCATGACTGACTAAATGGACATCGGGGATGATTTAAACCTTAATTTGGCGATCCTTACTTCTGGAAACTGTCCAGTATCTTTCTCTTTGGATGACTACATTTTTGTCAGTGTAATATACATACCCATGGCTTGTTTACAAACACATGTTGGATCTGCCATCACTCTCGCCAAAGTCTTGCTCATCACAAAATCGTCTCCACCTATTAATTATTTAAAATAAAAATAGTTAATTAAAAATTTTGAAATGATTTAAAGCAATATCAACTTTAATACCGCTAGCACCACACCGAAAAAACATATAAATCAACAACGACGAATCATTTAATTTTTTGTTTCCCCAATATTCGTTGTTTTGCTATTTTCGTAGACTCACGACCCACTAATATTCATGTCATGGAATTTGTATATTTTACAAACTAACCTTTAACGGTAACCACAAATCATGAATTTACCGCCCCGAACGGTATGCTATATATATATATATATATATATATATATATATATATATATATATATATATATATATATATATATATATATATATATATATATATATATATACATGTATATATATATATATATATATATATTCTTTTTAAAATTTCTTTTATTTTTTTTAAATTAGTTTTTTTAATTCATTTTTTATTATTTTATTTTTTATTTTATTTCAATTTTTATTAATTTATTTATCTTTTTAATTTCTTTTTATCATTATTTTTTTTTTTAATTATTATTATTATTGTTGTTCTTAGAACTGCAAAATTCAGCACCGCGAAAATATATGAACTCACAGTATACAAATTGATAATAAAACCATTGAATGCCATATTTCGCGAGTTTACTAAAAAAAAAGTCTCTCGCGAAATAAAAGTGATCTACAGAACTCCAAATTTAATAATAAGACAAATCAAAGTGGTGAAATTGTATGTAGAAGTGTTGCTAAGTGCAGCAAAACCTCGATTTAATTTTATCATTTGTTTGGACAGATTTTGGCGTTGTAATAAAGTTTGAAGGTAGAACTGTTAAGTCTCAATTGATGCCATCCTCAAATCAGTAAGATTGGATTTATCAAGCAGCTCGTCAAAATTCTCTTTTTTTCTAATGGGGAGAGAAGTTTTTTTTTTTTTCTATCGGAGATAACCACTGACCAGCATCACATGAATAAATAAATAAATAAATAAATAAATAAATAAATAAATAAATAAATAAATAAATAAATAAATAAATAAATAAATAGCATACCATTCGGGGCTGTAATTTTTGTGGTAACAATTTACACAAAGTTGATTAATTAGCGAGTAAGTTCTAATACAGGCTTAAGATATAAAGATTTGATTCCGAGTGTTGAAGAAAATAATTTAACACGAACAAGTGGATGCTTTGGCACCGGTATTGAGAAACTTCTTGGTATTGAAGGAAAATTTGAGTTAAATTCATTGTTATTGTAACCTGATTCCGAAAATATTTTTGAAATTGTCATGACAAAAGACACAAGAACTGCTAAAATGCAACAAATTGTGAAAATAGTCGAAGGCAATCCGCCACATTTCGAGATCAGGTAAGCAATTCCTGAAATAGATTAGATTTCATTTAATTGGATTTTACGTCCCAGTCAAGAATATTTCACTTATATCGAAAGTGCACTAATTATAGGTGAGATAGCAGAATGTTTTATCTTTGCAGTGCGCTTAGGGCAATGTGCAGGAAGGGCTTTAGCACGCCATCGGGATACGGGAAATCGGTTTTTAAGGTCTTCTCCGAAGAAACCCGTGACTTTCAATTTTAAATGTCGAGTGTTTGGCAAAAGAACGGTCACTACCAATTTTAAAGTCTTGGTGAAACCCAGCCCGGGTTCGAACCTTGACTTCTACATTCGAAATTAACACTTTACTAAGCTACCGTGGTGGTTTTCTTGAAATAGCTCAAAAATTTTACATGTGATTTTTAATTTTAAAATGAAATTTTAAGATAAAATTTTACGCACATTTAATTAGGTTACTCTTCCTTCTATAAACCACGTGACTACTTGAAATGAATGATGTAGAAACTAAACATCTGTTAAATATTTAAAACAAAGTCATGAATTAAAAACTTAAATGTGTTTTGTCACCAGGATTTAGAAAATCGTGAGAATTCCGAGTAGAAATTTCCTCAATTTAAAAGAAAATGTTGTTTAGTGTATTATTATTTTTTTCTTTTTATGAATTTTAAAAATCTGTCATTTTCTGGTAAAGTACAATCGAGTCATCTAGCATTTTTACTTAAAATATTGTGCTTGCACTTCTCTCACCGACTGATTGACTGATTGAATTACAAAAGTACTCACGAACTCACTCACTTATGCATTCACACACTGCCCAACTATTTACATACTCACTAACACACTCACAAACTAAACCAACCATTCATTTACTCACTCACTTACACACTAAAACTCTACACAACCACTCATGTACTCACTCACTTCCTACACACTCACAAACTACTCAACCGCTCATGTACTCACTTACTTCTTACACACTCACAAACTACTCAACCACTCATGTACTCACTCACATACACACTAACACTCTACACAACCACTCATGTACTCACTCACTTCTTGCACACTCACAAACTACTCAACCGCTCATGTACTCACTTACTTCTTACACACTCACAAACTACTCAACCACTCATGTACTCACTCACTTACACACTAACACTCTACACAACAACTTATGTACTCAATCACTTACACACTCACACAATACCCAACTACTATTGTTCTCACTTACTTCTTACACACTAACACTCTACACAACCACTCATGTACTCACTCACTTTTTGCACACTCACAAACTACCCAACCATTCATTCACTCACTCACTTACACACTCACACACAACCACTCAAGTACTCACTCACTTACACACTAACACTCTACACAACCACTCAAATACTCACTCACTAACACAAACACTTTACACAACCACTCAAGAACTCACTCACTTACACAATAACACTCTACACAACCACACAAGTACTCACTCACTTACACACTAACACTCTACACAACCACACATGTACTCACCCACTTCTTACAAACTAACACACTACCCAACCACTCAAGTACTCACTCACTTACACACTAACACTCTACCCAACCACTCACGTACTCACTCACTTATTACATACTCAAACACTACACGACCACTCACGTACTCACTCACTTACACACTAACAATCTACACAACCACTCATGTACTCACTCACTTACACACTAACACTTTACACAACCACTCAAGTACTCACTCACTTACACACTAACACTCTACACAACCACTCATGTACTCACTCACTTACACACTAAAACTTTACACAACCACTCAAGTACTCACTCACTTACACACTAACACTCTACACAACCACTCACGTACTCACTCACTTACACACTAACACTTTACACAACCACCCAAGTACTCACTCACTTACACACTAACACTCTACACAACCACCAAGTACTCACTCACTTACACACTAACACTCTACACAACCACTCATGTACTCACTCACTTACACACTAACACTCTACACAACCACTCATGTACTCACTCACTTACACACTAACACTCTACACAACCACTCACGTACTCACTCACTTACACACTAACACTTTACACAACCACTCACGTACTCACTTACTTACACACTAACACTTTACACAACCACTCATGTACTCACTCACTTACACACTAACACTCTACACAACCACACATGTACTCACTCACTAACACACTTACACTCTACACAACCACTCATGTACTCACTCACTTACACACTTACACTCTACACAACCACTCATGCATTCACTCACTTACACACTAACACTCTACCGAACCACACATGTACTCACTCACATACACACTAACACTCTATACAACCACACATGTACTCACTCACTTACACACTCACACACTACACGACCACTCGTACTCACCCACTTTCACACTCACACACTAACCTACCCCTCATGTACTCACTCACTTACACACTCATACACTGCCAACCACTCATGTACCGTCACTCACTAACACCATCAGACACTGCCCGACCCCTCACGTACTCACTCACTTATACCCTGACACAACACCCAACCACTCATGTTCTCACTCACTTACACACTAACACACTACACGACCACTCAAGTACTTCATTACTCACACACTTACAAACTACCTAGCCAATCACGCACTCACACACCAACACACTCACATATTACCCGACCACTCACGTACCTACCCACTAACAAACTCAGACACTATCCAACCACTTAACTACTCATTTACATACACACTCATTCACTTAATTTTTTCATTTACTCACTCACTCACTCACTCATCCACTTAATTAACTCACTCACTCACTTTCAACCTTACTCACTTACTTATTCAGTCATACACTCACTCACTCACTCACACACTAACTCACTGATCCACCTACTCTAGCTCTCAGTCATTATCTCACTTACTCATTTATTACAACTTTCACTCATTTGATATAGAAATAAATCTAACTGCTGCAACTTAAGAATGTGAGATCTCAATATGAGAAAAATGTTCTGTTATCATCTGCATATTTTATTCTTAAAATGACAACTACATTTGCATGTAATTTGTATAATCGAGTTGTTTTTGAGCAAGTGTAGTAATGAAGTTCAACTCTAAATAATTTTTTTATTAATATCAAGGCGGTCTTTTCTAGGATGGTGGAGAAAAAAGGAAGTGCCTAGAGAAAAAACTGAACTTCGTCAAGTTAACTGGCAACATTGCTTACACTAGGATCTGCCAAGAGTATTTCAGAACCTACATACATGAACTACCAAAGCAAGCCACGAGTATTTTGCTAAAAAAGTCTTTCTATGTATTTTAAACAAGAATAATTAAACATTATGTCAGATTCTGAAAAAAATATATAGCCACAAAAAGATTACATTTGTAACCTAGCAACACAAACAAACTGTTGTTTTAAATTTTACATTTTAGCTGAAAATGCACTTAACTGACAGTATATTCTCATATTAAATAAATCTTACAACAACAAGAAAGGGAATTTTGACAAAACTAATGACAACCGTCATAGTTAATATATAGACGTCGGATGGTGAGTAATGTTTAGTTTAGGTGTGTCGGGGAAGATGAAAATAACGAATAAACTATTTATTTAATTATTTATTTATTTATTTATTTATTTATCTACCTATTTATTTATTTATTTATACTTAATTTTATATCAATTAATCTTATTTTTAATATTTATTTATTTATTTATTTATTTATTTATTTATTTATTTATTTATTTATTTATTTAAAATGTGTTTATTTATTTAAATGCAGATTTGAATGCATCTTATTTTTTCTCTTATTGTAAGTACTTTTAAAAAGATCCATATTGAATTTCTACAAAACGACGAAAAAAAACAACTAATTTTTACGAAAAAAAAAAACAGTATAGGTTAGAGAAAAAACGGATTTCTTAATTTAATTGTTCAGGAAACCAGTAACACACACACACACACACACACACACACACACACACACACACACACACACACAGATATATATATATATATATATATATATATATATATATATATATATATATATATATATCCTGTTCTTCATGTATGTATAATCATTTTATTTTATCCATATTTCTTGCATTATAGACTTACGTTGCAAGGTGTTATTTCATTTTAAGATTTTATTATTTAATTACATTTGAAATTGTTTTGTAGCGCATGTCGTAATAATAATAATAATGATAATAATAATAATAATAATAATAATAATAATAAAAGATATAAGAAGAAGAAGAAGAAGAAGAAGAAGAAGAAGAAGAAGAAGAAAAAGAATAATAATAATAATAATAATAATAATAATAATAATAATAATAATAAAAAGAAGAAGAAAAAGAAGAACATCAACAACAACAATAACAACAATACATGAAATTAAATCTTAATTAAAAAATAAAATCAAACAAAACAGTTCCTTTAGATTTTCAGATCTGAAATCACTATAATTTGAGAAAAATAAAACAATCAAAATTATAAATAAATGAAAAACAAAGTTTAAGAAGCTATACTTACTGAAACTGGTCATTGTTTTCCTGGAAAATAATATAAACCAGACTTTATGGAGACACACGTAAAATCCAAAAATTAAAATGAATTTTTAAAAAAATTAATCCGAAATAAACGAAAAAATTACTAAAATAACGACAAACACAACTTCACACTAATAATTCATAAGAAAGTTTCCTTAAGAACAATCCTCTCGGTGTATCCTCTACAGCCGGTGACTTCATGTACGCATGACAACTAGACATCAATTATGTTGTTATAAACCCACCTTCCCCTAAAGCTGGTCAGTCTGTACGTGTGTGTTTTAAGATCGTTTATGGGGATTTAAGGTTTTTATAAATTATTACCTTTATAACTTTACATACGTAAGTATAATAGGCCATAGAAATATTTTGTTGGTTTGACAATGTTACACGAGGACAACATCTTGGTTTTTATGATTGATGGGCTATACGACAGTTATAACCTGTCCGTTTGACCAGAATTGACTTCTAAGATTTGTTCCCTATCGGTAGAAGAGTGGAGTGGAGTAATTGTGTTTTACGCCCAAGTCAAGATTTTTCACTTATTTCGAGGCTGTCAGTTCTGGGATGGTGGAGGAAACCGGAGTGCCCGGAGAAAACCACCGACCTTCGGCGAATGAACTGACAAACCTATCGGTAGAAGAACAGATGCCCGTATTAATTATTTCCATCTTATCTTTCCAATAGTTTAATTCATTAAATATGCGTTTTAAAACATCAGAATATTTAATATAGATTCCTGGTATTTGATATAAAGATACTAGTATATATTTTGTAATTTTGTAATTTCGTTTTTACTAGAAATGTGTTCCTATGTCGAATTTCTTCGATGATTGTCAACATCATATTTTACATTGAACTTCAAACATGGTAAAATAAGGAAAACACATTCCTTCAGTAATAGGGTACCTCGGTGGCCAAGTGGTAAAAAGTCCGCGCTTACGGATGTCTTTCACCACCTATACATATAGATTTTAATCCATTCAATGCCATGCATATCCTAATGTGAGAAAAACTTTCAGTTTGCTTGTTAATGGTGGGTGGTTATCTCCGAAAACACCGGTTTTCTCCAAACCACTACGGTAGCATAGTTGGTTGAGTGCTCACTCCGTAAGTTGGAGGTCGTGGGTTCGAACCATGAACAGGTCTGACCCAAGACTTGAAAGTGGGTAGTTACTTTTCTTTTGCTAAGCACTCGGCATTACGAAATGAAAGTCACTGATGGAAACTTGAAATGAACGAGGTCCCGTGTCACAATGAAGAACCCTGCTTTATATTGCCATCAGCACAACACACAGGCAAAATTTCTTTACTTTCATTTTAAGCTCGCGATGTATCGATATAAATGAAATATTCTTGACTGGGACTTTCAACACCATTTCTGAATTCAACTTCGGTTTCCTCCGTAGTTCAAGAACTGTACCACTCGGAAATAAGTAAAAGAATTTCAACTAGGGCGTTACCCCACTCCGCACCTGTAATAAGAAAAGGCGTTTGACTTCCTTTGCTTGGCCACTAGAGGACATATTTGACAGGTCAAGAATTTGATATATACCTACATTAATTAATCACCATACCTGAAGCAGGTTATTCACACCTTTAAAACATTTTTATTATGTTATTGTTTTTATCTTTATTTCCGTTTTATGGTAAATTATATTATTATCTTCATTGAAATTTCCGCTTTTATGAGAGAAGGGAAATATAACGTTTTTGTGGGTCGTTAAAGACTGTTCGCTCCTTTGTTGGATAAAAATCACCCGTGACTACCCAATTGTAATGCATTATTAATTATGAATTATCCATTCATTATTTAAGAATTTTATTAACATGCATTTTTGTAACTTTTGTTATTTCACGTTGATTTACTTTTGTATTATATGTTATTTTGAGGGAGACTAGTATATATAGGAGTCCTACTCTTTTTCTGGAATCTCTTAATTTTGTAATGCAAATTTTGTATGTATGTATAATCACTCAATGAAATTAAATACTGTTTAAACTAAACCAATCATATGCAGAAAACAGCACAAAAGCGTAGGTATTAATTAAACAACAATTTAATTAGATGCCGACAACACAAAATACATGAAATTAATTTAATTGGTTCGTAAAACGAAACTCAAATTACGCCTGTATAGGAAGTCCGGTTACTGATTAGTTCGTGAAAAAAATGGTGAACATGGCTTTCGCCTGGTCCTAGTAATGATTCTGGAGCTTCAACTCTTATTGATAGCATTAGGTGGATGTGTCTTTGTCTGACATTCTGTTTACATGTACTTGTATGAGCTAATGAACGATAGAATGGAGAATTTAATAATGGTGTTTTACGTCTCTAATCAGTCTTTTACTTATGCCGAGTCGGTAACTTGTGAAATTGCAAAGGAAATCTTAGTGCCCGAAGAAAAAAATACCGACTTTCGGCTAGCGGACTTCGTCCTGGTACCAATTTACGGTTCTTAATCGTTGAGATGTTGTCATAATAATTATAGTATTGCGTAATTGTTAAAAGCTTCTTACTGGTGAAATATACATTTTTTCATATTCTATAATAAAATTTTATTTAAAATTGGTAAATGACAAAAGTAACGAGGCATTTAGTAAATGTGTACAAATAAAAAAAGTATGTTTACATTTGTGTATTGCATGAACTATATTGTAACTATTATATATAGAGTTGAGTTAAGTAATGGTGTTTAACGTCCCAGTCAAGAATATTTCACTTATATCGAGATGTCGCCAGCTATAGGCGAAAGTGCAGAAGTTTTGCCTGTGCAATGTGCTGATGACATTATACAGCAGTGTTCTTTATCGTGCCACGCCGACCGTGACACAGAACCTTGTTTATTTTAAGTTCCCAACCGAAAGAACCTTGGCCTTCATATCGTAATGCCGATTGCTCGGCGAAAGATTAGTCACTATCCACTTTCAAGTCTTGGGTCAGACCCGGTCGGGGTTTGAACCCACGACCTCCCACTTACGGAGCGAGCACTCTTCTATTATAGATAGAGTAGTAGGAATAATGTTGATTTACGCCATAGTCAAAAGTAATTAGGTGTATATCTGCTGATACATGCAGGGTAGTATTTCGAAAAATTAAACGTGTGCAATCTGGAAAGACCTCAATTGGAACACATTTTGTAAAGCATACACTTTTCTTTATATACCATGTGCTATGTATTTTATACGCAAACAAATTTGACGATTTTATGTTTAAAAATCAATGGAGCTTTACTATTATTTTATTAAATATTGTAACTTTAACTTGGGAAAGTGACCCCTTACAAAAAAATTTAAAAGTATCACACATATTTTGAGAAAAACCGGTACATTCACTGTCGAAGTTGTCATGTCCGGGAAGGCGAAGGAAAGCAGAATATCCGAAAAAAATACTTTTCTCCAGCAACTGGAATGTCTTTTTCTCAACAGAAATTACCAGAGTAGGACTGAGAGGTGATTTCTAATCAAACACAAAGATACCGGTCCATGTACAAAATTAAAATCTGAAAGGAAAAGTTTTTAAAAATGGCTCATAAAGATATACACGTGAGCTTCCACTAAGGAATTAAGACCGGGTAAGTACCTCCCGTCTAGCTAGGTACACCCGCAAGTGTTTTCTAGACGACTCGAGAACAGAGGTCTTATTTTCATTGCAAGAAACAAAACTAATAATAATAATAATAATAATAATAATAATAATAATAATAAAGATTATAAGAAAAACCACATTCTTAAACTGTTCATACTCATTTTAAACACACTTCAAAGAGAACCTACATATCCAGACAGGTACGAACTATGTGTAATGTAAACTAAATGACAAAAGCTAGACATTGCTTGTTTATCATACCTGTAAGATTTTTACTTTCTTTTTTTTTTTTTTTTTTTTTTTACTTTAGGCTATGTCATGTGCTTTTTTGACTAGGTGATTAATATATTATCAACCAGCACATGACTACCATAAAGTATAAGAGCTAAGCATCTTACCTGTATACACATAAATTTGCACCTGAGATATTTACAAAATTGTTTCCTTGTTAAACGGATTTCTAAAACTAAATAGATTATGTTTTACTTATAATAAAAGAAGTACATAAATTAGATAAAATATAACTAAAATACCTGGGTTTTTTTTAAAAAATTCTTTGAATTAAGCACGATAAGCCTTGAGTAAATATTAGAAATGAAAAGGAAAAAGATCTGAATGTTGGTTTGATCGAAGATCGAAGGCTTATTCTATATGCCAATTTAAATCAGGGTTTTAAATTCGTTTTTTTTTTTTTTTTTTTTTTTTTAATATCAAACTTACGTTGATTTGCTAGTTTTTTTAAGATAATATATGTAGTGTGTATGTGTGAGTGTTTAATTATTTCGTACTTTTTGGCTTTTCATTTTTTTAATCTTTCAGTTTTAAAATTATTTTATTTTTTTAGGGATGGGAGTTTTTTTGTTTTTTGTTTTTTCGATATCATAATGTATTGCTTAAGTATAAAATACAACATTTTTTTTTTACATAAAAACAGACTTATATTCACACACTCATACAGAAACATATTTAGATAATGTAATTAAAGACACTATTCAAATTATAGACTTGTAACTTTTATTTTTTTTAAAATTACATATCCATTTCATGTAACAGACCCTATTTCTGCAAAAATTTACCATATTGAAATTTTATTTTATAAAAATATTCCTAAATTTTTTTTTATAATAAATCATTTCTTTTTTCATGCCTTCAAAGCATGGAATACTGTTTTTTAATTTTTGTTTATATATATGAAATTTAGCAAGAATAATACATAAATTTACTATATCATTATTTTGGGAAAAAAATCCAAACATAATTTCTGTAACAGGAAGTTTTAGATTTAAATGCAATGTATCATTTATCCACAACTGAAAATTTTCCCAAAAAAATGTAACACACCTACATTCATATAAAATATGAACGAGGGATGGGAGTTAACTATTGTCAAACTAGAAAGAAAATCGTGGACGAAGATTTTGTTAAATTTAAATTTATCCCGTTCACCCTTGTCCAAATACTGGACTTGCACATTGGAGTTTATAAATCCTTACATCTCTAATGTTATGTCTTGTTTAAATAAAATCTTATATAACCTATTCTATGTATAGATGATTGAGTTATGCAAAGTGTTCCTCTCGGTTGAATTTCATTTTCGAATTTGCGTTCATTTCAATATGAAATAATCTGTTTGCCTTTTTTATGTACATGTATATATTTTAAATTCTTTAAAAGATCAGATAAAGATTTTATTGAATTTTGGGGTTGCTAATCTTATCGGCCCTATATCACAAGTTAGTCTTCATAATATCTACTAAATCATATTATAATAACGTTTGACGTGCATTTAAAAAACAGAAAATAATTCATTATGGCTTTTCCCGAATTTCACCGGATGTCAGATACTAGGGTATAATATAGGTCAAATGGGCATAGAAAAGATTTTGTGGTCAAGAGTTCTATAATAAATAATATTCCTTATTACTTGAACCCTGTTTCTCATACCGTTAATCGGGAAATTTTGGCGTCGATATATTTTGGCGGTTTTTCTCTTAAAATGTGGTGATTTAATTTTTGTGGTTTTAATTTTGGCACCTCAATGAGAGGGCCTAATACAAGTTTAAGACAAAATATGTAACGGGATATCGGTTTTTAGTTACGTGTTACCGCTTAATATTAGCATTTTTTTTTCGGGCATGTATTATTTTGGCGTGTTTAATTTTGGCACTTTTAAGTTCGGTGCCAAATAACCAAAATTAAACTACATCCAAAATATCCCGATCAGCGGTAAACTGTAGCAACATTTTTTTTTAAATAAAATGACAATTTATTTCCTAGTATCATTATTGTATTTAAAAATGATCTAATGTGCAATGTTTGGTGTCAGTCATTGGTCTAAATTGTATTCTAAAACTTTGAGAACGTCAAATTGAAACTTTTTGATCACCTACAACTCTTCGGAGTGAGCAGTTTTGAATACAATTTTAAGCAGAAGCTGACATTGTTCTTTAAGTTACAACTTCGTAAGTAAAATATATAAAAATATAATTTTGTACTAACATTTTTCAAATAAACAATATATATGTATATTTATTTGAAAAATGTAACTACAATCTTTGTAAAACATTTTGCATCAGTTGAATAACACAATAAGCTTATTTAAGCACATTTCACAATTGGCGCACGAGTACTTACGATCGGAATGTTTTAGCTTCCAACGAGCTCTCGCATACAATCGGAATGTTATAGCTCTCGCACGAGCTCTCGCATACGATCGGAATGTTATAGCACTCGCACGAGCTCTCGCATGCGTTGCACGATGTCTCGTATTCGTTGCATGCGTTTTAGTGGTCGCATCAAGTCTCCTCAAAATAGTGGACATGCAAATTATTCAGTCGCGAACGAATGCGATCCAAATTATCGCAATGCAACGTACGAACATTAGCATGGACGTCTTGCAACGTTTTGTGTACTCGCAAGAGCGATGCAAAATTTTTAAAGGTCGTAAGAAAAATTGTAGCCGTCTGTGCGTGTGTTTTGCGACTACGAGACTGTTGGTCAACGTGTCAGCAGAGGCTGACATTGTACTTTAAGTTGCCTTTTCGAAAGTTATGGCATAATAAAATTATATACATGTACATTTTTTATTTGAAAAATGTAACTACAATCTTTGTAAAACTGAGATGAAGTAAAAATGGATATAGTTTATAAGTGGAATAACACAAAAAGCTTATTTGGATAATTTGACTCTCTGGTGACTGATATTATGTATTTCCTATTTTATGGCCATCAAAATGATTGCTAGTACTTAACAACTACCCTTCCACCTTTTCCCCCACTTCATGAATATTAATTTCAGATTTGAATTAATTTTTGCTTCTAATATGTACTTCAGAGGTTTCCAACATTCCATTAACAGCGATGTCAAATACACTAGCGTTAATTCGCGTACAACCTAAGACCACTTTTTTATATTTTAACTAAAACAATTCTCGTCCAGGCCCTTGAAAGCTGAAAATTGTTGATGTGACGTAAAACAACAATAAACGAACAATCAAACACACCATTAAATACCACTGTAAATCTTTAATGGTGTCCTAAATCATTTTATCAAAACTCGGCATCGGTTATTAAAGGGAGACTATCCTTATATTATGTTTTGAAAACCTTCTTTTTAATTGCATGTATCTTAGTCAGTATTCCAAAATTATGATTATACTTTGTCTTTGGAGTTGTTTTTTTTTAACTTAACAATCATTATTTAAATGCTATGCTAGGTTTAAAGGGAGACTATCCTTATATTATGTTTTGAAAACCTTCTTTCCAATTGCATGTATCTTAGTCAGTGTTCCAAAAGCATGTTTATACTTAATCTTTTGAAGTTTGTTTTTTTTTAACTTAACAACCAAACCAACAAGAATCATTATTTAAATGCTGTGCTAGGTTTGAAGGGAAACCATCCTTATATTATATTTGAAAACCTTCTTTTCAATTGCATGTATCTAAGTCAGTGTTCCAAAAGCATGTTTACTAATCCTCTGAAGTTTGTTTTTTTTAACTTAACAATCAAACCAACAAAAATAATTGTTCAATGCTATGCTAGGTTAAAAAGGTTAGAATTAAAGAAATGTACTTTAAACCAGCAAAATTTATATATTCATGAAAAATGATACATTCACATGGTGGCTAATTTCTAAAATCGACAGAATTTTACTTATGTTGGCCAGTCGTGGCAATTATCTTGATATCGCGATTTATTTTTTTGTATTTTATGGAACATAAGTAACGCGGCATCTCATGTTATTTTTCTCAAGTTTTTATTTTGGTATCACAACATTCCATGATATTACCTCTACTTGTCAAGATAAGTCGACATGTTAGATAATTTTATGTCGACTTAAATTATGTCGATGTCAGAAATATGCCACAATACATCCATTTCACTTCATAAACCAAATCTGTGTTCGATAGCATTGTTTGCAAGTTATAAAAATTAATAAATTCTTAAGTGTTGCTATTAGAAATATGCATATGTGTGTTAGTATCAGGGAACATTATAACCAACTGAAAACAACCTAAATCAAACTTGTTATGGCAACATTTGTTCATATCTGTTGGAATTCGA